>CM050906.1:6510000-6697500 GCA_027726005.1 Juncus effusus | reverse complement strand
AACGGCTAAAAAAATCTCATACTCCGTTCCGAACGGAATATTTCATTCAGAACGAAAATATTCCGTTCAGAACGGAAATATTCCGTTCCGAATGGGATGATTTCGTTCGGAACGAAATGGATTCGTTTTGCCAACGAAAGTTACAGTGGAATTCCGTTCAGAACGTGTTATTCCGTTTAGAACGGAATAAATCCGTTCAGAACGGAATGAGTCTGTTTTGTATGTTTAGTAATATTATTTCTCTCAATTTAGTATTTAAACAATATTACTTAAAAAGAATTTAACCTAATTAAATTAAAGACTTTAAGATGAGCTCCAACACTTGATTAGCTTGAGAGGTGAGACGCCTTCTTGTCTTTTCGAGAGCTAAGACGTCATGTCCGATTTCTTGACGTGAATTCTTTTAGCTTTGAAAATCAATCTCAAGAATATATTAGTAGCTCGGAATAGGTTTAAATATCATCAAACTGAGAACAACAGACTCCCTATTTTTATGATTTTCAAAACCTATTCCAAGAGAGTAACAAGTTTTATTTCTTCTCCCTTTTTGGAAAACATTCAAAAGGAACACAAGATGGGAAAAATTGAAAAACTCCCCATGAACATGTGCTCTCCTTGATATTTATATCCCATTTAATAAATAATCAAAACCACAAGACACATGACTGAAATAATTTATCCGCGACAATGCCATAATACATAAATAAAACAAATAAGTTTGTCATGCAAAATAAAATACCATAGTCTTAATAAGTCTTACAATGAAATAAATTTTAAAGTCTTGATTAAAAAAAAAGAAAGAGCAAAAACACATAAATTTTAAGTTTAATGTCCGAAGAAATCGTAATCGGTTGGATCCGGGTTTGCCGATGAAGATCTCGGATTGTTACGGCGAAAGACGGCGTCTTGTAGCCCATAGATGGAAGTTTGCATATCATTTATTTGATTTTGAAAGTGTTGGTTTTGTGTGAAAATGGTTTGAAAGTTTTGGGTAGATTGGCGAAAGAAGAGTCGAGCCGCTTGTTCGAACGTGGCGCTTTGATAATCTAAGCCGATCGCCTCGTCGTTGTTGACGGGTGCTTGCTCGGGCGCGGCATCGGCCGCGGGGTTGAGGGCGCGATCGGCCGCGGGTTGGTCCACGGGTTCGGAGTGGTGGCCTGCCGTAGGTGGAGGTACAACCGAACGTGGTGTCGGGCGGTGTAATCTTGAGGTTTTCTCGGGACGTTCAAAAGTGAGATTTTTGGTTTTTACAGTCGTTCGGCCATATGGGTTTTCCGGTTTCATTTAAAGGAGAAAAGATGTGAAAAATTATTTGATTGTCCCGTGCCCACTTTCTAGTATGGTTAAGTTTCAATCCAAAGTTTTTATAATATTTTTCCGGATTAAGCAAGTCATGGTTGGGTACTTGCGCGGATTCTAAAATTAAGTTGGGGATCTCTATATTTAACCGATTACAAATCCATGTCAAGAGATACCCATATGGTAAACTTCCGACTCTTGATTGATTTTTCATGTGATTATTAATCAAGAAAGAAATGTCAAACTTTTTGGATTTGTACCATAAGTGACGAAGAAGATACGCGGGTCGCCGCTCATAATTGGTTTTAAGTTTTGCAACCGGTGCGAGGATGTTATTGCACAAGTGAAAAACGAATCTTTGGATAGGTTCGTAATCCGTCACATGATTGTACGGGATATCTCCGAGTAAGTAGCTCTCGAATTTGGTGTCCCCAAGGTTTATTTCACGACGACAAAGATAGAATGTCTCGAGAGTTGAATGATCCTCAAAGCAGAACCATTCTCGTAAAGTGGCCGGTGAGATTGTTATGTCATTACCAAAAAGCCAAGAACGAACGGTATAGGTTTGGTCATTGTAGGTAGCATTTGCATAAAATAGACTGCAAGAAGTAGAAATGTCGGGTCCAAGATGGTTAAAAGAGAGGTAAAATTCTAAAATTGAGCATAAGGGTAAATCTCGTCGAAAATTTCCGGTTTCTCAGGTCGAAGTGCATGAAAACATTCGCATACATTCTTTTGCATCATGGTTTCATGAAAGATATCGTAAAATTTTGGTTCTTTGAATAGGAAATGATTGTTACGGTCGTCGTAATTTAACTGTGGATCTTGTTGGCGTACGGGCTTTTTTTGATACGGCCATTTTTACAATGGTTTTGGGTGGCATGATTGATTAAATGGTAATGAAATTTGAGAGCAAAAAGAAGAATGAACTAGAATTATACCAAATCCGACGTTGATCCACGTAGATAAGATTGCCGGAAGGTCGAAATCTCAAGGAATCCGAGGTAGATAGTCTTAAAGCCGTTCTCACCCAAGAGCTTTGAATTGACGCGGTAGAAGGTGGATTTTCGGATTTTGAGAGTTGCTTCGGGGGTTGTTTGGCGTTTAGAGATGATTGGAGGTGATTTGGAGGCCAAAACGTATATGTTTGGTGGAGATTTGAGCGAAATTAAGGGTTAGGTTTAGGGTTTGATGTTTTGAGAGAAGAGGGTTTTATTTTTATTAAAATTTGGTGAAATCCGGTTTGGGAGAGAAGGAGAAGAGGCGTCTGCGATATTCCGTTCGGAACGGAATCCCCCTGACTTCGGAGCACCGTTTTAAGGTCTATTCCGTTCTGAACGGAATAAGCAGTATTTTGAGGGTTTTGGTTTAAAAAGTTGTGTTTTCGGCTCGACCAAGAGATTAGATTTCCACCGAAGAATTGGCACGTGCCACTTGTACTTTTTCGATCAAATCGAGATCCTGCAAAGTCAGCATCTGTATACCCTAATAGTGATAAACTACTATCACGACCGTACCACAATCCTAAATTGGTTGTCCCTTCGAGATATTTAAAAATTCGTTTAACCACATTTAGATGTGATATTTTAGGGTTTGCTTGAAAGTGGGCACACACACACACGGCAAACATAATATTGGGTCGACTAGCCGTTAAGTATAATAAACTCCCTATCATACCCCGATATTGAGTAATGTCTACCGATTGACCGGATTCATCGGTGTCGAGTTTGATATCCTTCATCATTGGAATATTGCTTGTCTTTTGATCCATTCCGAAATGTTTGAGCAATTCTTGCGTGTATTTGGCTTGATTTATGAAGATGCCGTTTTGGGTTTGCTTGATTTGAAACCCGAGGAAGAAGTTGAGCTCTCTCATCGTGCTCATCTGAAATTCACTACGCATCAAAATGAAAAATTCCTCGGCAAGTGCCGAATCACTAGATCCAAAAATAATATCATCAACATAAATTTGAACTAATAAAATAGCATCACTCTTTTTCTTTGTGAAGAGAGTGGTGTCGCTTTTTCCTCGTTCAAAGTCGTGAGATGCGAGGAATGTGGAAAGTCGTCCATACCATACTCGTGGAGCTTGTTTTAACCCATATAATACCTTTTGAGTCGATATACGTGGTCTGGAAAGTTTGGATCCTTGAAGCCGGGTGGTTGCTCAACATAAACTTCTTGTTCTAGGAATCCATTTACGAAAGCACTCTTGACATCCATTTGAAAGAGTGTGAACCCTTTAATTGATGCATATGCCAAGAGTAACCTAATGGACTCCAAGCGAGCGACCGGATCAAACGCTTCTTCAAAGTCGACGCTTTCTTGTTGCTTGAATCCTTGAGCAACAAGTCTCGCTTTGTTCCTTACCACGGTGTCAAGTTCATCGAACTTGTTTCGGAATACCCATTTGGTACCGATAATGGATCGGTTGTCGGGTCGAGATACAAGGTTCCAAACTTTATTTCGCTCGAATTGGGCAAGTTCGTCTTGCATGGCGATGATCCAATCGGCGTCACCATTTGCATCTTTGAAGGATTTAGGTTCGATTTGTGAGAGGAAAGCGCAATATGCGACTAGGTTTCTTGTTCCGGATCGGGTTCGAATACCTTCTCTCGGGTCCCCCAACACGTTTGTAAGTGGATGTGCAGAGACCTCTCGTAATACTTCTGGTATTTGATAAACTGGTTCCGGTTCGGGTTGTTCGATTTGAGAATTGTCGACTTGAGTTAGATCTTGAGGTTGTTGAGTCGAGTTGTCACCATCATGATTCTCCATAGAAGTATTGTTGTTAATATCTTCATGAGTAGGGTCGATCACGTTTGGATTTATGGTGTTTCGTTGTTGACTTTCCTCTACGTCAAGTCTCTTTCCTGATCGAGAATTAGATTGAGTAAATACAAAATGATATTAACAACACATGTTAATCCATTTTGAGCATGGCCATGCATTTTTCTTCAGTCCTAGTTCATCAGGGGCCCAGAGATATCTCTCTCTTGACGAGAGGAACAAATCCCATCTTGGTCACTCACATTCCTCATCATGATTCAGTGCATACCTAATGATGACCTTAATGATCATCCCATTATGGATGACGTAGTATCATATTAAAGTATGATGTTCCACATACAGGAATCCATGGTGACCTCAGGTCGTAGGAACAAGCACACTAATCATATGAGAATCACTAATGACATATACCATCCATATTCTCATAGTGTGGCCAGTCTAGTACGTGTTCTCTAACACGTACCTATTTTCCAGACTTAACACCCCTTTGTCCATGATCAGCAGAACATGATCATCCAGTCTGAGAATATACTAGTGTGGATATGTAGCTTCTTATCCGAAGTATGCTTATCTCTATAAACATCCTACATATCACTAGGGATGGTTTAGAATGTCATTTGTTAGTTTAAAGTTCTACTATCAGAATCACGTATTCGGATGACGTGAACCCAAGGAGTCATTCATGGTCGATCTAATATATGTAAATTATTAGTCACGCATACACTCATTCAAATATGAACTGAATAAACGTGTTTCTCATAATCTAATCTCTAGTCCAACACTTTGGCCTTGGGCATAATTCCTTGAGATATAGGGGGTGATGAGGGTTGGTTCTCGAGTAGGGGATTGAAGGTCACACTCGCAAGGTAGTCTACAGTTTTCCGAGGCTAGGCCAACGAATCATCTCTAAGGTCAAGCGAGAGACCTTCTGAAATAGCCCATCATTCTCACGGGCGTACTAACCCTCCTCATCTGATGTCCTGACAGGTGATTTATATATGGGACCGCGGTGCTTATGGTCGCGAGTCCGTCTGTTCCTGTTCATGTGAGTATATAGTCTATACGAAGTAAAATGGCCTTGGTTTGCTCTACCACCTAAGTTTTTGATATTTTATTTTATTTTATTGATGCAGACTCAAATTTTTAAACTAAACTAGAATGCAAAGAAAATTAAAAAAAAGAAATGGAAATAAAACCCCTTTTCTCTCTCAAAAAATCATCTATCCATTCATCTATCCATTCATACATCCATTCTCACATCCATTTCTCACACCCATTTCTTCTTTCATCTCTTCCACCATTTTTTCATTTCTTCTCTTTTCCACCATTAATGTCCACAAGCTTCAAATCTTCATTTCTTGAGAGCAAAAAGAGAGAATAGAATTTTAGAAAAGAGAGAAGTGCTTGATCTAGAAGGAGCAAGTGCTAAATCGACCAAGAAGGGGAGAGATCGAGAACGATTCACAACTTTAGGGTTTGATTTATTTTCCTCTTTATTTTTTTGATGAATAAAATCAATCAAGAATATGTAAATATGGTTTTTGTGGACATGAGTGAGTAGTTTTAAGAGTAGGGAAAGACTTTTTTGTGTGACTTTTGTTGATGAAATCTTAAGTGAAACTTTTACATTTTATGGTATTTTAAGATTAAATCTTGACATTTTTTTCATGAGATCTAAGTTGAGTTATTTAGAAGAATGATTTGACGTGAAATATTTATGAGAAGTGTTTAGATTTGTTTGAGTAATATTGACTTGGAAGAGTTTTTTTTTATTCAAATAAGGGTTGAATCAAGTATAAGAAAAATTTAAAAATAGAAGTTTTTGAATGGATCTGAAGTTTGATGAGTTTATTAATTGATTTTTGGAAGGAAATTAATTAAACCTTGCTTATAAATACCATATAATTAATTTGCTATCTTTTGTGATTAGTGATTCTCAAGTTACACAAATCGTCATCATTTCCCTACTATTTCTCTTTTAAACTTTTAAAAAAAAGGAAATTTATTTTTATCTTTTTCTTGCAACTTTTCTTATTTAAAACAACAACTTTTCCAAACCACAATACTAAAATAAAAGTGAGAATCGAACGTTAAAACATTTAAGGCCTTGCTTCTTTGTGTTCGACACCCTAAACTCAAATTCCACATATACACTTTGTTAATGAATTAGGGGACGTATAAATTTCTTTGTTAACACGTGATTACACAAACGACAAGTTTTCGCGTAGTTACAAAAATCGCGCCGTTGCCGGGGAAGCGGCTTGCATTAAATTTTTGACTAACTGATCTCACGTTTTTTTCTAGTGTTTTGTTTTAATTGTTTCGAAGGTGTATGAAAAAAGGCAATCCTCAGGTCTCTCAAAGTCCCGACTTGAATCAAACATTGAAAGACATCAGGAAGAACAAGAAGAAAGGAGCGCCAGGTGTTTCATCCTTTTCGAAGCAAAATCAGGAAGTAGAGGCTTCTCCTACCTTAGGGCCTCTAGATCCAAAGATAGAGCGACCACAAGTGGAAGAGCCACAAGATCAAGCTCAAAATCATCCGAACCATCCCTACATCCGATCTTCATCATCAGGAAGTTTCTTTCCTTGCCATAACTTAAACTCATCATCATCATCATATCAAGATTTAAAAGTCGAAGAAAAACATTTAGATAATCAAGATAAAGTGAAAATGGCTGAAGAGAAAATATTACGAGAACTATTGGCACACAATCTTCAACGAAATCCAGGAAATATTGTGATACCAACTGTGTCAAACTTCAAATTAAATCCTTCCATATTAGGTGTTTTACCTATTTTTGAAGGACATAGAAATGAAAATCCATACACACATTTGGGTGAATTAGATCGTAAATGCACAGCTCTTTTTGGTAAAACTAATGATTTGGATAATATCAAACTCACTCTTTTTTCTCACACCTTAGGAGACGCTCCTCGAGACTGGTTGAATCATCTCCAAGGAGGGCCGTTCCGAACATTTGAGGAGGTGGCTAAGCGCTTCCTGAAGCGCTATTATCCCGAAACCCTCACCGCTAAGCTGCGGTCTGAAATCACGTGAATCCAACAAGAGAGTGGCGAAAACCTCCAAGAGTATTACGAGCGATTCACAAGGTTGTGCGCGTCATGCCCAAATCATAACCTTACCGAAACCTCTCTTCTCGACCAATTCCTACAAGGGATGAATGACCTCGATGCCCGCCTACTCCAATGTTCGGCAGGGGGGTCCTTTAACGACATGACCCCCTCCCAACTCTGAATGCTCATCGAGACGAATACGGAAGGGATGAGAGGGCGTGGTGAAATAAAAGGACAAGTGAATGCCACCAACGCAGTAGATCTCAAGGCAATGGAGTCTCGAATCACCGCGAATTTCGAGACGAGATTTAGCCAAATGCTCAATGCGGTTGGAGAAAAAATTGAACCTAAGAAAAATGTGGGTTTTGTGCGAGCACGTCGCATTTGACAGATGAATGAGAGACTCTTCATCAGGATGTGATAGTCTTCTCATTCTCTAAATTCTTTAAATGATTCTTTTGATGCGTTTTGGGAAGAATTAGAAAATGTGAACACATTAGAAACACCAAGGGATGACAACCTGTTAGGCAATGAAAATGACACATTAATACAAGAAATTGAAAATGAAAATTTGCCTAACTCTGAAAAGTGCATGATAGAAGAAGTTTTTTCGTTTTCAGGACCGATGACGACAGAGCTCAAGATTTCGAGAGAACGAATGCCACCGTCCACTGAGAAGGCGCCCAAACTTGAGCTTAAACCTCTTCCAAACCACCTCAAATACACATACCTCGGGCCAGAAGAAACCTTACCTGTGATTATCGCCTCCAACCTCACATCCGACCAGGAGTGGCGCCTGGTGGAAGTCTTGATAAAACACAAGAAGGCGATAGGATGGACATTGGCCGACATACCAGGAATTAGTCCCGCCACTTGTATGCACAAGATCACCCTTGAGGACGGAGCGAAGCCCTCAAGGGAAGCTCAAAGGCGGCTAAACCCTGTGATGATGGAGGTGGTTAAGAAGGAGTTGCTTAAGCTCCTCGATGTTGGCATAATATATGCTGTAGCCGACTCCGAGTGGGTGTCACCCATCCATGAGGTACCTAAAAAGACGGGGATTACAATTGTTGAGAACTCGGAAGGTGAAAAGGTGCCTACACGAATACAAAATGGATGGCGTGTGTGTATTGATTACCGCAAACTCAATGCGGCGACAAAGAAGGATCACTTCCCTCTCCCTTTTATTGATCAAATGTTAGAGCGACTGGCAGGCCGACCATATTACTGTTTTCTGGATGGGTACTCAGGGTATTTTCAAATCGCGATAGATTTCGCCGATCAGCAGAAGACGACATTTACTTGTCCTTTTGGTACTTTCGCGTATCGAAGGATGCCTTTCGGGTTCTGTAATGCTCCAAGTACATTTCAAAGGTGCATGATTTCCATTTTCTCTGAATACATTTCAAAATTTATAGAAGTTTTTATGGATGATTTCTCCATTTATGGCAACTCATTTGATGAGTGTTTAACCAATTTGGGGCTAATAATGGAGAAGTGCGTCGAGTCTAACCTTGTCTTGAATTTTGAAAAGTGCCACTTCATGGTGAGCCAGGGAATTGTCTTAGGTCACCTTGTTTCAGAGAAGGGTTTGGAGGTGGACAAAGCGAAGGTTGACGTAATCAAGACGTTACCTTACCCTCGAAATGTGAAGGACGTGCGCTCATTCTTGGGACATGAGGGCTTTTACAGGCGTTTCATCCGCGACTTTTCCAAGATTGCGCAACCGATGTGTCGCCTTCTCCAAAAGGACGCCAAATTCGACTTTGATGACGCGTGTAAGGAGGCTTTCGACGTCCTGAAGGAAAAGCTATGCACTGTCCCGATAATCAAACCACCCGACTGGAACCTCCCATTCGAGATCATGTGCGACGCAAGTGGATTAAGCGTTGGTGCCGTCTTAGGCCAACGAGTCGGTAAGGATCCCCACGTTATTTATTATGCTTCTAGGATACTTGACGATGCACAACGAAATTACACGACCACGGAAAAAGAATTATTAGCTATTGTGTTTGCATTGGAAAAGTTCCGATCATATTTGGTCGGAACAAAAGTGGTTGTATTTTCAGATCATGCAACACTGAAGTACTTGATGAAAAAGAAGGAGTGCAAACCGCGTCTCTTACGATGGCTTCTCCTTCTTCAAGAATTCAATGTGGAGGTCCGAGACAAAAAAAGGTGCAGAGAACCTTGTAGCCGATCACCTCAGTCGACTCCCGACAAATGAAGACGACATTCTCCCGATCGACGAGCTGTTTCCTGACGAGCATCTTTATGCAATCCAGGCGAGTACACCTTGGTATGCAGACATCGTCGACCTTCTGGAGACGGGACAGATGCCAAACACGCTTTCTCGCGCTCAAAAGGACAAACTCAGGAACGACTCACACTACTATTTTTGGGAAGATCCACTCCTTTACAAGATCTGTTCCGATCAAATGGTGCGCAAATGCGTTCCCGATTGCGACTTCAATTCGGTACTATCTTTTTGTCACTCTTTAGAATGTGGGGGCCACTTTGGAGCCCAACGCATAAGTCATGAGGTGCTCCAAAGCGGATTATATTGGCCAACTCTTTACAAAGATGCTCATTCCTTTGTAAAGAGTTGTGAGAATTGCCAAAGAACGGGGAATCTAACCCGCAAAAGCGAAATGCCTCTTAAAACTTTATTGTTTTCTGAGCTTTTTGACGTTTGGGGGATAGATTTCATGGGCCCATTCCCTCAATCCTATGGTTATTTGTATATTCTTATATGTGTCGACTATGTTTCTAAGTGGGTTGAGGCAATACCAACAAGAGATGCCAACACCAAAACGGTGATCGAGTTCCTTAAAAAGAACATCTTTCAGCGCTTTGGAGTACCTAAAGCTATCATTAGCGATAGGGGCTCTCATTTCAACAACAAATACCTCGAATCACTTTTGAAAAATTACCATGTTCAACACCGCATGTCGACTGCATACCATCCCCGCCAAGTTGAACTTTCTAATTGTGAAATCAAAATAATCCTTGAGAAGGTAGTCAATCCCTCTCGCAAGGATTGGAGTCAAAGGCTTGGGGATGCATTATGGGCCTATCGTACCGCATACAAGACACCGATAGGGATGACTCCTTACAAACTCGTGTATGGAAAGAGTTGTCATTTACCTGTCGAAATTGAACACAAAGCTTTTTGGACAATCAAAAAAGTCAATCAAGATTATCCAAAAGATGCGGTATTGAGAAAAATGCAAATTCAAAAATTGGAAGAGCTTCGTCTTGAAGCTTATGACAATTCGAGAATTCACAAAGAAAAACTAACCATCGCTCATGACAAACTTATTCGCAAAAAAGAGTACAAGGTTGGCGATAAGGTTTTGTTGTTCAACTCTCGGTTGAGATTGCATCCCGGGAAGTTGAAGAACAGATGGACGGGTCCCTTTACTATAACCAACATTTTTCCCTTTGGAGTGTTTGAAATCTCTAGGGAAGGAGGGGTCGCATTCAAAGTCAATGGCCACCGCTTGAAGGCATATTACGAAAATCACGACGCGCGGTGGTTTGATGAGCAAGAATTGGTAGAAGCTCCAAATGGCGCAAAGGAACAGGAAGGATGAGCGAAAGCGCATCGGGCTCGAGACGTTAAACGGGAGCGCTTGGCGAGAGGCAACTCGTCATGTCAGGTCGTATTTTTCTTTTTATTTAGTATTTTTAATTTTTCTTTTCACAAAACTTCTTCATTTACACTTAAACTTGCAAAAGTTTAAGTGTGGTGATATTGATTTTGTGCAAAACCAAGTTTTGTAACCTTTTTTTGCGTCCAAAACAAGTAAAAATGATAAATAAATAAATAAAAAAAAAAACTCATTAAATTTAAAAAAATTATTTTTATTTCATCTTCCTTATTTTTGTAAATAAGTTGTGCTAGGAATCAGGATCTATAGAGATAGATCTAGGAGGCTTTTAGGTCTGAGTCAAAGTACATACATAGACAATGTCATGAAACGGTTCAGAATGCATGAATCCAAGAAAGGAATTTTGCCCATGTCACATGGCGTTTCTCTCAGTAAGACACAGTGCCCTACAAGTGAGCAGGAACGAAGACACATGAATAAGATCCCATATGTTTCGGCTATAGGATCCATCATGTATGCCATGATATCTACTAGACCAGATGTGTCATACTCATTGAGCGCAACAAGGAGGTTTCTGTCTAATCCAGGTGAAAGTCACTGGATAGCTGTTAAAAGAATACCTAAGTACTTACGAAGAACTAAGGACCTGTTCCTAGTCCATGGAGGTATGGAAGACGAGCTCGTTGTAAAGGGTTACACCGACGCAAGCTTCCAGACAGACTCAGATGACTTTAGATCGCAATCAGGTTATTTATTTTGCCTAAATGGCAGTGACATGGAAGAGTTCCAAGCAATGTACTGTAGCAGATTCTTCAACGGAAGCAGAGTATATAGCCGCTGCAGAAGCGGCTAAAGAAGCTGTTTGGATAAAAAAACCTTTTGGAGGAGCTAAGAGTAGTTCCGAGCATCTCGGAACCAGTGGATCTATATTGTGACAAGCAAAGGAACCAAGATCTCACAAAAAGTCCAAGCACATACTGCGACTCTTCCATCTAATTAGAGACATTATACAAAGGGGTGATGTTAAAATGTGTAGAGTGCCATCGGACGACAATGTCGCCGATCCATTAACAAAACCACTCCCACAAGCGAAGCATGAGGGTCATGTTAGGTCTATGGGCATAAGATGCTTAGAGTTGGCCTAGTGCACGTGGGAGACAGAAGGATTAGTGCCCTAGGCCAAATGTATTTGTGCTAGGAAATGGATTATGTATTAAGACGTTATTATTTATTCAATAAAGGTTGTTTCTTATATATCTGTGTGTATGGGTAGAGAATGTTAATCTTATATCAACCAAGAATGACACTTCGGGTTCACGTCATCAGAATACGTGATACTGATAGTAGAACTGTGACCCAACGAATGACATTCTAAATTGTCCCTAGTGATATGTAGGATGTTTATAGAGATAGACATACTTCAGGTAAGAAGCTACATATCCACACTAGTATATTCGCAGGCTGGATGATCATGTTCTGCTGATCATGGACATAGAGATGTCAAGTCTGGAATATAGGCACGTGTTAGAGAACACGTACTGGACTGATCACACTATGAGAATATGCATGGTATATGTCATTAGTGATTCTCATATGAATAGTGTGCTTGTTCCTACGACCTGAGGTCACCATGGATTCCTGTATGAGAAACTGCATACTTTAATATGATCTTACGTCATTCGTAATGGGATGATCATTAGGGTCATCATTAGGTATGCACTGAATCATGACGAGGAATGTGAGTGACCAAGATGGGAATTGTTCCTCTCGTTAAGAGGGAGATATCTCTGGGCCCCCTGATGAACTAGGACTGAAGAAAATGCATGGCCATGCTCAAAATGGATTAACATGTGTTGTTAATATCATTTTGTATTTACTCAGTCTAATTCTCGATCAGGAAAGAGACTTTGATCAAACTCAAGGATGACATACTTCCATGCCTTGTGATCAAGACATATATCGTAGAACAAAAGGAATAAGCAAACGTCTATTCAGATAGGTTTTTGATCACTGATCATTTCAGTTAACATGGGTAGTCATGACATCAGTCTAGAGGTTACTCATGACTTAGGATCTTTAGAAGATCGTTGCCAGCGTTAAATGGAACCAACACGGTCACACAATGAACTCCATTCGGACGGGAAGAAAATACCTTAGAAACAGTTATACATGTGATGTATAAATTGGTGAAAGAATAAAGCATTAGATGCTGAAATTTTACATATGCCGGAATTGTTCCGGGCAACCGGAACACAAGTTCCGGTCGACCAGAACTAAATTTTACATATGCTGAAATTGTTTCGGCCGACCGGAACTCTGGCGGCTGGAAGGGTTTCCTTATCGAAACGAAACTTGCCATTCTTTCACCCCTCTCTCTAGTATAAATAGAGGGGCATGGCCCCTCTATTAGATACACAATTAGAAGCCTTAGAGGCAGCCGTAATACCAAGAGAGAGAGAATTTTGTGAGGGTTATTTCGGAAAGTATTTTCGGACTCGTCTAGCCGAGTCCGGTAATTCTGTCTATTCGAAGTTCGACGTGGATACGAGTAGAGATCTCCTGCCTTGGAGATTAGCAAGCGATCAAGTTCTTCGTCCCTATGAGGAGCAAGAGGATTCTCAAGGTCGAGCTTCTGAAGCCAGGAAGGAGAAGGAAGCAAGACGGAAGTTCGTTCAGACCTACATCCGCTTCTCTCTCCCGGATCAGGAAGATCCGAGGTATAAATTTTAATAGTATAATCTCGTACCTTTATTTCCTTTACGATGATCCTAGGGAGGGTTAACCCGTAGGTTCCGCTGCGCATGTAACGTACATGGCTACGGGTTTCCCAACAGTGGTATCAGAGCGTTCGTTAAGGAAATAATCGTCGATTATATTTAAAATTTAGTAAATTCAAGTATAATAAATTTTAGGGTTTTGAAAATATTATTTCAAAACATCACGGAAATAGTTTCTAAAAATATAATACTGGATATTATGATTTTCTAGAGTTTTGAAAAACAGTTTTTCGAAATCCGTTTTGGAAACGGAACTAAAACTAAAGTACAAACGAATTTCCAGCACGTCTCCGTTGAGAACGGAAAAGTCCGTTGAGAACGGAATAGTCCGTTGCGAACGGAATAGTTCGTTGAGAACGGAATAGTTCCGTTCCCAACGGAATAATGCTGATTTTGTGAGAAACCTTAATTTTTGTTATACATGGAATTTAAATATACAAATATGGTATGAGCTTTAGATCTGTGATTGTTCTGTGATGTAATCTTGTGTGTGAATGCTTGTAATTTTATTTAATATCTATGGCAACCAGTGAGTTGTCCAAATTGTAATTATGGCAACCTGTGAGTTGTCCAAACTTGTAAATTACCTTTTCTAGCAATAGGATAGTTGTTAGGATAGATATTATTTCAAGACTTCAAGGCAAGAGATCTTGGCGCAATCTTCGGAAGATAGCATTGGATCTTCGCACACACAACGAAGGGTTCGTTGAAGATTACTTCGCACACACAGTTTTCCACATGGGTCATGCCGGAGCTGGGCCTGTGGGGGATTGTCTTTGGAAAGGGGCATGCGGGAAGTAGTGACTAGCACAGGTCATGCCTGAGCTGAGTGTGCTAGAGACTACTTTGACGATATTCATACATGGTTAAACTTAACTGGGCAAGCAAGTCGGACTTGGGCTCAGGGTACAAGATGGGATAATACACCGAGTATAAGATACTCATTCCATAAAAGGCAAGAGTTGCATATGATGCAATTGGAAAGTGTTCCTACCTAAATAGTTGAGCATTAAGGGTTGCGCCGGAGTGCACTTACTGCTCAATGAAATACGGATCTTGACTCACTATGAAACTTCACTCAGTTGAATGTTTCCGAATCAATACTACTGAAGGTGTTTGATTTGAAGAAAATAGTGGGAGTACAATATAAGAAACACCAAAACAAAACAAACCCAATGAATAAATAATAATGGCACTTTACATTTTAACTTGTAGAATAATGGCAAATAATAATAACTCAACTGGGTTGAATTTGCAATCTATCCTGGAGAAGGATAAGCTCAATGGGTCTAACTTCCTTGACTGGTTTAGAAACCTGAGAATTGTTCTCAAGGCTGACAATAAACTGTATGTCATAGAAGAGGCTTACCCAGAGGAACCAGAACAAGGAGCCGCAAGGGCTGCCCGAGATGCGTATGCTAAATACATCAAAGACGACACAGAGATAGCTTGTCTCATGCTAGCGACCATGACCTTGGAGCTTCAGAAGCAACTGGAGGACATGGGTGCTTACGATATGATCGTAACTCTCAAGTAAATGTTCCAAGAGCAGGCTAGAGTTGAGCGCTACAATGAGACCGTCTCTGTGACTGATACGAAGATGGTTGAAGGTTCATCTATGAGTGCTCATGTACTCAAGATGAAAAGCTAGCTTGATCAATTGGAGAGGCTTGGTTCAGCTATGCCCATAGAATTGGCTGTTGACATAATTCTCGGGTCGTTGCCTCCTAGTTTTAAGCAATTCATCATGAACTATAATATGCATCAGATGGAGAAATCCGTCACCGAGTTGCATGGGATGCTTAAGAACGCACAGGAGGACATGAAGACAAATGTTGTCAAAGACGTCTTAATGGTTCACAAGAAGGGTAAGAAGACCGGGAACAAGAGCAAGGGTAAAGGCAAGGTGTTGCCCAAACCTAAGATCAAGAAAGACAAGGAGGGAGTTTGCTTCAATTGCAACAAGGTTGGCCATTGGAAGAGAAACTGCAAACTCTATCAGGACGAAATCAAGAAGGCTAGTGGGACTACCGCTTTAGGTATTTTTGTTATTGAAACTAATTCACTTACTCCTAAATCTTGGGTATTGGATACCGGATGTGGTACTCACATTTGTAATGATGTGCAGGGACTACAAAAGAGTAGAAGATTAGCTAAGGGCGAAGTCGACCTGCGTGTGGGAAATGGAGCAAGAGTTGCTGCATTAGCCGTAAGAACTTATTTATTGACTTTGCCTAATGGACTTGTATTAGTACTTAATAATTGTTATTTTGTACCTGCTATGAGCAGAAATATTATTTCTATTTCTAGTCTAGCCTTCAATGGTTATAAATTTGTTATTGAGAATAATAATTGTTCTATCTTAAAGGATAATCTTTTCTATGGAAATGATCTATTAGAAAGAGGTCTTTACGTGATAGATCTTAAGAAAGAGAATTATAAGTCCATATATAACATTAACACTAAACGATTTAAACCGAATGACTCAAATACGACATACCTCTGGCACTGTCGCTTAGGCCATATAAATGAGAAACGCATTTCTAAACTCCACTCTCATGGACTTTTAGACTCATTTGATTTGGAATCATTTGAGACGTGCGAGTCTTGTTTACTTGGCAAGATGACTAAGAAATCCTTCACAAAAGTTGGTGAAAGGGTCAATGACTTATTAGAACTCATACATACTGATGTATGTGGACCAATGAGTACGCTGGCTAGAGGTGGGTATCGGTACTTCATAACTTTCATGGACGACTTCAGTAGATATGGTTATGTCTACCTAATGAAGTGTTCAAAGAATTTAAGAATGAAGTACAAAATCAACTTGGCAAGAAGATTAAAGCACTTCGATCTGATCGAGGAGGCGAATATCTGAGTCAGGAATTTGAGGATCATCTCAGAGAATGTGGAATAGTTTCACAACTGACTCCTCCAGGAACTCCTCAGTGTCCGAAAGGAGGAATCGAACCTTATTGGATATGGTTCGATCGATAATGAGTCAAACAAATCTTTCAATGTCTTTCTGGGATTATGCTCTTGAGACAGCTGCATTCATACTGAACAAAATTCCATCAAAGGCGGTTCAAAAGATACCATATGAGATATGGACGGCGAATAGCCCCAAGCTGTCTTTTCTTAAGATTTGGGGATGTGAGGCTTATGTCAAACGTCAAGCTTCCGATAAGCTCGAACCCAAATCATTAGGTATGTACTGAATTATGACGAGGAATGTGAGTGACCAAGATGGGATTTGTTCCTCTCGTTAAGAGGGAGATATCTCTGGGCCCCCTGATGAACTAGGACTGAAGAAAATGCATGGCCATGCTCAAAATGGATTAACATGTGTTGTTAATATCATTTTGTATTTACTCAGTCTAATTCTCGATCAGGAAAGAGACTTTGATCAAACTCAAGGATGACATACTTCCATGCCTTGTGATCAAGACATATATCGTAGAACAAAAGGAATAAGCAAACGTCTATTCAGATAAATTTATGATCGCTGATCATTTCATTTAACATGGGTAGTCATGACATCAGTCTAGAGGTTACTCATGACTTACGATCTTTAGAAGTTCGACGTGGATACGAGTAGAGATCTCCTGCCTTGGAGATTAGCAAGCGATCAAGTTCTTTGTCCCTATGAAGAGCAAGAGGATTCTCAAGGTCGAGCTTCAGAAGCCAGGAAGGAGAAGGAAGCAAGACAGAAGTTCGTTCAGACCTACATCCGCTTCTCTCTCCCGGATCAGGAAGATCCGAGGTATAAATTTTAATAGCATAATCTCGTACCTTTATTTCCTTAACGATGATCCTAGGGAGGGTTAACCCGTAGGTTCTGCTGCGCATGTAACGTACATGGCTACGGGTTTCCCAACAAAAAGTAAATGTACAGAAAAGTAAATGTGCATAAAAATAAATGTACAAACGTAAATTTGCATAAAAGTAAATGTACGTAGAAATAAATATGCATAAAAGTAAATATACATAAAAATAAATGTGCATAAAATAAATATTCATAAATAAAGATAAATTTTGCAACTTTAGGCGCATCAATATGTTTGCAACTTCTCGTGCATAAATAAAAATAAGCTTATAATTTTTCGTGCATAAATATACTTGTAACTTATAGTGCACAAATAAAAACAATCTTACATCTTCTGTCGCAAAAATATAATCTCAACTTCTGATGCATAAATAAAAATAAACATACAACTTCTGGTTGCGCAAATAAAATTAAACAAGCAACTTCTGGTGCGTAAATAAAAATAAACACGCAACTTCTGTTTGCAAATATTAAACAAGCAACTTCTGATGCATACAAAAATAATTTAAGCGAACAACTTCTGGTTGCAAAATAAAAATAATTAAACAAACAACTTCTTGTACATTGATCTATAAAGAGAATCTATAACTTCTGGTGCAGAGATATGTAACTTAAAAGAATCTCGTAAAATAACGAAAATAGAATAAAAGAAATCCAAAATAAATAATAATATGAAATATTAATAATTTGAAATTGTACCTTCTGAAGCCGAGTTTTATGTTATTTAGAATTTCAAACGCTTATAGTAGAGTCGTGGTGATAACGTGTTACAAAATTAAAAATAATTCAAAGAAAGAATTGGAGGAGACAAATTGTTTATTCAATTGTGTGGATTAAGAATACAATAGTTACTGACCCTTTTATATGGTACAGGGTGTGTGCTGGCCAAGAAATCTCTTTTCTGATTTAGAATTGCAATAAAGGAAATAATCCAACATAAATACAGTAGAATATACAGTAGTAAATATCCTGCCATAACTCCTTTCATTCTAACAAGCATTTCCTAATTTATCTTTGCTTAGGGCCAAGTATTGGACATCCACATTAATTATATTCATGACAAGTGTGTTATTATATTCCAAATTTTTATTCTGAAAGTGTAATTGTATTTTGTTCTTTTTTCTTTTGAGATTTTGAGTTTAGTGGTAAATATGACTTAGCTAATAATTTTTGAACTGAGTTTGTGCCTATGTTGCACGGATACGGGTATCGTATATGATACGATAAGGATATGGTAATATGGCAAATCTAAAAAAAATCTAGGATATGAATATGACAAATTTATATATTATTTTATTATTTTTTAATTATATTTATATATTTAATTAATTTATATATATTAGATATTATAATTTTATATAGGAGATACTAAAAGTTTGTTATTATAGAAATATCTTGATGCATACATATTTGTTTGTTATCGTTAGTTAAATATTTAGAGATCTTAATCTTATTTTATTCATTTTATATATGTTATCATATATTTTAAGTATATATGTTATTACGTTAGAAGCAGGGCCGGTCCTGTACTTATAGAGGCCTTAGGCGATAATTATTTTTGAGGTTATAATTTTAGAAAAGTAAGAAAAATTAAGCAAGAAAAAAGATATTAATAGACAGTATATTTGAATTATGGTTAAAATAAGATAATAAGAACAAAGTTTATTAAATTTACAAGAAATAACATCACCAAAATGATTGGAAAATTTTTCTTCAGTGTTATTTATTTAATTTTTTTTCTTAGATTCTTTTCTATTTATTTTTTTCAATTATTTTTTCTTTTTCTTTGACCTATTCTTTCCTTTATTTTCATTTGCTGGTGGATTTAAATGATTTTTTACTTATTAAATAGTCTCATCATTCCATACCTTAATAACAAAATAATTTAATAGGTGTCCTACTATTCTTTCTACTTCAATTTGGTTAACTATCCAATATAATAGTGCCACATCAATATAAATAGAAAGTAGTATAAAAAAGAGGTTCAAGGAACAAAGCAACTTTCCACATCTTAAAAACAATACAATTTAATAATTTTCTACAATTTTTCTACTTAATTCATTTTATTAGGTAAGCTATCAACACTGCCACATGAACGTAAGTAGAAAGTAGTATAAACAAGAAGTACAAGGAACAAAGCATATTCTAAGGCCTCTTGTTTCTTTCCTTCTCAAAATCCAACTTTTTCATGGCTTTTTTTCATGAAAGAAAGGAGATGTGAAAACGAAAAATAAATTAGGAGGCCCTTGATTTTGAGGGGCCTTAGGCGGCTGCCTCTCCAGTCATAGGCCAGGGCGGTCTTGGTTAGAGGTATCTGATGCGGATACGAGAAATATCTATGAAAGATATGTTATTGTTTTGGATTAAAATATTAAGATAGACCGCATGGCGTGTCTGATACAATATCCAATACGATACGGGTAAAATTTTGAAGTACCTACGTATAGGGGTGTTCATTCGGTTCGGTTTATTCGGTTACCGAACCGAACCAGTCAATTTCGGTTAATTCAGTTCGGTTGTTCCGTCAATTCGGTTTGGTTCGGTTTAAAATTTTGTATTATTCGGCTAATTCGGTTCGGTTCAGTTTTTATTTTGGAAGAACCGAATAAACTGAACCGACCGAATTATATGTCAAATTACTAATTTATAATGATTTCATCTTAATTTCTTGATTATGTATATTAATATTAGTTAGTATGGTCATTGTTTAGTCTAAAAAATATTAATTTTGAAGTAAGATTGTTTAAGTTTCTTGTTGATTCGGTTCAACCAAATAAACCGAAATAAGATACGGTTTATTAGGTTCGGTTCGAAATTCGGTTCAATTTTTATTCGGTTCGGTTCGGTTTAATTCGGTTTGGTTTAATCCGGTTCGGTTTGGACCGAACCGGCCAAATGTACACCCCTACCTGCGTAACATAGATAATAATTAATAGTCCATGATAAATATGTAATGCTTTAGCAGCCCAAAGTAAAAGACAGCCCACTCCTTACAGAAGGCCATTCACACAAAAGAGGCAACAACACTATCTTTTGGAAATGTCACTTTACAAGCAGGCCCTTGAAACTTCTTTCCCTAGAAAAGAGAAATCGACTCACTCTACTAGTTCACTCTCACAGATCAATAATCTCGATTTTTGCCTTTTAAGTACACATCGTTAGTCCAATTCACTATTCAGCTCATTTTCTTCTCGATCGCACTTGATCTTGATATAATGTGTGACTGATAATCGATTGAAGCTAGAGAAGGAGTTATGCCCTACGCCAAAGTGTTGGACTAAAGGTTAGATTATGAGAAACATATTTATTCACTTCATATATGAATGAGTGTATGGGTGTGTTGGTTTTATGCCCTAAGTCTTTGTATATAAGACCTAATTGTATCTGTTGTGTGAATCAAACTTTGTATTTTTTTTAGAGATATTTAATAAAGTGCGTATTGATTATTTTATTCTTTTGATTTAAAATGAATATGTTATTCAGCTTTGTATCATCAGAATATGAGAGTTTGATAGTAGAACTACATAGTAGTATGAAAAACATATTCTAAACCATCCCTGATCATTTATAGGATATTTGTGGAGACAAATATACTTGCGGAATCATATACAATATACTTATTTAAGTTTGCAAGCTATAAATATACATGTAATGTGTATTTTTATACACATTTTTAGGGTTTTTATCATCTCAAATTCAATCATAATTCACATAAAATGTATAAAAAACAGTCATAATTCACAAAATATAATTTGAAACCTCTTAATACATTTTTGTGTGATTTTACAGGCAAAAAGGCCATAAAATGAAGAATTGGACCAAAACGCAAATAATGGGCCAAAGATGGCCAACTAAAAACCTCAAAAACTCTACAAAAAATTCCCCAAACTTTTACAACAATTTAAAAACCTTCTACAACCAAGTCAAACCGAGCCAAACGCCAAAAATCGCCACGTTGACCAAAAGTCAACTTCTCCAAAATGGGTCAAACGGTATACCAAAACGAAGAGCTCGACGAAACGAACCCAACGGTACAATCCTCGCGATCAGAAACCTTCTAGAACTCTCGGAATCACCAATTGAAAATCAGGTCAAAAATTGGTCAAAGTCAACGAATTGACCAGGTCAAACCCATCTTCTTCAAACCTCATAATTCACAATTCTGCTCGAAATCGAACAAACAAGCCAACCATGGATTCAGCATGACGAGACGAACATGCCGGTGCCATTCTACGGTCTTGAAAGTTCCGGCGATCGCCGGAATTCGGCCAAAACAAGTGCCAAAAACTGACCGAAACCATGGTTGATCTGCCGTGCCTTCCACCATCATCCATTCGAGCCAAAACCGATCTCATTCTCTTCTCCATCGTCTACCCTTTCTAACCGTATGAAGAACTCGTCGAATGATGCGAAATCGAGCGAGAAATCCGTGTTTCCGTAATCTGTTCGACGAAATCCTCAATGAACTTTTCAAACTGGATGAACCAACGGTCGAGTTTCGAACAGCGGATGAATTCGATCAACCATTTCCGTTTTTCTCAAGCAAAGATGATTCTTTTTGTGTCGTAAAGCTTAGGTAAAGGCTCAGAATGAATTACGAAACCTCAATTCGATGGAAAAACAACTCAAAATCATAGTTTGATTCACGAGTTCAGCAGATTTTGGTTATTTTCGCGAAACTGAAACCGAGTTGGTTAATGGAGGAATTCTCTGGATTCGAGGCGGATTGGGAAGTCATAATGGTTGTGAAGCATCGTGAGGAAGTTGCGAACGAAGCCTGAGTCACCGTTTTGGATTTCGTTGCGTGAATTGCGAACAAGAGGTCGATTTGCACACTCTGGTCAGCAATGGCGGAACAGCGAACCGATGGCATTCAAATCAGCAAAACTCGAGTTTTACTCAACGGTTTTCAACCATTCAAAGCCCTGTGGATTCGTGAGAAGATGGAGAAGAGATCTGGGTTGATGAATCACAGCGAAATGTACAGAATCACGAGCTCGAATCGATGGTTGTGAGAAACGGGTAAACGGGTCTGAAATCCAAGAGAAAAATCGATCCAAAGTCCAAATTCGAGACTTACAAAGCTGTCAGAGGATTGTTTTAGAACGAGCACACGATCGCAGGCCACAGAAGATCGAGAAAAGGCATTCAGCGCCAATTCTGAAGAAGAAGATGACTCGTTTCATCAGTTATGACTCGTTTCACGCGATTCAAACCGGTTCGCCACACCAGATCAGCGGAACGAGCTTAAAACGAGTCAGTACCCAGCTCACACAAAAGCGACTCATTTCAAGCGAACTGCAGCTCGTTTCGTCGCATGAAATCCGGGAATCTAATTCAAAACTCGGCGCCAAAGGCTGAATAAGAAGACGACCCGTTTCGCAAGTTTCGACCCGTTTCGCCACAGAAAATCAAAAAGACAGTTTGAAAACTCAGAGATTAATAACAGAAATAGCGACTCGTTTCACGCGATTACGACCCGTTTCACCACAACTTATTCTGAAGGGACCCACTGTCAGTCTCAGTAATGCGATTCAAATCATCTGAACTGAACTCAGTTCATTTTTTTCGCGCGAGTAACAGACGAGATTCAGTGATTCAAAACCCGGCCAACTCTCAACCGAATTCAACGAAATTTCGTCCAGATCTTCAATACACCCCACTTGATCTGCCTGTCCCCCACTCTCCATACCAGTCTCTCTATAAATTACACCCTTCCATCCAATCTCTCATAATCATTCTTCCATTCTCCAAATTCTTTCAACACACCACTCTCCAATCATCTTCTTTAAGTTTCAGTAACTCCATTACTGAATCTCAGAGCTTTTCGAGCTTCAATTTTCGAGTTTGAGTGAAAATTCACCAATTCGGGCTGATTTTGGTGAAAAAGGCAATGAGCGGTTCCGGCTGGATCGAGCATCAATTGGAGGTTGAAATCGGCTCAAGGAAGCTTCTGGTTGATCTTCTACGTCTCGGTTTGATTCAATTTTCATTTAATCTCTTGTATCCAATTTTAGATTACAAGATCCAAATTGTAAAAAAAATATGATGAACACATGCCTAATTTCGGTTGATCTTATCATGTGTGAGTAGAATTTTGTAGGGATAGGCTTTTTGTGATAGAATTGTTTGAAATCTTGCTTTAATTTGAATTAAATTGACTGATTTGGTTACTGTTCATAATATGCTGTTAAATCTGGTTTTTTTGGTTTAATCGATTTGGTTGAATTAATTAGGTCATTTAGAACTGAATTTTCCTGCATGTTAGTCCATTTTATCATCTTGAATCTTGGTTGAGGTTTTTGCTTGATTTAGTGAAGTTTTTAGTTCAAAAATTTGAGATCAAACACTAGTTGGTTGACTGGTGTTTGATCTGAAATTTTGATCTATTTGCTGAGTTTTTCTGGTTGGAAATAATTCAAACTTGTTCCAAATCTGAATAATTGAATATTTTGTGATTAATGATACAATTCTTGATCAAATTGCCTTAAAAATCCCTACTTTTATCCTCTAAATTCAAAAATACATTTTTCTGTAATTTGTTTCTGTCAGTTTCAGTAAAAAATTGTTTGATTTCAGATCTGATCAAAGAAAATTATAAAAAAAATATTTTGTGATTCTTTAGATATTTTAGAACAACTTTCATATAATATGTGCCCAATATTTTTATGTTAAATTTGTAAGATAAAATCTGTGCAAAGTTTTGATTTTTTTAATTGTCTGTTTTTGATTTTTGAATCTGACTGTTTTTCTATGATTTTTAGAAATTAGTAAAAAATTCCTATAAATAAAAAATCTAGGTCTCCGTAAATCATTTTGAAGTGTAGTTTCTCAATCTGAATTTTAATTGAATTGTTGTTTGGATAAAATTTGAATTACACCCTCTTTTGATAACACATACCATTCTCTGTCCAATTCTGTTATATGTTCTGAGTTTTGACCATAACTTTTGTAATATCCGTCCTTTTGATCTGAGATTTTGACCACATATTCTGAACTTGCCTTCCTAATTTCTGTTAAATTTTGGTGATTTTTGAAGTAATTTTCGAATTTCTGTGATTTTATGAAAATTCCTGCTGATTGATTATGAAAAGTGTAGATTAAATAAAAATATGAACAAAAGTGATAATTGATTTACCTTGCATTGTGAAGATCTCATTCTCTAGTTTTCATTGACATATCATTTGCAACTTTTGGACATTTGGAACTATTATTAAAGAATTTTTAAAAAAAATTGTGTACGAATTTGATTAAAATTCATCTAATACATCATTACCCTTCTTAAACAATTTACATCATTTGAACAAAACAAAGACCTACTTTTGAAAAGAATTGTAATATCTCAAGGCCATTCTCCTTGTGTTCGACCCCTAAAACTTAAAAGACCACATATACACTTAAGAGTAAATCTAGGGAAATTATAAATATTTTTGCTAAATTGTGTGAAATTTAACGACGGTTTTGCGCAGTTTACAATACATAAGTATGTTAGTTGATTGATGGTCATGTTTTACTGATCATGAGTAAGTGCTACTAAATCATTAACATAGATATATGTTGGAGAACATATATTGGTTTGACCCACCGGGAGAATACCACATGGTTTGTGTCATTAGTATTTCTCATCAATAGTATTGTTATCCTTAGACTTGAGATTATCTCGGTTTCCTACATATGGAATTATGTACTTTAATATAATCTAACGTTAACTTTAATCGGATAATCATAAGGGTTATGATTTGGTACATAATGAAACATGCGGAGGAATGAGATAGATCAAGATAGGATTTGTTCCTCTCATAAATGAGAGAGATATCTTAAGGCCTCTTGATGAGTTTGATTGAAGAAAATGCACGGCCGTGCTTGAATGAATTAATAAGGAGTTATTAATGTCATTCATGGTTCGATCAAATTCGGGATCAAGAAACGTTATCGTACTGCATAAGGTTGACACAATCCATGCCTTATGGTCGATATAGATATCATGTAACAAAGGGATACAATACAAGGACAACACATAGGTTTGGATCGAATCATCGATATTTACTTAAATTGGGTAGTCATGATGGCTTACTAGATTTCGCTCATGATTTATAATCAGTTGTGAGTATTGCCAACATTAAGTAAACCTATAGGGTCACACGCACAGAACAACCGTTGAAATGTACACAGAAAATCATAATTTATGTGATAAGTTATATAAAAGGTTATATAGTTATGCCCACATATAATCCTACCTATGGTTACATAATAACTAAGTAAATAGCATTAAATGAACAAAGGCTCCTCTTTGAAATATAGACTATGTACCCAAAAAGCTCTCAGATTTCAGGCTATGTCATTCATAATTCTCATTTCATTTTGTTAGAGAAAAGAGAGAGAAAGAGAAAAGAGAGAAAATTCCGAATTTCTCTTTGGAATATTCTGTGATTCAAAACATGAAGAATGGAGACTAGCATATCCTTTCCTCATCCGTTTAAAGGAGTTGCTTCGTGTGGATACCGATAGAGGATGAAACTATTCGTGTTGTCTTATTTCTTCGGTTGAATTTGTGAAAGTCATTTTGGAGAATCGATTTGATTGGGAATCAAATTGGTTGTGAGTCGTTTCGGTCGGAGAAGCGATTGGAGGCAATTTTAAACGAACGGGTGTGTGTGGTAAAAATCGGTAATAGTTATCGGTTTGTGCAAAAGGAGAAGAAAGGCTCTACCGCTTCAACTTTGAGATCGGATCAATTCTCGATCCGATAGGTATGAACTTTAAGTTCTTGTTTTTCTTTGACTTAATCGTATTTCACTGATCCGTTTCTTTTGGTTTTTTTGAATTTCTTGAATTCTTGAATGTCTTGAATCTTGAATCCACTTCTTCTGTGTCAAGAATGCTCAAGAAATCCCAACAATGGTATCAGAGCCAAGTGATTTACGATTGAGTTAAGATGTTAAAACCAATTTCGATTTGATGTTAATGCATTATTTTTAAAGTGTTGAATGTTCTTAACGATAGGGTACGATTCGAAACGGTGTATGGGATGCATCGGTTTCATGAAGAGATGCATGAGATGTATCAATTTCATGAAAGGGTTCGAATTCATGAAAGGGTGTGACTTGATGAAAGGATGCATGTGATGCATCATATTCATGGAAAGCTCCAATTTCATGAAAGGGTGCAATTTAATGAAATGATGCATATGATGTATTCATGAAAGGGTGGGTAAGGTTTTCATAAAGGGATGCATATGATGTGTCAGATCCTTCAAAATGTGTGAAATGATGTATATGATACATCAAATAAATTTCAAAAGGATGTATTCCACACATCAAAATTTTAACGAAATTTAATTTTTCGGCATCATAGAGAATAAAACATATTCCCCCCGAACTCTAATCTATACGGATAGATAATTTAAATTAATCCCAAATTTAGAATGAGTAACGCCTTATACAGAATTCGTAAATTGGGTAAAAGTTTATATTTTGCATATAGCATGGCCGATTAGATATGTGATTAATGGATGTGTTTGTGATGATGATGTGTGTGATGTATGTGTGTGATGTATGTATGTATGTAACGACGGTCATGGTTCCGTTCGTTTATATAATTATTTGTATGTAACCACAACCTCACAATCCTCATGGAGATGAAGGAGTCAACTATACGTTCCTCATGGAGATGAAGGAGTCCACCATGCACTTCACATTCTTCATGGAGATGAAGGAGTTCATCATCATTGCCTTGTGTGATTGTTTATATCTTAGCAAATGATCTTAATGTTTGGCCCATTTCGATCATTTAGGCCAGGCTATATGGGTTTATATTTATTTATTTTATTTATTTTAAGGATGTGATATAAGCCATCATCAAAATACTTAATAAAATAATATAAAGTGAAAGCCAAGTTAAACATTACAAACCCTCAAGTTAATGTTAAGTCATAAAATGCCCCCAAGTATCTATACTTACCATTCCTTCGATCATCATAAGCTAGTAATTGTTACTATGTACCTGCTATGATCATTATTCCTGTATCGATTTGCACCTAGTTTTTCAAGTTGATTGATGTACCCTCTGATTTTCAGAATATTAGCACTCAACGAGGAGTTGGGTTGCATTTTACAACTAACTAGAGCGCAATGCGCATTGTACCATTCATTTCTAGCTTGCTCTTGGAATATTTCCTTAAGAGCAGCCAACATGTCTAATGCCTCTTTATCTTCAAACAACTTTTGAAGCTCGGCATACATAGTGGCTAACATGAGACATGTCACATTGGTTAAGTCACTAAGATGCTTCGCATAAACATCTTTTACTTGCTTGTTAGTCGTGGAAGCAGGTACCTGAGAAATGGCCTCTTCAAGGACATAAGCCTTCTTTTCTTGCTTGAGAACAATTCTCAAGTTCCGATACGAATCGAGGAAGTATTTCCCATTCAATTTGTCCTTCTCAAGGACGGATTGCAGGTTCATGTCTGAATTGTTGCTTGTTGCCATTTTCTATAGAAAATATGAATGTAGGTTGACGTTAATAATTTGTATCTTGTGCGAGATATTTAATATTAGCCCCCACTATTTTTATTCAAATAAATAACCCTCAAAGTATTGATTCAGAAATTTCTTACTTGAAATTTGATAGTGGCTCAAGATCCATATTTCATTAAGTCTTAAGTGAGCTTGGGCTCATCGCCTAGAACTTAATTATTTAGGTAGGAACCCTTCCAATTGTATCTTATACAACTGCTGAAAAAATCATAGGATCAGCATCACATGCTCGGCGTATTTATCCTATTCTATGCCTCAAGCCCAAATCCGACTTGATAGCTCTTTTAAGTCCAACCATGTCCACTATCATAAATCACCATTTCCCGCCTCTTACCCTCCTAAGATTAAACTAAACTCCGTTGCTTAGGCAAACCTGAGTTAGGAT
Source organism: Juncus effusus (assembly GCA_027726005.1). Taxonomy (NCBI): domain Eukaryota; kingdom Viridiplantae; phylum Streptophyta; class Magnoliopsida; order Poales; family Juncaceae; genus Juncus; species Juncus effusus. The sequence continues at coordinate 6,669,196 of CM050906.1, read as the reverse complement.
GATCGAAGGAATGGTAAGTGTAGACACTTGGGGGGCATTATACGACTTAACATTAACTTGAGGGATTATAATGTTTAACTTGGCATTCACTTTATATTATTTTATTAAGTATTTTGACTATGGCATCTCATCACATCATTAAAATAAATAAAATAAATATAAACTCATATAGCATGGCCTAAATGATCGAAATGAGCCAAACATTAAGATCATTTCCTAAGATATAAACAATCACACAAGGCACTGATGATGAATTCCTTCATCTCCATGAAGAATGTAAAGTGGATGGTGGACTCCTTCATCTCCATGAGGAACGTATGATTGACTCCTTCATCTCCACGAGGATTGTGAGTTCGTGGTTACATACAAATAATTAAATAAACGAACGGAACCATGCCTGTCGTTACATACATACATACATCACACATATACATCACACACATCATCACAAACACATTCATTCATCACATATCTAATCGGCCATGCTATATGCAAACTATAAACATTTAACCAATTTACGAATTAGGTATGAGGCGTTACTCATTCTAAATTTAGAATTAATTTAAATTATCTATCCGTATAGATTAGAGTTCGGGGGGAGGGGGTCCCGTTGAATATTTTTACTCTCTATGGTGTCGAAACATTAAATTTCATTAAAATTTTGATGTGTGGAATACATTCTTTTGAAATTTACTATCATATACATCATTTTACACCTTTTGAAGGATCTGACACATCATATGCATCCCTTTATGAAAAACCTTACCATTTCATGAATACATCATATGCATCATTTCATTAAATTACACCCTTTCATGAAATTGCAAATTTCCATGAATATGATGCCGTCTAATAGTTAATCTCGTACTTTTATTCCCTTAATGATGATCCTAGGGCAGGTTGATGGGGCTGTTAGGGAATCCATAGCCATGTACGTTACATGCGTAGCGGAACCTATGGATTCAACCTGTCCTAGGATCATCGTTAAGGGAATAAAAGTACTAGATTAGCTATTAAAATTTATACCTCGGATCTTCCTAAACCGCGAGATGAAGAACGGATGTAGGTCTAAATCTTTCTGACGTGCAACCTTCTCCTTCTTGAAGCTCGACTCGAACGAATTCCTTGCTTCTCCTAGGGTAAAGAAACTGATCGCTCGCTAGTCTTCAAAGCAGAAGACCTCTACTCGTATCCACGTCGAACTTCAGACGCACGGAATAACCGGACTCGGCTAGACGAGTCCGAAAATACTTTTCGAAAATAACTTAAAACTCTCTCTCTATTTCTGTGTATTAGACGGCCTCTAAGGCTTCTGAATTATGTGTGTAAAGGAGAGGCACTGCCTTCTATTTATACTAGAGAGAGAGGTGAACGATTGCTCAGTTACCATAACTAAAACCCTAATCTACGCCTATTCCGTTGCCAACGGAACTATTCCGTTGCCAACGGAACTATTCCGTTGCCAACGGAACTATTCCGTTGCCAACGGAACTATTCCGTTGCCAACGGAATACTTGGCAGTTAAGGTTATTACTGTTTCCATATGTATTTCGTTGGGAACGGAACTATTCTGTTGCCAACGGAATTATACTGTTTTGTTCAATCAATTATCCAATAATTGATTATTTCGTTCACTAATTTATACATCATATGTATAACTGTTTTGAGGCATATTCATCCCGTACGAATGGAGTTCATTGTGTGACCATGTAAGTTCCATTTAACACTGGCAACGATCTTCTAAAGATCGTAATATATGAGTAACCTCTAGACTGATGTCATGACTACCCATGTTAAATGAAATGATCAGCGATCATAAACCTATCTGAATAGACGTTTGCTTATTCCTTTTGTTCTACGATATATGTCTTGATTGCAAGGCATGAACGTATCTCATCCTTGAGTTTGATCAAAGTATCTTTCCTGATCGAGAATTAGACTGAGTAAATACAAAATGATATTAACAACACATGTTAATCAATTTTGAGCATGGCCATGCATTTCCTTCAGTCCTAGTTCATCAGAGGGCCCAGAGATATCTCCCTCTTGACGAGAGGAACAAATTCTATCTTGGTCACTCATATTTCTCGTCATGATTCAGTGCATACCTAATGATAACCCTAATGATCACCCCATTATGGATGACGTAGGATCATATTAAAGTATGTAGTTCCACATACAGGAATCCATGGTGACCTCAGGTCGTAGGAACAACCACACTATTCATATGAGAATCACTAATGACATATACCATGCATATTATCATAGTGTGGTCAGTCCAGTACGTGTTATCTAACACGTACCTACATTCCAGACTTCAAATCTCTATGTCCATGATCAGCAGAACATCCCATTACAGATGACGTAGAATCATATTAAAGTATGCAGTTCCACATACAGAAATCCATGGTGATCTCAGGTCGTAGGAACAAGCACACTATTCATATGAGAGTCACTAATGACATATATCATACATATTCTCATAGTGTGGTCAGTCCAGTACGCGTTCTCTAACACGTACCTATATTCCAGACTTGACATCCCTATGTCCATGATCAGCAGAACATGATCATCCAGCCTGCGAATATACTAGTGTGGATATGTAGCTTCTTACGTAAAGTATGTTTATCTCTATAAACATCCTACATATCACTAGGGACAGTTTAGAATGTCATTCGTTGGTTCACAGTTCTACTATCAGAATCACGTATTCTGATAACGTGAACAAAAAGTGTTATTCATGATTGATATAAGATATTTACATTCACAACCCATACACACAGATATATAAGAAACAACCTTTATTGAATAAATAATAATATCTTAATACATAAACCATTTCCTAGCACAAATACATTTGGCCTAGGGCATTAATCCTACAGTCTCCCACTTGCACAAGGCCAACTCTAAGCATCTTATACCCATAGACCTAACATGACCCTCATTCTTCGCTTGCGGGAATGGTTTAGTTAATGAATCGGCGACATTGTCGTCCGGTGGCACTCTACACATTTTAACATCACCCCTTCGTATGATCTCCCCGATCAGATGGAAGCGTCGCAATATGTGCTTGGACCTTTGGTGAGATCTCGGTTCCTTTGCTTGTGCGATCGCTCCATTGTTGTCACAATATAGATCCTCTGGTTCCGAGATGCTCGGAACTAATCTTAGCTCCTCCAAAAAGTTCTTTATCCAAACAGCTTCTTTAGTCGCTTCTGCAACAGCTATATACTCTGCTTCCGTTGAAAAATCTGCTACAATACATTGCTTGGAACACTTCCATGTCACTACGCCTCCATTTAGGCTAAATAAATAAACTGATTGCGATCTAAAGTCGTCTGAGTCTGTCTGGAAGCTTGCGTCGGTGTAACCCTTTACAACGAGCTCACCTTCTAGACCTCCATAAACTAGGAACAGGTCCTTAGTTCTTTGTAAGTACTTAAGGATTCTTTTAACAGCTATCCAGTGACTTTCACCTGGATTAGACTGAAACCTGCTTGCTGCGCTCAATGAGTATGACACATCTGGTCTAGTACATATCATGGCATACATGATAGATCCTATAGCCAAAGCATATGGGATCTTATTCATGTGTCATCGTTCCTGCTCACTTGTAGGACACAAAATCCTTTCTTCGATTCTTGCATTCTGAACCATTTCATGACCTTGTCTATGTATGTACTTTGACTCAGACCTATAAGATTTCTAGATCTATCTCTATAGATCCTGATTCCTAGCACGTAGGAGACTTCTTCTAGATCTTTCATCGAGAAATTATCTCCCAACCATTTCTTGACATTCAATAATGTCGGGATGTCATTTTCCATAAGTAATATGTCATCTACGTAAAGCACCAGGAATACAACCGTGCTCCCACTGAACTTCATGTAAACACAAGGCTCACCTTCACTTTTGGTAAAACCAAAACTTTTGATAACTTCATCAAAACGCAGGTTCCAGCTTCTAGACGCTTGCTTCAATCCATGGATGGATTTCTGAAGCTTGCAAACCTTACCAGAATTCTTAGAATCGACAAAACCGTCGGGTTGCATCATATGCATGTCCTCGGTCAGATTTCCGTTTAGGAAAACTGTTTTGACATCCATTTGCCATATCTCATAGTCATAATATGCTGCTATGGCTAATAGAATTATGATGGATTTAAGCATAGTTACAAGTGAGAAAGTTTCGTCATAGTCAATACCATGAACTTGTTTGAAACCTTTCGCCATAAGTCTTGCTTTGTAGGTTCGTACCTTTCCATCCACGTCAGTCTTCTTCTGGAAGACCCACTTACATCCGATGGTCTTCAACCCTTCGGATGGATCAATCAAATTCCAAACTTGATAATCGTTCATAACATGTTGCACACTTATCTCTCAATTAATTTTTTATATAGTCTTGTAGACAGTGGAAGTGACACCAGTATTTTGATGATTGGACTCAAAATATATTAAGAAACTGCAATAAGAAAATAATTCCAACTCATTATGTTTCGACGAGATTTCAACAAATAAATTATATTTTATTGAATCTATTAGGAAATGCCGAATTTTTTTCCAAAGTAGCACTTTTTTGAACAATAATTAATCAGATGGCACTATTTTACAAATAATTGGGTATCTAGCACTTCCGCCAGAGGGTCTGGCGGAACTGAAGTAGTTCCGCCAGAGGGTCTGGCGGAACTAGTGATTTTTTTTTTTTGTTGATCCCGGCCATTTGGAATCCTTAAACATGCTTAATTGAGAAAAACAGTTAGTTCCGCTATAGGATCTGGCGGAACTAGGTAAAATTTATTTTTTCAGATTAAACTCGTAATTTAGAAGGCCAATTAGCTCAAAAAATTACGAATCCAGAAGTTCCGCCAGATCCTCTGGCGGAACTGGCTATTTTATATTTTTTGCCTCTAAACAGCCACGAAAATTTAGCAAAAAAAAAAAAAAAAAATACTGTCATAGTTCCGCCAGACCCTCTGGCGGAACAGTGATTTATTTATTTATTTATTTATTTTGCTAAATTTTCATGACTGTTTAGAGGCAAAAATATATAAAATAGCTAGTTCCGCCAGAGGTGCTGGCGGAACTTCTGGTTCCGCCAGAGGGCCTGGCGGAATTTCTGAATTCGTAATTTTTTGAGCTAATTGGCCTTCTAAATTAAGAGTTTAACCGAAAAAATAAATTTTACCTAGTTCCGCCAGACCCTATGGCGGAACTAACTTTTTTTCTTAATTAAGCGTGTTTATGGGTACAGAGAATAAACAAATTGTTAGAACAACCATTTTAATTCCTTAAAATTATATCTTCATAGCATCTTGTATCCGTGTTACTCTATTATGAACGATTCTTTGTTACAACATAGATCGTCAGGCTTTAAGAGCGCTCAGGACTACTCCGAGTTCCAAGATCAAGTTTTGGTTTAAGCACACATGTTGTTCGATTCTAAAGTGACAGTATGATTTTGTTTCAGTTTCAGTATCTTGTTTGGAACTCTTTCCAAATTACTGTGTTCAAAATAAACGAATTGTGATAATGATCCATGTTAGGAAAGTATATTCTCTTACCACTACTTTGCTCCTCATAGATCGGGATATCTTAGTTCTTCATAAGAACTTAGATATTTATTCTAGTCATCAAATGACTATCATTTGCTCTCTTATGCTCCAAGCATATTGCACAGTACATTGTATGGCTTGAAGAATCTTATTCATCCCGTTAACAAGAACTGTTTCTTGTACATTGAACCTTTCAATAAATGGATGATAAGTGTATGTCTTCATTATATGAACGTCATAGGCATGAATTCTTACTTGTATATTGAACTCCTTCAATATATTGTTAAAAACATAGAATCCAATTCATATGTCTTTCATCGTTTATCATAATGCCATAGACAAGAACTCTTTCTTGTATATCGAATATTCAATATCCTTTTATTATGCATGTGAATGTCATAAGCAAGAACTCTTTCTTGCATGTTGAACATTTCAATGCATGACTGAAAGTATAGAATCTCATTCGCATGTCTTTCATCATTCATATGAACACCATCTACATGAACATTTCTTCCATATTGAATATTTCACCAATGTACTTTATATTACAACCATAAGTCTAAATAGACTTCAACTCCCAACTATTAGGACGGTGTATGTTTGTTGTTGTAATACAGGAGATTGTCATACTCCCACTGAATTTCTTAAAATCGAGGTGGTCTAATCTATTTCAATAAAGCAAAATTCTGCAATTTGCTTTGTAAGATAGATTCATCTTGAGATGCCTACTTTTAATTCATGAATGAATTTTTGAAGCATGTAACCTTTTCTAGAATTCTCGGGATCATATACACTCTTGCCATGTATCATAGATACATCCACAAATAACGTTCCTGTAAAGGAAGGTGAGTTTTATATCCTTGTTCCATCATTCACAATCATATTGTGCTAAGGAAGTTAGAATTTGTAATAGCAACAAGTGGGAAAGTCTTTTACTATCTCCCATACTATAACTACTTTCTTTGTTATTTTTAGGTTATTCATGTACTTTATGCAATGGTCATTAAGCCATTGGATACTCCAATCAAGTTTCAAACTTGATTGCTTGTACAAGGGTTGCATCTCAGTTCTCATGGTCTAACCATTTTATAATGTTGTCTCTTCACAGTCTTCTCGGTAGAAAGTCAACTCATCCTCTATGAGCACCTTTTATTAGATATGAGAAATCATATCTCTCAGCCTAATGTCTACCAGGTCTGTGAGGAGGACCTTATGTTTCAAGTATAGCCTTATCAACTACTTGATAGCATCATTAAAGGTTCATCGCTAGTATGTGGATCTCGAACCTTTTGAGATGTATTACACTCCCACTGCTTCTTTAGGAGATGAGATCTGTTATAAAGAAGTTTGAATTATCAGTAGCAAACAATTTGAACTCGTAATGGATGTAAAATAATATCAAATTGTATTCCACAAATATTTATAAGATTGATGTTATGACACCGTCAAACCTTTTGACACGACTCGTACTTCAACCTTTAAGGACAACATGGTACTATCCCAACCCATATCATATATGGTGTCCTTCTGAACCTCATGATATTCAGTGCTTAGTATGTTCAACATTATAAACCTATAAGGATTTCAGAGGATATGCTTGACTTGTCATAGATTGAATCTTATCCAATAAGTTTCATCATCTTATTTATGAACACATCGTGAGATGTTCCATATAGACTTAATTGTGAAACTATTTTCACATCTCTATGATGATAGTCAAGCTGTTGACTCAAATACTTGCCACCTCGATCCAATCGAAGTGCTCTTATTATCTTATCAAGTTGATATCGAATTTCATTCTTAAATACGTTGAACATTTCAAACATTTTGTGTTTCATTAAGTAAACATTTTACTTCAAATACTTTAATATGAAATACTGATATTCTTATTTCTAGCTGGTTTGCTTGTTGTTTCTCGTGTAACTATACGAGTCTCAACAAACTGATCCATCAACATTGTGATGGTTGCCCATTCTTGTCATTTTGTTCGATAAATAAAATTTGCACGCCTCAATTGATCCGAGATCCAATGAGTCTAACGTTCCACATATGTTGGAGTTTAGAAATGCGATTCTTATTTTGTAACTTAAATGACTCTACTAGAATGACATGTCATAGAATCAATGGACTTATTATTTAGCAAATAATGGTCATTTTCTAAGTGAGCATTTCAAACAGAAAAAGTCTTCGTTTTGTATAGGAAAATTTTATTATTCCAAATAATAAATTTTATAACCATTGTAATTCTAATAGAAATAACATTTATTTCATTACAAGTCCATAGTGGCTAAGTCAATAAAATCTTAGAGCTAATGTAGCAACTCTTGCTTTATTACCCAATCGTAGATTGACTTCTCCTCTACCTAATCTTCTACTTCTGAGTAATATCCTGCATATTCAAAATGTGAGAACTACAATAGATATCCAATATCCAAGTAGAGAATTAGGAAGAGAAATACCTGAAATGACAGCCATTGATTATTCTTCTTGGCATATCTTACATCCTCCTCTCCAGTGATCACGCATAGAACATGCAATCACTTCTTCAGATTCCCGGGGTTTAGGCAATACTTTGTCTTCACTCTTGATCCAGCTCTCCCACGCAGCTTGTCTATTATACTCCCTTTCCCTTTCAATCCTGAGGGCATCAATGACAACTTTTGCCTCTATATCCTTCTCTGCCTATTTAAGAATCTTATGCAATTCCGTGATCGTCATCTCCATCCGACGCTTATGATATTTTGTAGTGAACAAAACAAAGCTCGGAGGAAGCGATCCAAGAATCATGTCAACCGTGAATTCCCTTGGAATAGGCTAACCAAGTCTCTCTAAGTAATCAATGTGGCTTCTCATCTTGAATACATGAGTATCCACAGAGAAGCCCTGAGCCATCTTGCTCTTGATTAATAACTTGTTAACCTTGTAGCCCTGAATACTAACCTGCTTTTGGAACATTTCCTCATGCACCGTGATCATATCATAGGCATCCATAAAACCTATATGCTTCCGAAACTTGGGTTTCATTCCTGCTAACATCATCTAGGCTACTTCATCAGAGTCATCAATACACTTCTAATAAGTGTCTCGAATGACTCTAGAAGCGGTTGAAGGCGGTGGATTTTGGATGGGTGTCTCAAGGACGTACAACTTTCCTTCACTCTTTATAACAATTCTCAGAGTCCTAAACCATTCAGGGAAGTTTGTGCCATCGAGATTATCATTCTCAAGGATAGATCGCAAGTCAGTAAATTTCAAACTCATTCTACAAGTTTAATATGCAATGTAAAGTTTATTATTTAATATTAGAGTTATCCTAATTTTGGTTCATATGTTATACTCCCACTATTTTCTTCAAATCAATAACCTTGAGTAGTATTGATTCGGAAACATTCAACTGAGTGAAGTTTCATAGTGAGTCAAGATCCGTATTTCATTGAGCAGTAAGTGCGCTCCGGCGCAACCCTTAATGCTCAACTATTTAGGTAGGAATACTTTCCAATTGCATCATATGCAACTCTTGCTATTTATGGAATGAGTATCTTATACTCGGTGTGTTATCCCATCTTGTGCCCTGAGCCCAAGTCCGACTTTCTTGCTCAGTTAAGTTTAACCATGTATGAGTATCGACAAAGCAGTTTCCAACACACTCAATTCAGGCATGACCTGTGCTAGTCACTACTTCCCGCATGCCCCTTTCCAAAGACAATCCCCCACAGGCCCAGCTCCGGCATGACCCATGTGGAAAACTGTCTGAGTACCGAGGGTAACAGTGACCTGGGAGACACTTTATTACTTAATATTCTGAAGGATTTTGTTTTAGATTTATAAATATAAACATCACAGAAACAAGATAAATATAGTACGAGTCTATTCCTCATGAGAGATCATGAGGTTCCTAGTCCTAGATCTATCTCTAGATTGCAGGTGTAATCCTCAACGAACCCTTCATTGTGTGTGTGAAAAGATCCAATGATATCTTCCGAAGATTGCACCAAGATCCTCGTCTCGTCTTGACATAATATATTTCCTAACAACTATCCTATTGCTAGAAAAAGTAATTTACAATTTTGGACAACTCACTGGTTGCCATAATTACAACTTTAGATAACTCACTGGTTGTCATAGATATTAAATAAAATTACAAGCATTCACACACAAGATTACATCACAGAACAATTACATATCTAAGGCTCATACTATATTTTATATTCAATTCCTTGCATAACAAAAATTAGGGTTTTTGCAAAAAACAACCTTATTCCTATATTTCAGACTTGACATCCCTATATCCATGATCAGCATAACATGATCATCTAGTCTGCGAATATACTGGTGTGGATATGTAGATTCTTTCCTGAACCATACGCAAGAAATGTTCTTGCGTACGGTGATCATATGAATGATGAAAGGCATACGAATGAGATTCTATGCCTTCAGTCATATATTGAAGTGTTCAATATGAAAGAAACAGTTCTTGCTTATGGCATTCACTTGAACAATACAAGGATATAAGAATTAGATTCTATACCTTCAACCATATATTGAATATTCAATATGCAAGAAAGAGTTCTTGTTTTTGGCACTAATATGAATAATGAAAGGCACATGAATTGGATTCTATGCTTTCAACAATATATTGAAGGAGTTCAATATGCAAGAAATAATTCTTGCCTACGACGTTCATATAATGAAGATATGTGCTTATCATCCGTTTATTGAAAGGTTCAATATCCAAGAAACAGTTCTTGATAACGGGATCAATAAAATTCTTCAAGCCATACAATGTATTGTGCAATATGCTTGGAGCATAAGTGAGCAAATAATAGTCATTTGATGACTAGAACAAATATCTAAGTTCATATGAAGAACCAAGATATCCCGATCTATGAGGAGCTAGGTAGTTGTAAGAGATTACACTTTCCTAACATGGATCATTATCGCAATTTGTTTATTTTGAATATAGTAATTTGGAGAGAGTTCCAAACATGGTACTGTAACTAAAACAAGACCATATTGTCACCTTAGAAGCAGACAATAGGTATGCTTGAATCAAGAACTTGACCTTGGAACTAGGATTAGTCTCAAGCGCTCTTAAAGCCTGGCAGTCTATGTTGTGAACAAAGATTCGTTCGGACCAGAGCTACAAGGATTCAAGCACCTGTTTCAAAAGGTTCTCGACTAATGATAGAGATCATTAGTAAACATTACAAGTTTACAACGTAAATTTCTATAATCTAATACGCATATATTTCCCGCTAATAGAACATGAAGGTCATGTTGCCTAATGAACATTGGATGCTTAGGATTGGCCTAGTGCAAGTGGGAGACTGAAGGAACTATGCCCTTGACCAAAGTGTTGGACTAAATATTAGATTATGAGAAACACGTTTATTCAGTTAATATATGAATGAGTGTATGGGAGACTAATACATTTATGTTGGGGAATCCATAGCCATGTACGTTACATGCGCAACGGAACCTATGGATTCAACCCGCCCTAGGATCATCGTTAAGGGAATAAAAGTACGAGATTTAACTATTAAAATTTATACCTCGGATCTTCCTGATCTGCGAGACGAAGAACGGATGTAGGTCTAAACTTTTCTGACTTGCAACCTTCTCCTTCCTGAAGCTCGACTCCGCGTACCTCCTTGCTTCTCCTAGGGATGAAGATCGATCGCTCACAAGTTCTCAAATTAGAGAACCTCTACTCGTAAGTCATGACTAACCTCTAGAGTGATGTCATGACTACCCATGTTAAATGAAAAGATCAGCAATCATAAACCTATCTGAATAGACATTTGCTTATTCCTTTTGTTCTACGATATATGTCTTTATCACAAGGCACGATAATATGTCATCCTTGAGTTTGATCAAAGTCTCTTTCCTCATCGAGAATTAGACTGAGTAAAGAAAAATGACACTAAAACACATGCTAATCCATTTTGAGAATGGCCATGCATTTCCTTCAGTCTTAGTTCATCAAGGGGCCCAGAGATATCTCCCTCTGAACGAGAGGAACAAATGTCATCTTGGTCACTCACATTCCTCATCATGATTTAGTGAATACCTAATGATGACCCTAATGATCATCCCATTACGGATGACGTAGAATCATATTAAAGTACGCAGTTCCACATACAGAAATCCATGGTGACCTCAGGTCGTAGGAACAAGCACACTATTCATATGAGAGTCACTAATGACATATATCATACATATTCTCATAGTGTGGTCAGTCCAGTATGCGTTCTCTAACACATACCTATATTCCAGACTTGACATCCCTATGTCCATAATCAGCAGAACATGATCATCCAGCCTGCGAATATACTAGTGTGGATATGTAGCTTCTTACATGAAGTATGTTTATCTCTATAAACATCCTATATATCACTAGGGACAGTTTAGAATGTCATTCGTCGGTTCACAGTTCTACTATCAGAATCACGTATTCTGATGACGTGAACCCGAAATGTCATTCTTGGTTGATATAAGATATGTAAAAGCACATTCACAACCCATACACACAAATATATAAGAAACAACTTCTATTGAATAAATAATAATCTCTTAATACATAATCCATTTCCTAGCACAAATACATTTGGCCTAGGGCACTAATCCTACAGTCTATAGAGATAAGCATACTTCAGGTAAGAAGCTACATATCCACACTAGTATATTCGCAGACTGGATGGTTATGTTTTGCTGATCATGGACATAGGGATGTCAAGTCAGAAATATAGGTACGTGTTAGAGAACACGTATTGGACTGACCACATTGTGAGAATATGCATGGTACATGTCATTAGTGATTCTCATATGAATTGTGTGCTTGTTCCTACGACGTAAGGTCACCATGAATTTCTGTATGAGGAACTTCATACTTTAATATGATCCTACATTATCCATAACGGGATGATCATTAGGGTCATCATTAGGTATGCACTGAATCTTGACGAGGAATGCGAGTGACCAAGATGGGATTTGTTGCTCTCGTTAAGAGGGAGATATCTCTGGGCCTCCTGATGAACTATGACGGAAGGAAATGCATGGCCATGCTCAAAATGGATTAACATGTGTTGTTAATATCATTTTGTATTTACTCAGTCTAATTCTCAATCAGGAAAGAGACTTTGATGAAACTCAAGGATGACATACTTCCATGCCTTGTGATCAAGACATATCTCGTAGAACAAAAGGAATAAGCAAATGCCTATTTATATAGGTTTATGACCGCTGATCATTTCATTTAACATGGGTAGTCATGACATCAGTCTAGAGGTTACTCAAGACTTACGATGTTTTGAAGATCGTTGCCTGCGTTAAATGGAACCTACACGATCACACAATAAACTTCATTCATACGGGATGAAAATGCTTCAAAATAGTTATACATGTGATGTATAAATTGGTGAACGAAATAATCAATTATTGGATAATTGATTGTGCAAAATCAACACTATTTCGTTCGGAACGGAACAGTTCCGTTCTGAATGGAATAGTTATGGTAATTGCGCTTCCTTGACTGCCACGGTTTTATACATGGAAACCTCTATTCCGTTCGGAACGGAATAGCTCCGTTCAGAACGGAATAAGCGCAGAATTAGGGTTCTAGTTAAGGTAACTGAGTAATCGTTCGCCTTCCTCTCTAGTATAAATAGAGAGGCAGCCCTTCTCTATTATATACATAATTCTCAAGCTTTAGAGGCCGTCTAATACAGAAATAGAGGGAGAGAGCTTAGAGGTAATTTCGGAAAGTATTTGTGGACTCGTCTAGTCGAGTCTGGTAATTCCGTGTGTCTCAAGTTCGCGTGGATACGAGTAGAGATCTCTTACTTTGGAGATAAGCGAGCGATCAAGTTCTTCATCCCCAGTAAGAGCAAGGAGGTTCACGGAGTCGAGCTTCAGGAAGGAGAAGGTTGCTAGTCGGAATCATTCAGACCTACATCCGTTCTCCGTCTCGCGGATCAGGAAAGTCCTGAAAGGAAACGCGTAACCATCAAAGGCACAACGGAATAAAATTTTACTTGTTTCCTAACCGAGGATCCGTGTATTATCAATCAAATCAGAAAAATAAATCTTATATATATCTCGGATTCGGCTAATCCGGTATGTAGGGCTTCATGATTCATCTCCAAACGATCTCCCTGCGTCTCTTGCGGATCTGATCACGAAGGGCGCTTCGACTCTGGCACCACCCTCTACACGTATCCACACGCGACTGACTCTTTGGCGGAGAAATCGAGATTACTAGATCCGGTTTCTCTTTCTCTCTTTCTCAAAAGGCGGCTAGGGTGTGGTCTGAATCTTCTGACCTAATCGGACGAACTCGTCTTCTATTTATAGCATGTCATGCTTACATCTCTTCACCTTCCTTTTGATTTTCTGTGTCCAACCGAGTTAGTTATGTTTGTGTGCGACCATGTAGGTTCATTTAATATTGACAATAAACTTCAAATTTATAAATCATAAGTAGCCTCTAGTACGACGTTATGATTACCCAAATTAAATGAATGATAAGTAACCATAACCTATACATCAATTATGTATTTAGTCCCTTTGTTAAATGATTGCGTGATCACTAGAGAGGAGGATATAAGATATGTCAAGAAGAAGAATTAATGGCTGCCATTTCAGTTATTCCTCTTCCTAAATCGCTACTTGGATATTGGATATCCACTGTAATTCTCACATTTTGAATGTGCAGGATATTACTCAAAAGTAGAAGACTAGCTAGAGGAGAAGTCAACCTACGAGTGGGGAATGAAGCAAGAGTTCCTACATTAGCTCTAGGATTTTATTGACCTAGCCATTGTGGACTTGTAATGAAATAAATGTTATTTCTATATTAGCATTAAAGTGGTTGTAAAATTTTTTATTTGGAATAATAAGATTTTCCTAGATTTGTCTATTTGAAATGTTCACTTAGAAAATGATCATTATATGCTAAATGATAAGTTTATTTATTTCATCCTTCTAGCAATGTCATCTAAGTCACAGAATGAGAATTGCATTTCTAAACTCCACCTTATGTGGAATGGTAGACTCATTAGATCTAGAATCAATTGAGACGTGCAAATTTTATTTATCGGACAAGATGCAAGAATAGACAACCATCAAAAGGTTGAGTGGTTTGTTGAGACTCATGCATAAAGATGCACGAGAGACAACAAGCAAGACGCTAGAAATAGGAATATCAGTATTTCATCTTAAAGTGTTATAAGTAAAAGGTTTACTTAATGAAACACAAAATGTTTGAAATGTTCAAAGCATTTAAGAATGAAATTCGATATCGACTTGACAATAAGAGCACTTTGATTGGATCGAGGTGATAAATAGCTTGACGATCATCATAAAGATTGTGAAAGAGGTTTTACAACTAACTCTATATTGAATATATCACGATATATTCATAAAGAAGATGATGAACCTTATTGGATAAGATTCGATCTATGATAAGTCAAACAGATCCTCCGAAATCCTTATAGCTTTATACTCTTGAACATACTAAACACTGAATATCATAAGGCTCAAAAGGACACTATATATGATATGGATTGGAATGGTCCCAAGTTATATTTAAAAGGTTGAAGTACGACTCGTGTCAAAAGGTTTGACGATGTCAACACAACAATCTTATAAATGTTTGTGGAATATCAATTTGATATTGTTTTACACCCATTACGAGTTCAAACTGTTGGCTACTCATAATTCAGAATTCTTTGAAAGAGATCTCATCTCCTAAAGAAGCAGTGGGAGTGTAATACATCTAGAAAGGTTCTACATCCACATACTAGCGATGAACCATTATTGAGGCTATCAAGTAGTTGATAAGGCTATACTTGAAACGTAAGGTCTTCCTCACAGACCTGGTAGACATTAGGGTGAGAGATATGATCTCTCATAAAAGGTGCTCATAGAAGATGAGTCGACTTTCTACCGAGGAGACTGTGAAGAATCAATGGTTGGACCATGAGAACTGAGATGCAACCCAGTCAAGTTTTGAACTTGGTTGGAGTATCCAATGGCTTGATGACCATTGCATAGTTAACCTATAAATACCAAAAGAAAGTTGCTATAGTATAGGCTATAGTAAAAGACTTTCTCACTTGTTGCTATTATGAATTCTAGCTTCCATAGCACAATGCGATTGTGAATGATGGAACAGAGATATAAAAACTCACATTCCTTTATAGGAACTTTACTGTGGATGTATCTTTGATACATGGCAAGAGTTATATGATCCTAAGAATTCTGGAAAGTTAACAGTCTTCGAATCCATGAATGGATTAAAGCAAGCACCTCAGAATGAGTTTATTTGATAAAATAAATTGTAGAATTTAGTTTTATCGAAATAGATAAGACCACATCAGTTTCAAGAAATTCAGTGGGAGTATGACAGTCTTCTAGTGTTACACCAAAGAACCTTCACCATCCTAATAATTGGGAGTTGAAGTCTATGTAGACTTTTGGTTGTAAGATAAAATACATTGGTAAAATATTGAAAGAATTCAATACGCAAGAAATGTTCTTGCTTACGGTGGTCATATCAATGATGAAAGACATACGAATGAGATTCTATGCCTTCAGCCATATATTGAAGTGTTCAATATGCAAGAAAGAGTTCTTGCTTATGGCATTCACTTGAACAATACAAGGATATAAGAATTATATTCTATACCTTCGATCATATATATTGAATATTCAATATGCAAGAAAGAGTTCTTGATTTTGGCACTAATATGAGCAAACAAAGGCACATGAATTGGATTAGATGCTTTCAACAATATATTGAAGGAGCTTAATATGCAAGAAAGAATTCTTGCCTATAATGTTCATATAATGAAGACATATCATCCGTTTATTGAAAGGTTCAATGTACAAGAAACAGTTCTTAGTAACGGGATGAATAAGATTCTTCAAGCCATACAATATACAGTGCAATATGTTTGGAGCATAAGAGAGCAAATGATAGTCATTTGATGACGAGAATAAATTTCTAAGTTCTTATGAAGAACTAAGATATCCCGATCTATTAGAAGGTAGGTAGTGGTAAGAGATTACACTTTCCTAACATGGATCATTATCGCAATTCATTTATTTTGAATACAGTAATTTGGAAAGAGTTCCAAATAAGGTACTGTAACTGAAACAAGACCATATTATCGCTTTAGAAGCGGACAATAGGTATGCTTGGATCAAGCACTAGATCTTGGAACTTGGAGTAGTCCCGATTACTCTTAAAGCCTGACGATCTATGTTATGAACAAAGAATCGCTCAGAATAGAGCAACAAGGATACGTGAACCTGTTTTAGAAGTTCTCGACTAATGATAGAGATCAATAGTAGTCGTTACAAGTTTACAATGTAAATTTCTATAATCTGATAGGCATATATTTCCCGCATGTAGAACATGAAGGTCATGTTGCCTAATGAGCATTGGATGCTTAAGATTGGTCTAGTGCAAGTGGGAGACTGAAGGAATTATGCCCTAGGTCAAAGTATTGGACAAGAGATTAGATTATGAGAAACGCGTTTATTTAGTTCATATATGAATGAGTGTATGGGTGACTAATATATTTACATACATTAGATCAACCATGAATGACACTTCGGGTTCACGTCATCAGAATACGTGATTCTGATAGTAGAACTATGAACAAACGAATGACATTCTAAACCGTCCCTAGTGATATGTAGGATGTTTATCGAGATAAACATACTTCAGGTAAGAAGCTACATATCCACAGTAGTATATTCGCAGACTGGATGATTATGATCTGCTGATCATGGACATAGAGATGTCAAGTCTGGAATATAGGTACGTGTTAGAGAACACGTACTGGACTGACCACACTATGAGAATATTCATGGTATATGTCGTTAGTGATTCTCATATGAATAGTGTGCTTGTTCCTATGACCTGAGGTCACCATGGATTCCTGTATGTGAAACTGCATAATTTAATATGATCCTACGTCATCCGTAATGGGACGATCATTAGGGTCAACATTAGGTATACATTGAATCATGACGAGGAATGTGAGTGACCAAGATGGGATTTGTTCCTCTCGTCAAGAGGGCGATATCTCTGGGCCCCCTGATGAACTAGGACTGAAGGAAATACATGGCCATGCTCAAAATGGATTAACATGTGTTGTTAATATCATTTTGTATTTATTCAGTCTAATTCTCGATCAGGAAAGACACTTAGATCAAACTCAAGGATGACATACTTCCATGCCTTGTGATCAAGACATATATCGTAGAACAAAAGGAATAAGTAAATGTCTATTCAGATAGGTTTATGATCGCTGATCATTTCATTTAACATGGGTAGTCATGCCATCAGTCTAGATGTTAGTCATGACTTACGATCTTTAGAAGATCGTTGCCAGCGTTAAATGGAACCTACACGGTCACACAATGAACTCCATTCCTATGGGATTAAAGTACCTCAAAAACAGTTATACATAAGATGTATAAATTGGTGAACGAAATAATCAATTGTTGGATAATTGATTGAACAAAACAGCATCATTCCGTTGGCAACGGAATAGTTCCGTTCCCAACGGAATAGATATGGAAACTGTAATAACTTTAGCTGCCAAGTATTCTGTTAAGGAAATACCTATTCCGTTGGCAACGGAATAGGCGCAGATTAGGATTTTCAGTTATGGTAACTGAGCAATCGTTCGCCTCTCTCTAGTATAAATAGAAGGGCAGTGCCTCTCTATTACAGAAATAGAGAGAGAGAGTTTAGAGGTAATTTCGGAAAGTATTTCCGGACTCGTCTAGCTGAGTCCGGTAATTCCGTGTGTCTGAAGTTCGCGTGGATACGAGTAGAGGTCTCCTACTTTGGAGATTAGCGAGCGATCAAGTTCTTCATCCCTACGAAGAGCAAGGAGGTTCATGGAGTCGAGCTTCAGGAAGGATAAGGTTGCAAGTCAGAATAGTTCAGACCTACATCCGTTCTTCGTCTCGCGGATCAGGAAAATCCGAGATATAAATTTTAATAGCTAATCTCGTACCTTTATTTCCTTTGCGATGATCCTAGGGAGGGTTGAACCCGTAGGTTCCGCTGCGCATGTAACGTACATGGCTACGAGTTTCGCAACATTTCGGTCACGAACTTCTTTATCCAAACAGCTTCTGAAGCTTCTATGTACTCCGCCTCTGTGCTAGAATCCGCTACAATTTTCTGTTTAGAACTTTTCCAAACTATTACTTGTTACGCTTAATGCTTGTGCCACGTCCGGTCGAGTACTTACCATGGCATCCATCATAGATCCAATTGCCGAAGCATATGGAATCTTACTCATCCGTTTCCATTCATCTCGTGTTGCTGGACATTGAGATTTACTAAGTGAGACGTTATGTGACATCGGAAGAAATCCTCTTTTGAAATCTTCCATACTGAACCATTTCAGTATCATGTCAATGTATGTACTTTGACTAAGACCTATTAGCTTTTCAGATCTATCTCTATAAATCTTGATGCCTAATATATAGACAGCTTCTCCTAGGTCTTTCATTGAGAAACTATTCCCTAAATATGTCTTGACGCTCAAAAGAATAGGAATATCATTTCCAATGAGTAGGATGTCATCAACATAAAGCATAAGAAAAACTACCGCTCTCCCACTGACCTTTTTGTAAACACAAGGTTCTTCTTCACTTTTGTTGAAACCAAAATCTCTGATGACTTCATCAAAATGAAGATTCCAGCTACGAGATGCTTTCTTTAATCC
Source organism: Juncus effusus (assembly GCA_027726005.1). Lineage (NCBI taxonomy): Eukaryota > Viridiplantae > Streptophyta > Magnoliopsida > Poales > Juncaceae > Juncus > Juncus effusus. Next base: position 6,649,888 of record CM050906.1, on the reverse strand, counting down.
ATAAATGGATTTCTTAAGCTTGCAAACTTTTTCAGAATTATTTGGTTCAACAAAACCCTCGGATTGTATCATGTATACATTCTCGGTTAAGTTTCCATTTAGAAATGTTGTTTTGACATTCATTTATCATATTTCATAGTCATAATATGCAGCTATGGCAAGTGAAATTCAGATTGATTTAAGCATGGCGACTGGCGAGAAAGTTTTATCATAGTCAATACCATGGATTTGTCTGTAACCCTTCGCCATGAGCTATGCTTTATAAGTATGCACATTTCCATCCATGTCAGTTTTCTTTTTGAAAACCCATTTGCACCCGATGATTTTCAAGCCTTCTGGTGGATCGATCAAGTTCCAAACTTGATTATCGTACATGGATTGCTTCTTCCCATTTGTGAGAATCTGGAATCGACATAGCTTCTTCATAGGATGTGGACTCATCATCTATGAGCATCACGTCATCATCATGAGTCACGAGATATCCATATCTCTGTGGTTCTCGACGATCCCTAACAGATCTATGAGGAGGTACTTGTGTTACATTTTCAGATTCATTAACTGTTGATGAATCTAATTCTTGTTCCACCATCGGTTTTGCATTAATTAGTGAGTCTCAAACTTCTTCGAGCCGGATTGCACTCCAACTCACTCTTTTGGAAACGAATTTCTTCTCCAAGAAGACTCCATTCCGAGTAACAAAGACTTTGTTTTCGGATGGGTTGTAAAAGTAATATCCTTTAGTTTTTTTAGGATAACCCACAAATAAACACTTGTCAGATTTGGGTGCAAGTTTGTCAGGGAGCTGACACTTGACATACACTTCACATGCCCAAATCTTTAGAAAAGATAATCTGGGATTCTTCCCAATCCATAATTCATATGGCGTCTTTTGAACTGATTTTGATGGAAGTTTGTTCAGTATGAATGCAGCTATTTCAAGAGCATAACCCCAAAAGGAAGTTCGAAGATCCGTTCGGGTTATCATAGATCAAACCATATCCAGCAAGGTTCGATTTCTCCTCTCGGATACACCATTCCATTGAGGTGTTCCAGGCGGAGATAATTATGAAACAATTCCACAATCCTTAAGATGATCTACGAATTCTTGGATTAAATATTCGCCATCACGATCTGATCGAAGTGCTTTGATTTTCTTACCAAGTTGGTTTTCCACTTCATTCTTGAATATTTTGAACTTTTGAAAAGATTCTGATTTATGCTTCATTAAGTATATATACTCATATCTACTCAAATCATCAGTAAATATTGTGCATATTATAATTCATAATAAAATATTTAAAGTTCGGGGTTAAAGACCCGAGAATTCTATCGTTAGTCATCTCTTTGTTTACCTTTGCACCAAGCTTCTCAAGGTAATCAATATAACCTTTCATCTTGAGAACATGAACAGCCACTGATGTACCTGGAGCCATCTTACAATTAGTAAAGGCATTATGAGTATTGTACCTTTTAGTACGCGTCTGGACTTGGAATATTTCCTTGAGCTGTGTGACCATGGCAAAAGCCTCCATTTCTTCAAACTGTTTTTGAAGTTCGGAGTCCATTGTGGCCAGCATAAGGCAGGTAACATCGTTAGAGTTTTTTGTAATATTCAGAAAAGTTAGGGTATTATTTGTAAATTTTCCTTTTTTTTTCCTTACTCTAAATCGAAACTTGCAATCTCAAGTTTACAGAACTTGAAATCTCAGCTTACCTATGCCGACATTTTAAGCCTGAAGTCCAAAATTTGAAATATTGAATATTTGCCGGATGTAAAAAGATTTGGACCTCCCATCTTATTTAGCTCTTATTGGCTTCTAGGATGAGAACCAAAATTGGGAGCCGCTCTATATACTTGAATATTTTTGTATTAGTTCCTAGTGACTTCAATATATTTTAGCCCAAAGTTTCAACCGGGACATATTGTTGGATCCCGAGCTCCCATATCTTTCAGTCGAAAGTTTCATAGTTTTATTTTGGTTTCTATTAAATCTTTATATTCACAATAATATACTTTACATTCTAAACATTATACCTTTATATTATCAGCAATATATACCTTACATTCTAAACATTATATCTTTATATTCACAATAATATACATTTTATCTCACATCATGGTTTTTTTTCCTGTGATAAGATACCAATCCAGACCTAGAAGATTAAACTAATGAAGAAATCTCTCCGTCAAAAAGATGCAATATACCTTTATAACACAACAATATACCTTAGATTCTAAACATTATATTTTATATTTCCAATAATATACCATATATGAGAAATTCAATAGGAGCCATAGGGAGCTACAAAAAAAATAATTGTATGTTTAATTTCGTAGGATCCATTTTGGGAGTTCATAATTCTTTAAGCAAATATAAGAGCTCCGGAGTCCATTTAATCGGGAGCCCCAATGATTTCGAAATGACTCCCATTTCAACGACACGTGACACGATCTCGCTGGTTGGGAGCCAAGGAGTCCCAATTTACGGGAGGATAATAGTCGGTCCCTTGCCGGATTACTAATTCAGCCCAAAATAATACATAATTTAAAACCTCAGATCATCAATACTCCAGATTCCAACCCAAAACCTGAGATTTCATATCTTGGATTAACATAAAACCCAAGGATTTTCTTCACAAAAAGATTACTATTTTATTGTGAATAATTATAACTTTTGCTCACAACATAAAAACCAATCTCTACAATCAAAAATCGCTTCTAATCAACTTCAAATTCCAACTAAATAAACGCACAAACATGTAATTCCGCTAAAACATATCTACTAGCTCGCATTCATTCATTTTCATTTTCTATTATACTTCTAAGCAAATCGAGTACTTGAGAAAAGTCATCTGGTGGGGGACGTGAAAACTCTAGAAACTCTCCTGTCTGAGGATGCTTAAATCTACAAATTAAATTATTATTATTATTATTATTATTATTATTATTATTATTATTATTATTATTATTTATTTATTTATTCCTCACCCGAGTGATAAAGCATGGAGACATGGCCTATCCAACTTAGTCAACATTTCCGAAATATTTTCATGAAATTTGTAAGAAACTTTTGCTCTGAGCAGCGACATGGCCATGCTTTTAGTTCCACCATAAACTTCGTCTCCAAGCAAAGGGACTCCCAAATACTTTGCATGTGCCCTTATCTATAATAAAATAATCAAATATAAAATAATTAAATATAAAACAAATAAATAAATAATATATAATTAGATAAAAATTAAGTTTTGTACTTGATGAGTTCGACCGGTTTCCAATCTCCACTCGACAAGAGCGCATCCGCCCCCAGAAAAAACCTCCATTACTTTATACCTAAAATATTTTTTAAAGAAAAATAAAATAAAGATAAATTTGCAACAAAAAAACCCTACATTAATGCTAAATGGCAAAAATTCTCCTAAATTATTGAAAATTACAAAAAGTCCCTCCATTTTTCAAAAATTCAAAAAATAGCCCCATCATAGAGGTGCTTTAAAATAAATATATTAAACATATGAGACTACACATGTTAATTTAACACCATTAGAGACGATATAACTGTAAGGGCTATCTTTAAATTTTTGAAGAACCGAGAGGCCTTTTTTACAATTTCCAACAATGCAGGAGCATTTTTGCAATTTAGGCATATTGTTGGGGCCTTTTTGCAAATAGAAAATACAAACAGAAGAAAAATATCACCTACTGCCAGCAAAGAGGGCCTGTCTATTAGAACAATTACTAGTAGCAATCATTCGAAGTCTATTATTTGGATCACGATCTATCGGCATCTCAAAAGCAAAGAAAGAAAAATTTACCCAAAAGCCCCTACATTATTGGAAATCACAAAAAAGGCCCTCCATTATTCAAAAATTCAAAAAATAGCCCTTAACATTTAGAGGTGATTTAAGCATATTAAATCATGAGATTACATACGTTAATTTAACACCGTTAAAGGCAATTTAACAATGGGTTATTTTTCAATTTTTGAAGAATAGAGGAGCTTTTTTGCAAATAAAAAGTACAAATAAAAGTCAAAAACAAACTATTCACCTACTAGCAGCAAATCTCGCCTGCCCATTCTTAAAATTACTCGTGGCGACCATCCTCAGCCTATTACCCGGATCCCGGCCAATCGGCATCTCGATCCTGCCCGCGCCCGGTCTGGGAACGCCGGCCGTCAGGCTCACGTACACTCGCTTTATCGTGCGGACCTTAAACTGTTCCGCCAGTTTGGAGTGAGCTTCTTCGTCCTGTTGACTAAGTCAAATATCAGATTAATTGGGTGAAAATAATATAAATGTGTTTAAGTTTCAAGGTAAATTTGCAAAAAAGCCTGTGTATGTTTTGAAATAGCAAAAAAGCCCTTGAGTTATTGCCGAAATTGGGAAAAAGCCGTAATGTTCGTTACGAGCTAACAATGTTAATTTTTCACTAAAATCACATTTTAAAAATCAATTACTTTACCAAAAATGAGTTTTTTTAGTAATCTCAATGACTTCAGTTAAAAAATGTCTTAAAATTAAAATAATCTATCTCTCTCTTAAAATTGGCATCTCGATCCTGCCCGCAGCCGGTCTAGGTATGCCAGCCGTCAGATGTATACTCTCTTTATCGTGTGGAGCCTGAATTGGTATGCCAGCCGTCAGATGTATACTCTCTTTATCGTGCGGAGCCTGAATTGGTATGCCAGTTTGGCGTGGGCGACTTTGTCCTGTTTGTTGACTAAGTTAAGAATTAGATTAATTGGATGGAAATGATGTTGGCCCATGGAATTGGAAAAAAGCCCTTGGATTTATTGCCGAAATTGCAAGAAAGTCTATAGTGTTTGCTACGAACTGTTAGTTTCCCATTCTAAAATCACATTTTGAAAAAGCAATTAACATTGTTAAAGTTCAATTTCAATTGACTCTCTTTATCGTATGGATCTTAAACTGTTCTGCCCAGTTTAATGTGAGCTTCGTCATCCTGTTGACTAAATCGAAAATCAAATAGAGAAATTTGCAGTAGACCTTGCATTATTGCCGAAATTGCAAAAAAGTCCATACTGTTAGTTACGAGCTAACAATTTCCCACTCTAAATTCACATTTTAGAATATCAATTAACATTCTTAAAGTTTAATTTTAATTACTTAAGTGCAAATGTACAGTTGAATTAATCTCAACGACTTCATTTGAAAAATGTCTTGTAATTCAATTTATATCTCTCTCTCTATATAAAAATTAATCAACCTCAAATTTGAAGAGAGATGTTAATTAATCTTTACAAAACTATTTTTTCCAAATAATTAGAACAATAAACCAACGGTTTTGTTAGCTTCTAGCTACCAGTAGCAAGCATTTGCAATTTCGACAATAATGCAACGGCTTTTTTGCAATTTTCAAAAAATGCAGGGACTTTTTTGCAAAATTTCCCTAAATTGTAACATACCTTAGCGACAACAAGGAGTCCGCTGGTGCCTTTATCTAGCCGGTGCACAATACCCGGTCTAATTACAGCATTTCGGGTCGCATGACTCATAATTTCTTGCGGGATTTTATCCACATGAAACACGCTTATTTCTCCCTCGTCAGAAGAAGAATCATCGTTTAATTCGTCCTGATTATTGGTCAGAAATGTGAATGTCGAGATTTTACAGTGGTGAAGAATCGCGTTTACTAGGGTTCCGTTTGGGTTTCCTGGCGCTGGATGGACCACCTGGATTGATTAATCAAGTAATTGATGCAATTATTAAGGACCAAAAATGGGTTAGAATTAAATGGTGGAGTGATTACTACCATGTGAGGAGGTTTGTTTACGACAAGAAGATGGTCGTCTTCATAAACTATATCCAAAGGAATTTCTTCTGCTTCCGCTTTCAAAGGCTGAAGCTCAGATACTGTGCAGCTAACAACATCCCCTCCTTTAATCATATGCGAAACCTGTCACAAAAATTAATTTCAAAACGCAAATCCTAAGTATTATCCCTTACTTATAAAGATGAATTTATTATACAAACCTTGTGGATGGAACGGCCATTGACAGAGACGAGGCCGGATTTGATGCTGGATTGAATGCGGGCGCGGCTGATATCGGCCATGCGGGAGGAGATCCAGGCGTCGAGTCTGGATTTGGGGGAGTTGGGCTCCACCGTCTCATGAAGCTGGACGCCGCCGTACTTGCTTCTGACCGGAGGAGAGGAAGTGGGCAGAGGAGTGTTCGAGAGAGGAATGTTTGAGAGGCTGAATCTGGAGCTGCGCCGGAGGAATTTGAGGGAGTTCGGAGAGGAAGCAGCTACGGCGGGAAAAGATTGCATGTTTTAGGATGTGAGATTAGAGCACTCGGGGCAGCAGTGTTATATTATATTCACATTCATGTATTCATATTCATTATTTTCATATTTAGATAGGGTTTTACTCAAATCCGAATACAGTTCAAATATAATTCATTTACGATATATTAAAAAAAACTGATTATTCGTTTATAGTATATTTCAACAATCTAATTATATAAACGGGTGTTCTCTTACCTAATATTTCATTTTGTATACATATTCAACATAATTCTCCATGCATTCAATTGAAAGAAAATTAAATAGCCCTAAACCCTAAACTGTTATAGAGCTTAATATGAATGAAAAATTCAATCATATATATCCAATGTTACAGAATGCGCTAGGCGCTAGTCGGGCGGTCGGAACCATCGAGGATTAATCGGGGATTAATCGGAGATTAATCGGAACTAGGCGGATTTATATTTTTTAGTATTTTTATATATTATATCTAAATTAGTAACGGTTTTTATTAAAGAACCGTTACACACTTAGTAACGGTTTTTTAATATTAGTAACGGTTATTTAAAATTAGTAACGATTTTTTAAAATCTGTAACGATTTTGGACTACTTTGTAAGTTGTAACGGTTAATTCACAAAAACCGTTACTAATTACACTATTAGTAACGGTTTTCCTCAAAGAACCGTTACAGAATTGCTAATATCTGTAACGGTTTATTATAAACCGTTACAGATTGTATGCATATTTGTAACGGTTCTTTCATAAAAACCGTTACAGATCTATATTTGTAACGGTTCTTTCATATAAACCGTTACAGATTGTATGCATATTTGTAACGGTTCTTTCATAAAAACCGTTACAGATCTATATTTGTAACGGTTCTTTCATATAAACCGTTACAAATTGTATACATATTTATAACGGTTCTTTCATAAAAACCGTTACAGATCTATATTTGTAACGGTTCTTTCATATAAACCGTTACAGATTCTATGCATATTTGTAACGGTTCTTTCATAAAAAAATTGGGCTAAGCGGGTCTGGGCGGTCTGGGCGGACGCTGGGAGGGTCTGGGAGGTTGCTGGGCGGACAAAACGCACAGAAGGCCGACTAGCATAATTTCTAGGCGTTTTGCTCCCGCCTAGCGCCTGGGCGGCGCCCAGGCGGGCCGCCTGGACCGCATTTTAGAATATTGTATATATCTATATATATATATAGAAAAAGACTATAATACTCTTGAGAGCATTAGCTCCATTATACTCTAGACTTTCTGACCATTGGATGTGAATCGGCACCAGTTTAACGGAACGGACCCTTTATTCCCTATTTTCCTTCCATCTCCTTCCTCTCTTCTTCACGTATCACCAAAAATACAAAAATACATAACCCATTCGACCCCCTTTTTTTCTCTCTTCATTTTTCACGAAACACAGGAGAGTTTCTTCTTCCATCAACCTAACCCTAATGACGCTCTCCTTCTTACTCCGACCTCGATCAAGATTCATCGATTGAGGAGAGCTCGAAGGACCGATGCCCCTATAAAATTCGAAACCCTAACCCTAATCCACTGCCTTGTCTCCTCTCTTGCTTTCTCCACGTGAAGAATAGCGCCCCTTCAGCAATCCGAACGTTTGTCTGACAGAAAACCCTTAGATTCAGGTATCTTTCTCTCTTTTATTTTCCTTTTCCTTTTTTTTCAATTTCAGTTTTGTAATTCCAGTAACTATTATATTTTTTTTACTGTTTAATTTCAATTTCGGAATTTAATTACACCATTAGGACTGTTATGTATTTGTGAGAGTTGTTTGTGCATAATTCGTGAGGCTTTTTAAGTTGCAATTTGTGCAAAAATTTCAATGTTAAGAGTTGATTCTAATCTATATGAACTTTCTTGAAATTATTCGGTTGTAATTTAGTCATAATACAAGTATTTGTTCAGTTGCAATTTAGGTATGGCTCAGTTATCATTATTACAAAAGTTGATCATATCAATTTTCGGTACTAGGAACTAATGGCTCCACCTTCAACCCATGATGCAAATCAGTCAGAGCAACCTTCTCCCCCTGATGAGAATAATGAGGTATTTATTTAATTTTTGCAAGTACATAGTATGAATTTTAGTAATTAAATTAATATAATTTGATTTTAAATGATTTCAATATATATTAGGTACTCCTTTTTGATTCTTATGAAGAATCAAAAAGGTAACACTCAATGAAATAACAGTCAATTACCTTCAATTTCACAGAGACCATAATCACGAATTAATTGTTAGTCCCACAAAAAAGCGTCTTTTGCAATCCCAAAAGTACATGACTAAAGAACAAAAAGATCTCATAAAGTTGTTAGGATCCCGGGACTCTTCGTTTTTTAGACGGGCCAGCTTGAGTTAAGTCTCGGCTCGTGGCTTGTTGCTCTAGTGCCGGCAGGTTGGCTAGGACTTGATTCAATTTAGTGTGGCCTGACCACTTTTTATCGATCAAAATATCTATCATTTGGCGAATGCATGCTACAAAATATTTAAATGGAAGATTTTGGCAGAAAAGGCTGGGGGTAGGCATAACTTGTGTTTTTCGAGAAAAGATGTAAGCAATTTAACTAATAGTGAAAATAGAAAACTAATTGGAGTGGATATGGATAGTACTATAATGTACTTTCGGGAATTGCAACAGAGTGATCCGGAATTTTTCTTTGACATTGATACGGACGTGGATAATAAGGCGAAAAATATATTTTGGGTAAATGGTCAGTCGAGAAGGTCATATCGTGAATATGGTGATGTTATTATATTTGATACAACATACGCTACTAATAAATATACCATGCCATGTGCACCATTTGTGGGAGTAAACCATCACCGGCAATCTATATTATTTGGATGTGCGCTAATTAGAGACGAGAAAATGAGTACATTCGAGTGGTTATTTGAAATGTGGTTGAAAGCAATGTATGGCAAGCACCCACAGGCTATTATTACGGATCAAGATCCGGCAATGAAGGGAGCCATTGCTAAACTATTTCAAAATACCGCCCATAGGTGTTGTCAGTGGCATGTGATGAGAAAGGCAAAGGATCGTTTAGGGGTCTTATATGGTCAACTAATGGGATTCCAAACTGATTTGTCAGAGTGCATTAACCAAAGTCTTACGGTTGAAGAGTTTGAGAGAAAATGGAAACAAATGCTTCATACATACAAATTGGAAAATAATCGTCATTTAAAAGTGATGTTTAGTACTGCCAGTCAATGGATTCCGGCATACTTTAAGGATATTTTTTTAGCCGACATGTCCACTTCACAGAGAAGTGAGAGTATGAATGCCGCGATGAAAATGTGGTTTGGTTCGCATACGTCTATTTTCAATTTTGTTATCCAATTTGAGAAAATAACGAGAGGAATTTTTGATAAGGAAAGTGAAGAGGACCTTCGAACAACAAATCAAATCCATAGTTTGTGGTCAGACGATCAATTGGAGGAACAAGCACGTGATGTATACACCAGAAATGTTTTTATGATATTTAAGGATAATTTAAAGAGGGCTAGTGGCTACAACATTGAGATGTTGGAAAATGATAAGTAGTACCTCGTAAAATCTCAGAAATATCATACATCATATAAGGTGTGTGTAGAGAGGTCGAATATGAAAGTTGAATGCGAGTGCAAAGGTTTCGAAAGAGTGGGACTTTTTTGTTCACATGCCCTAAAGGTTATGCAAAGTATAGGAATGAACTCACTACCATCTCATTACATTTTAAAGAGGTGGACAAGGGATGCTAACAAGGATGCAAAAAAACCTATTTGTGGTGAGAGTGCGGAGATGGGAGATTCTGGGTTGTCGGCTCGTAGGTCAGCGGTGCTAACCGAAAAATTCAACAAATTACGTATTAATGCGTCAAAAAACCATGATGCATACATGATTGCTTGTGCGAAATTGGATGAACTCTTAGATGAAATTGGAGATGGTGAGGAAATCCCGATCACTACCGATGTCGTATATTGTGAAACACATGAAACAACAAACCATCAATCGGTGTGTGATCCACCGGTTTCTCAATGCAAGGGAAAGAGAAAGCCGTTCCGGTTCAAGCCCTCCTCGGAGACCCTTAAAAAACAACGAACTTGTAGTATATGCAAGAAGAAAGCGGGCCATAATGCTAAGACATGCCCAAAGGTAAGAATTCAGACTTGTAATTAATTATTTTCACTTATTTATCATTTCAAATTAATTATTTTCTATTTCTCACTTCTAGAAAAATAAATTACCTCTCGATGAAGATGGAAGTGATGACGCTTTTGGAAGTGATGGCGATGATATAAGCAATTAGGATTTATTGAATTTCACTTCTTGGTGATTTTTAGTTTTTTTAAATATTGTTATGATGTTTGTAAGAGAACTTCTTTGTAAGAGTGGACTCAATTAGGTTTTTTGAATTTCTTGTTATTTGAGGATTTAAAGGCATTTTGAATATTATTATGATATTTGTTTTTAGAACATTATGGTCATATTTTGATTTGCAATACTGAGAGGATAAGTGGTACTTATGTCGTGCATTTTAATGGCTTATATCTTATATACCGATGTAATATTATTTCATGATTTATGTTCTAAGATGTGGCATTTTTTCTTTTTCATTTTAAGTTATTTAAAAAAAATAAAATACATTCATTCAATACAACAATTCATACACAATCTATACAAAACAATTTATACATATCGTTTACTCATTTTAAGTTCCACAACACATTTACTTTAAATAAATTCAACTACAAATCATTCACTCACTACTATAACAGAAATATAAAAAAAAATTTAATGAGAAGATTTTCAAATTTAAGAGGTATAAGAAGTTCAAGTCAAAAATTGAGGAGCGCATTAATGAAGCCTTGATACTAGATCTACTACTTAAGAGGCATTCTCTTGTGAAATACCTGACAAAGAAAATAACAAAGAATTTATATTTATTTCAAAACTCTCACATGCATATATATCTTTAAATTAGGTGACCTTGTATCTACTAAGGATGAACTTCAATACGTATGAACTTGAATTTCCCACTATTTAGGTTCATGCCTTTATCCCTTCTCTTGTTGGAGTTCCTAAATGTTTTTAACATGATAAAATTAGAAGAATAAAAATAATTAAAAGAAATAAAAATAACTTGATCAATGTTAAATTTAATTAAGTATGAATTCTCAATTATGCCTTAATTAACCCCATAACCTAAATTAATCCCATAAAGTGAATCAATTCATCTTCAGTTTTTGTCAAAACTGCAATTATCCCCTGTTTTGTGCAATTATGCCCAAATTTTTTCTCAATTAAACCCTCGATTGAGCTATTATGCCTCAATTAAAACACAAAATCAATTATGCAATTATTGTTAAATGGTGCAATTAAACATCAGAATTTTGAAACTGGTACTTAAAACACCGAAACTGAAATGAAAAAGTAAAAAAACAAATACAAGTGGTACTGGAATTACAAAACTGAAATTGAAAAAAAAAAAGGAAAATAAAAGGAGAGAAAGATAACCTGAATCTAGGGTTTTCTGTCAGAGAAACCTTCGGAAAAAAGCAACAGAGGGGACAAGGCGGTGGGTTAGGGTTAGGGTTTCGAGTCTGATAGGGGCAGCGGACCCTCGTGCTCTTCTCAAGCCATGAATCTTGGTTGAGGTCGGAGAAAGAGCACCATGGCGGTGGATTAGCATTAGGTCGGCGGAAGAAGAAGCCCTCCTGTGTTTCGTAAAAAAGGAGAGGAAAAAAGGGGTAGAATGGATTATGTTTTTTTTATGGGGTAATATCACGTATACCCTTCCAAAAACCCAAAATATCAAATTTACCCCTCCAAAACTGATAATATCAAATTTACCCTCTTAAACTTTATTTTATATCAAATTTACCCAAAATTCTATTTTACCATCTAAATTAATAAAAAAATACTGTAGTATGACTTTATCACGATGGCACTGTATATATACTGTTTTCTCATTTTATATATTGTTTTGTCATTTTATATACTGTTGTTTATTCTTTGTATATTTTTTATTTTTTTACTTTTATATACTATTTTTCCATTTTATATATAGTTTTTCCATTTTTATATATTATTTTCACTTTAATGTATATACTGTTATTAGAAAATTAATTATATATATACTGTTATGTACATATTGTTATTAGAAAATAAATAATATATGTTGTTATTGGATCCGTCGTGAACAGTCGTGCTACAGTAAATCGTGCTCTATCAGGTCCTTAATATATATTTAAACTAAAATAAGAGTTGAGGGACATATTAGTCAACTAAATATATTATTTATTAAAGTAATTAAGTTTTAGAAGATTAAAATATAGTTAATTTGGTAAATTGGGTAAATTTGATATTTTAGAAGTTTGAAGTGGGTAAATTTGATATTTTAGAAGTTTGATATGGGTAAATTTGATAATAGTTAAATTTTAGAAGGGCAAATTTGATATTATGAACTTTAGAGGGGCAAATTTGATATTTTGAGTTTTTGGAAGGGTATACGTGATATTATCCCTTTTTTTATTGTTACGTGAAGAAGAGAAGAAGGAGATGGAAGGAAAATAGGGAATAGATGGTCGGTTCCGTTAATCTGGTGCACAGATCTCGAATCAGATCCAATGGTCAGAAAGTCTAGAGTATAATGGAGCTAATGCTCTCAAGAATATTTTAGCCTTTCTCTCTCTCTCTCTCTATATATATAAAGGTTCTAATTAAAAAAAAATTCAAACAATGATTATTACAAAATTCTTGAGAAAGAGAAGAAATAATATTTTAAAATAATTTATTTTAATTGAAAATCTATTAAGATATACATTTATGTAAAAAATTTGTGATTTATTTAATCTTTAATAAATTCTCGGTATAAAAAAAGTCTGACAAACATTAAGTATTTTATGTAATTTACAATATTTATTGAATAAATAAATCTCTCTGATTAAAAAACATTTTAGGAGAAGCCCGCTATATGGTGTTGTTTTTTAAATTTATTATTAATTAAAAATTAAAAATAATTTATTACATTAAATTTGCATAGCTTATTTATTTAGCATTAATATTATAAGTACATATATTCTCCTGCATAATTGTTTCGCATATTTTTCTACATTTTCAATATATACATATTTCAGTAACAGAAAAATTAATTTGGAATATAAAAAAATTATGATTTCTTTAATCTTTAATAAGGTATAAAAAAAAGTCTGACAAGCATTAAGTATTTTATGTTATTTACAATATTTATTGACTAAATAAATCTCTCTGATCAAAAAACATTCTAGGAGAAGCCCGCTATATGGTGTTATTTTTAAAATTTATTATTGATTATAAATAAAAAATAATTTATTACATTACATTTCTATAGCTTATTTATTTAACACTAATATTATAAGTACATTTATTCTCCTACATAACTGTTTAGCATATTTTTATGCATTTTCAATATATACATACTTTAGTAAGAGAACGATTAATTTGTAATCATAGAAATATCTAATTCAAAACAAAGAGAATATTCAAATGAATGAATATAAAATATTTTTAATATGAGATATTTGATATTTGATTGAGAATTATTCTATTTATATTTAATTCCAAATGACATGTATTAAATTTGGTAAAATCGGTTCATGGATCCAACGAATAAAATTAGATATAAAATAAACATGGTTATACAATATTGACATATAAAGTATATAAGCACTTTTGATCTCATGTGATATATAATGAGATGTAATTGGTTTATCATTAATCTTAAAAATGACAACAATACTTGTCATCAATGCAACATGATGTGGCTTTCTAAAAATAAAAAAAATTAGATGTAAATTAACAAAACATAAAAGTATACAAATAAATAACCATATATAAACTCACTGATTAATCAAGGACTCAGATTTGTTCATATCTTATTATCTGACGATTTGAAACAAATTTAAATTGGAACCATAACAATATGGAATTCAAAATAAAAAGAAATTCAAACAAATTTAGATTTAAACATTTTAACATGAGAAATACAATATTTCATTATGAATTATTATTTTTTAAAGAAGAAAAGAAATAGTATTTATGTTTTAATAAATGGATTCTCCATATTCTCTTTGTATTAATGTTTGAACATAATTATGTATCATGATTCGTTCGAACTATTTAATTCAAGTCTAATGATAAAAAATGACTTTAACTATACTCACCTAATCGAGATATAGAATAGGAAACATTAAAAACACCAATCATTGTTATACTTTTTAGCATGATATGTTAAAAATCCACAAAGAATCATAATAAGTGAAAAAAATTAATTATCTACATGTAAATATATTATTTAATCTAATGGTTGAAATAATTGGGATGATGTGGCCTCATGAGGTCTCATAAGGCTTTGAAAAATAAAGAGGTGGGGAAATTGGGATATGGCTCGGATTTATCGAATATAAATATTGTTGTTCACGGTATGATGGTATTTAAAACTATTCCGTAATTACTAATCTTGTTTGAGTTAAGTGTATAAAATCAGGAAAGTTACAGTTCAAGTAATTGTGCAAGATTTCGAGTCATCGTGCAAGACGTCTATCTCGATCGGATCAGAAGTTGTCGAAGAGTTGAATCGCATTTCAAGTTTTCAAGACTCGTTCATGGCGTTCAAGAGTTGGTGTTCTTCTTTAGTTTTGAATTTATTTTGGGTTTTTGGGTTGATTAATTAAACTAAAGTTTAGAGAGAAAATTTTAGTTTTTCAGCAGTTTTTCTCCAGTCCGTTCAGAACTTAAAAGCCCCATTCTAAACAGACTGTCCCTGTTCTGACTGTGTTCGAAACGCAGTTCTCCCATTCTGACCGTTTTTGTTCTATTTCCGTTCTGAACGGAGTTCGTGCTATTTCCAATTTTGTTGGTTGAACTTTCCTTGTTCATAAAGTGCAGCCCCCAATTCCGTTTTTCTCAAGTTTTCTAAGCAAAATTGTTGGGAAACCCGTAGCCATATATGTTACATGTGCAGCGGAACATCGTTAACAAAATAAAAGTACGAGATTAACTATTAAAATTTATACCTCGTATCTGAAAGTAATAATGCCCTAGGCCAAACTGTTTTGCCGTGTGGGAAACGGATTATTTATCAGACATTATATTTTTGTATTAGATGTTTTATCTCATAAACGTTTTTATATAATAATTGTTCGTAAAGGTTATCACATTAATTTAGATCCGAAAATGATAATCAAATCGGGTATAATTAATCCTATTAATTGAAACCGAATCTAATAATCAAATCGGGCTAAATTAATCATATTAATTTAAAACTGAAATTGATAATCAAAACATATCTGAATTCAAAATTTGAAATTTGATTTTGAGATCGTATCTCAAATCACCAGTCATGATAATCATCGAATCCAACTCGAGATCTAAACAGAAACCTTAATCCCAATTTACCGTCTATGTAGGAAACCCCTTTCCCACATCAGATCTAACTCTAATTTACAAATTAACAATGGTTCTAAACTATGTATAACTCTTATACTGATATCAATTTGATTGATCAATACACGTGGCTCTAGTACCACTGAAAGGAAACACGTAATCATCAAAGGCACGTTTCCTAATCGAGGATCCGTGTATTATCAATCAAATTAGAAAAATAAGTCTTATTTATATCTTGGATTCGGCTAATCCGATCTCCCTGTATCTCCTGTGGATCTGATCACGAAAGGCGCTACAACTCCGGCACCGTCCTCTACACGTATCCACACGTGACTGACTCGTTATCGGAAAAACCGAGATTACTAGATCCGGTTTCTCTTTCTCTCTTTCTCTAAAGGCGGCTAGGGTGTGGTCTGAATCTTCTGACCTAATCAGACAAACCCTTTATCTATTATAGCATCTCATGCTTATACCTCTTTATCTTCCTTTTGATTTTCTGTATCCAACCGAGTTAGTTCTGTTTGTGTGCGACCATGTAGGTCATTTAATATTGACAATAAACTTCAAGTTTATAAATCATAAGTACCCTCTAGTACGACGTTATGATTATCTAAATTAAATGA
Organism: Juncus effusus; assembly: GCA_027726005.1. NCBI lineage: Eukaryota > Viridiplantae > Streptophyta > Magnoliopsida > Poales > Juncaceae > Juncus > Juncus effusus. The sequence continues at coordinate 6,633,556 of CM050906.1, read as the reverse complement.
ATGACACATGATCATAACCTATACATCAATTATATATTTAGTCCCTTTGTTAAATGATATTTATATTGATCATAAGGCATGATTTTATGTCATCCTTATTATGATCAATTATCTTTCCTGAATTATAATTAGACTGAACAAATTAAAAGATATTAACGACATATGCTAATTCTTTCGTACACGGCCGTGTGTTTTCCTTCAGTCGCAATTTGTCATGGGGCCCTGAGATATCTATCTCGTATCCGAGAGTAACAAATTCTATCTTGATCATTCACATTCCAACTCATGGTTTACTAAATACCCGATCATAACTTTTATAATTATCAGGTTAAAGACAACGTTTGACTATGTCAAAGTATGAAGATATACATGTAGGAATCTATGATGACCTCAAGTCAAAGGACTACTCATACATTAGATGATGAGAAAACACTAATGACATATACCATGTATATTCTCATAGTGGGTCGATCCAATATATGTTCTCCAACATATATTTATATTAATGAATTGATATCCAATATCCATGATCAGTAAAACGTGATCATCATCCAAATAACATACTAATAACTATATATATGATTTGAGATTTTCAAATATGTTTGTCTTACAAACATCTCATATATGACTAGGGATAGTTTAGAATTGTATTCATTTTGATTTACGATTTTACTATCAGAATCACATATTCTGATGTCGTATAACGGACATACATATTTATGGTTATTATGGACTCGACTTTCGGAAAGTTCCTATTTTGTGCGACAATACGGGTACAATTTGTATCGCCAAGAATCCGATACAACACTCCAAGACGAAACACATCGAGATTCGCCACCATTTCATCCGCGACCACATCGATTTTTTCATATTGGAAAACATGATCAAGTCGCTGACATCTTAAAGAAACCGCTAGATTAAGCCCAATTCTCCAATCTACGATTAAATCTCGGTATGCTTGAATTAAAAGATTATTTTTTTTCAATCGTTATTATTTTATATTTTTTTGGGTATTTTTACTGGATTCTCCTCGATTTTTTATGGCTTTTATTCATATTTCTTCCTTTATTTTGATTTTTGAAATAATATTTATGTGCTTTTAATTTTAAAATAATTAAATATTTTATAAAAATATTTTTTTTATTTTTATTTGACGAAAATTTGAGCAAAAAAGCAAAATTTTTGACCCAAAAATCCTCAAAACTGACACCGGTGAAAGAACGATTTCGTTGTCTATGGAACGATTTCGTCGACAACGCAATAGTTGCGATACCAACGGAATAAGACAGAAACCAAAAATAGGATTCGAAATCCTAGTTTGTATTCGGTTTTTTTTTCTTTCTAAACCGGCGCCCCTTCATTCCCTCCCCCCCCAAACCTCTTCCTTCTATTAACACACCTAAATAGCCTCCCTCTCTCTCAAAGCTCAAACCCTAACCCTTAATTTCAACCAAATCAAACCCTTCTCCAAGCCTTTTGGCCTCCAAATCTCATCCAATCCAATCCAAAGGTCAAATCTCCATCAAATATCTAATCAAAACCCTCATACCTCTTCTCAACTTGGTGGATTCGATGCATTTCAATTAGAACGTGCTACTCATCTTTAGTGACGATTTTTTTCGTAATCAACCTCACGGCAACCTTCTCAATAAAGATTCTACACGAATTTGGTATAATTTCACTTCTCTCCATTCAATTCAATCCTAATGGCACCAAAACCCAAACCCATTATCAAGAAATCCACTACCAAAAAAATGGCTACCAAAGACCCTCGCTTCAACTTCAATGAACCCGGCAATACGTTTCTTTTCAAAGATAAGGATAGTTACGATAAATATCGGGATATATTTCGCAACAAATATCCTTGCAAGTGCTTTCACGCACTTCGACCCGAAAATCATCCGCAAGTTTATGACTCGGTTATCGAGTGTGCACAATTTTGGAAATTCACCCGTCTTTTGAATCTATCGGATCCAGGGTTCACCGAACTTGTACGGTTGTTTTACACCAACGCATCTTATGACGACCGAACTTACACTGTCACCTCTTGGCTCTTCGGAAATGAAGTTGTCGTTAACCCAATTAATTTGCGTGCTTGGTTCAGATTTGTTTCTAATCCGGATCATGAGGGTTACTACCTTACTCACAAGGAACCGTTGCTCGATAACAATGAATACAAGATCTTTAAATCGTATCTTCTTGGGGAAAATCCTTACAATAAGGTGACATGTTACGCTCCAAGATAAAGAAGTGTGTTTCATTTCATGAATAATATCCTCGCTTCCGTTGCGGATTTTAAAACTAATTTCGAGAGATGAAATGCGTACCTCCTTCGTCATTTATGGTACAGATCCAAGTAGTTGCATATTCTCTTTTTAATTTATCACCATATGAAATATTTCTCTAAGATTGGCAATATGTCCTACGGGAATCTTTTAACACGGATTTGTCAAAAATTAAACATTGAGATCCCCCCCCCCCCCAAATAATGGATGATCAAATTGAAAATGTGGACTTCCTTCATCCAAGCAAATACAAAATGTATGGATTAAAACAATCTCAATATGATCACAAGTGGGGACTGGATTAGCCTATTTTTCCATATTTGTGGGCTGCTCCTTCCTTCTTTTAAATAGCAAGCCTCATTCCGAATTTCTTCATCAGTTTTCAAATAGCAAAAAGCCTTTTCTTCTCTCTTTATTATTGAATATAATTCACTCAAAAGTTTTGTGAGATTAAGGAGATATTAGCGATTGATTCACACTTGTCTATTGAAGTTAAAGAGATTGAGTTTTTAAGTTATTGCTCCAGCGCTTCGTCAAGTTTGTTGTCAGACGAGCGGTGGTTTTATACCCGATATGATAATGAGTTTCGGATGTAATTAATATGATTAATTATACCCGATATATTAATGGATTTCAGATCTAATTAATATGATTAATTATACCCGATATGATAATGGATTTCGGATCTAATTAATATGATTAATTATACCCGAAATTGTTATTAGTTTTGGTCTCTGGTTAGCGGGACCGCCATTGGGGCTCCGTCCCAAAACCCTTCAGTCACTCACCGGCGAGCGAATTGCCGTCAGTAACAAAAACTAACTATTCATTATTGGTTTAAATAAATAAGATAAAATAATTTAATATCATATGACTGCATGGCCTTTAGATTCTGTGATGTGAATGAATGTATGTGAATTGGTTGTAATTTGTGATGTGATGTGATGTATGTAATTTGTGGTTTGTATAATTTGGTTTTAATATATGATGTGTATTTGTTGTAATTAAATATGGTCATGATACCGTCATTTGTATGTCATTATTATTTATGAGAGTTATGACAAGAGGACATCCGAGACATGGTGAAGGAGTTCATCAACTCGTCCAATCACATGGTGAAGGAGTTCATCGCCTCGATCAATCACATGGTGAAGGAGTTCATTGCCTCGAGTACTCATCCAACACTTAGGATTATAATCATTATGTTGGCTCATAATGATCAAGGCCATGCATGTCATTATTAATATTCATTAAAATAATTAAAATAAATTAAAATCCTTCAAATAAATATTAAGATGAAATGCCCTCCATACCTAAATCTCTCGATATTTTGATAGATCCCACATAGGTTCATGCCAAAGATGGGTGTGTGGGAACTATCTTAAGAGGTGAGAATGCGGCAAAATGTGAAACAACATAGGTTCTGCCAAAGCAGGGTGTGTTGTTGACTCTTTTTCCGATGATTAGATATGGTTTGACTTAACCGAGCTGTCAAGTCGGACTTGGGCTCGGGGCATAAGATGGGATGGTTTACGCTGGGCAATCAAGTAAAAACTAGATGCTCATCCCATGAGAGATTAGTCAAGAGTTGCATGTGATACAATTGAATTTGATCCTACCTAAGTTATTAAGTCTTAGGATTGAGATCCAAAGCTCCCTTGAGATTTGATGAAATATGGGTCTTGTTCCACTACGAGATTTCAAAGATTTGACATCTCCGAATCAATATTTTGAGGGATATTGATTTGAATAAAATAGTGGGAGTTACATTATATGAACACATCTAAACATTAAAAATTAGCCAGTATTAACAGCACTTTAAAATTTCAAATATGTGTAGAAAATTGTCAACAAACACATCAAGTTTAGCTCTGCGATCAGTCCTTGAAAAAGAAAAACTGAATGGGAAAAACATCCTTGATTGGTACCGAAACCTGAGAATCGTTCTCAAGCAAGAGAAAAGCAGTATGTCCTTGAAAATGCTCTTCCTGAAAAAGAACCTGAGGGTCAAGACGCCACACCTGAGGCAAAGGCTGCTTATAGTAAGCATTTCTATTTTCAAAAAATTTCTATGATAAACTTTTCATTTTCAAAAAACTCCTTCCATTCACTTTTCCATCTAAATATTCGTTAATATTTTTGAAATTCCCATTTTGACCTTATGATAAAATGTTTTTCCAAACATATATTTTTACTAAAAAACTATTTTCCGAAAAGATAGATTTTTTAAAAATAAATATTTCATCAAATCTTTTTTAAAAAATCTTAAAAAAACTACAAAACATTTCTTAAATTTTTATAAAAAAATTAATTTTAAAAGTTGTAGAACAATTTTTCTTAAAATAAAAATTCAAAAAAAATTTCAGAAAATATTTCTTTTAAATAATTATTTTATTCGAAAAATTTGTTTCTGATAAAGTTCTAAAAAATGTTTTATTTTAGAAAATGTTTTTTGTACAATTGTTTTAAAAGAATTCTTACCAATTTTTTTTTCCAACAACAAATATTTTTAGAAAAAAAAATTTCTTAAATTTCTTCATAAAATGTCATCGAAAAAAAAATCTTTATAAGAGATTTATGAAATGTTTTTGTTTTTAAAAAATATCTTTATGAAATATATATTTCTTAGAAATATTTTTATTAAAAACATTTAAGAATTTTTTTTCGAATTTTTTTACGATTTGATTAAATATTTAAAAAAATATTTTTTCTGAAATTATGTTTTTAGAAAATTAATTTTTTAGAGAACTATTTTTGGAAAAATATTTTAACATAGGGGCAAAATAAGAATTTCAAAATTTTTAACTAATAATTAGATGGAAAAGTGAATGGAGGGGGTATTTTGAAAATGAAAAAAAAATATTATAAAGGGTTTTTTGAAAATTTGAAAATATACGTGGTTTTTTGTAATATTCAGAAAAGTTAGGGGGTGTACAAAGCCTAAAATGGTGAGTTAGATAATACTGGGACTAAGTTGCCAATGCATTATAGTACAAGGACTAGCTTTGCATTTATCCCTTTTCCTTTAGTGTTAGGGCCAGCGAGTGTTTGGCCTCTTGTTTCAAATTCAATTGACCACCACGCGTCAGTTATACCTGTTGCATCAAACTTTATTTTGTACAAAACAGGAACCTTATACATTAGGAAGAAATTTACTATTTTTAGTATGTTTGTTTTTATTCCATAACTAAATCATTAAATTTTAATAAATCCTGTTTTTAGATTGGCTATAAATTTTAAGTTGACTCTATATGGCGTTTGCTCGAGTTTGATATATTGTCTTGCTGAACACGTGTTCCTTGTTCCATCAAGGGAACAAGCATTCGCTTTGGCAAAACGAATGCTTGTTCCCTTGAAGGAACAAGGAACAAGTGTTCTCAGCAAGACAATATATCAATCTCGAGCAAATGTTATATAGCCAACATTAAACTTATAGCCAATTTTAAAAACATGATTTATTAAAATTTAATGATTTAGTTTATAGAATAGTAACAAAACATACTAAAACAAAGTAAATTTCTTTCTAATCTATAAAGTTCGTGTTTTATACAAAATAAAGTTTGAGACAACGGGTCTAAATAACGAGTGGTGGTCAATTGAATTCAAAACAAGAGGGCAAACACTTGTTGACCCCTCAAGGAATAAATGCACCGTTCGTCCCTGTATTATCTAATTCACGATTTTAGTCCATATACATTTTTAAAGAAAAATTTACAAATAAACCCCTAACTCTACTGAATATTACAAAAACCCCCTATATTTTCAAATTTTCAAAACATACCCAATGATAACTTTTCATTTTTAAAAACCCCACTCCATCCACTTTTCCATCTAATTATTTGTTAAATTTTTTTGAAATTCACATTTTGCCCCTACGATAAAATATTTTCCAAAAATAATTTTCTTAAAAATAATTTTTGAAAAATTAAATTTTTTAATAAACATATTTTATCAAATCTTACAAAAAAATTTAACAAAAAAATTTCTTAAATTTTTTTAGTAAAAACTATTTTTAAGAAATATATAATTCCTAAAAATATTTTTAAAAGCAAAAAAATTTTAGAAATGCCCTTTTAAGAAATTTTTCCGATTAATTTATATGAAAAAATTTAAGAATTTTTTTCTAAAAATAGTTTTTGTTAGAAAAAAAATTGGTAAGAAATATTTAAAAAAAATTCTACAAAAATATTTTCTGATAAAAATATTTTTGCAAAAATTATCAGAAACAAATTTCTCGAATACAATAATTATTTAAAAAAAGTTTTCTGGAAAAAATGTTTTCAAAAAATATTTTCTTAAAAACATTTTTTAAAGAAAAATTGTTATGCAGCTTTTAAAATTAGGTTTTAATAAAAATTTCAGAAATTTTTTGTTAGAATATTTTTTTAAAAAAATATTTAAAAAAAAAATCTTTTCAAAAAATACGTTTTTAGAAAAAAAAAATTGGAAAAACATTTTATCATAGGGGCAAAATGGGAATTTCAAAAATTTTAACTAATATTTAGATGGAAAAGTGGATTGGTTTTTCTGAAAAAGAAAAGTTTATCATAGCGATTTTTGAAAATCTGAAAATATAGAGAATTTTTTGTAATATTCAGACAAGTTAGGGGGTTTATTTGTAAATTTCCGAATAAAAACAGAAACTTCCATGTAAACATTATTTTTTAACATGTAAACATTTTTTTTAACCGACAATAACCATGTAAACTTAAATCCTTAGCTTGATGTAAATATAAACTATTGAACAATAAATAGTGCTCTATTATCCAATTTCTACGTCAACAAAATCCATCAATACACAAAACACTTGCCTTCCAACTTCTACACTACCAACCTACCCACCCAAAAAATACAAAAATAGAAAAACCTAGCCAAAACTTTTACAAAATAACCAAAAATTCTCCAAAAATATAAAAAAGAAAACTCATCCAGCTGGCGAAGACCTAACAACTCTCGGCAACTTCACCCCACTCAAATCATTAGGATAAGATCTCCAAAGCCCCAACCCCCCTTTACTCTCCTTCAATCCACTCTCCCCGCCTTCAAACTCCTCCAGACTCTTCACCCACTCGACCTTCGAGCTGTGCTCCCTCACGTGTCTATGTAAAATGAAAAGTGAATTGTACTCGCAGTTCGGAAACATGAAAAACCTGAAGGAGGTGCCAAGGCGGTGGACGACGTAGCCGAAGCTGAGCTGGTCACGCGGCGTGAAGAGGTTCACTTCGTTGAACCAGAGGCAGCTGAAGAGGTTTGTGAGTAAGGTGTGCTCGCGGATTATTACGGCTCCTTCTGGCACGTCTGGATAGTTGAGGTTTAGGGATTTTGTTAGTTTGTTTAGAAAAAAACAACTCGTTTTGAAGTAATAGAGGAATGATATCTAATCAACTTAATTTAGTTTCAAATAATAGATAAATAATTTGCAAGATGTGTTTATACATCAAATACCAATATTTATATATTATTTGAATATTACTTAGGGGGCTTTTTCAAAACTAAAAATTGAAGCTAACGGTTTTTTTGAGAATTTTAAAAGTTTGAGATTTCTTTTGAAAAAAAAGGAAAGTTAAAAATAGGTTTATTTTTAATATTCCAAAAGTTAGGTTTTTTTTATAAATTTGAGAATATAGGGGGTTCTTGCAAAACTTCCTTCATTTACTTGTTTCTTTATTTATTTGTTTGATTATTTATTTATTTGATTATTTATTTTTCTGATATGGGCTTACCGCTAAGAGTGCCTTTACTTGGGGACCAAGGTCGCATGCCTTCATAATAATATATTTTCATGTGAAGATCAATTAAAGGCCGTGCGTATCTTTTCCTGCGTTTTATTGCATCTCCTTCCTCATATATACTTCTGTGGTGCTTATGTTGCGCAACCGCAAATGTGTTTTTCCCTCTCCACAAATATCTGCAAATGAATAAATAAATTAATGAATATAAAAATATGATATATTTTAGATTTTAGAAGGATAAATTTGATATTTACATTGTTAAAGGGGAAAATATGATATACTTTCGATATTAAAAGGGTAAGTTTGATATTTGCAATTTAAACTTTTAAAGGGTAAATAGTCATATTTTGAAGTTCTAGAAGGGTAAACATGAAACTTCCCCACAAATAAAGAAATAACAACTCATCTAGTTCATCTCACTTCAAGAATGGACAAAAAAAAAACAATATAATGCAATTAATAATTACCTTTCTAAAATAAGCAACGGATCGACAATCAATTCCATTTTCCCATCGATCCAAATGCTATACCTCGCTTGAGGAAACAATCTATGCGTCAAAATCTTCGGAACTTTCCCATTTCTTCTCGGTTCGTCAAAAGGCAAATTCTTCAACAAAACAATCCGCCAAATTCCCACCCATTTTCCACCATTCTTATCTACTTTCACACTCACATTTTCCTTCATGAAATTTAATGAAATTTCATCGACCACCATCAAGAAACAAAATAGTTTCTTGGAACGAGGGCTTATGTTCGAGGGTTGTTGAGGGATGTCGTATCCGTCGAAAATTCCGGACGCGACGACAAATTTGCACTTTTGGACGTATTTTTTGTCTTTTCCTAACATTTCGCCACCTCCACCTTTTATGAACCCACAATGGACCTAAAAAAATGAAAATAATTGAAAATAAAAGTGAAATTTGCAAAAAAGCCCATGCATTATGCCTAAATTTAAAAAAAGCCCCAAAATTATGGAAATTGCAAAAAAAATCGCTTTATTATTCCAAAATTCAAAAAATAATCTGGCAAATGATAGGTGCTATTTTGTGAATTTTAGAAGAATAGAGGATTTTTTTGTAATTTAGGCATAATGCAGGGGCTTTTTTGCAAATTTCCGACAAAAAATAAAATGGAAATGTAGAAGTGCATCTATATTGGATTTACCTTCATTTTGTTCTTAAGCTTGAAGCTTTCTTCTCGTTGAGCCCAGCTTTGGTTTCCACCAAACAAAGGAAAGGAATTTCCATTTTTATTTTCATTTCCATCAATTTCTACATAGGATAAACTCTTAGGAATTATATCAGGTGTCTCTTCTGGGATTATAACAGAATTTGGATCGTTTGCAACTGGTATTGGACAACCTATTTTTTGAAGAAAAAAAAATATATAAATTAGAAATAAATTAATGGAAAAAATAAAACCAATCTGGGTGATTTTGAAAGGTTCTTACGATGGAGAGGTTTAGGTGCGAGTCCCAAAGAGTCCAATACTACAAGCACTCTACTGTCCTTTCTACATAAAGCTGCATAAGAATGACAAAATGTAAATCAATAATCCAAAATTCAATCCAATTAAGCCCTCAATTGTGCACTTAACCATCAATTCAACACATTTCAGCGAATATTGATCACCAATTGTGCAATTCAGCTTACATTATCCTTCAATTGTCCAAAATTTAACCCAAAGAAGAATCAACACACCCCAAATTCTACATCCATAACCAAACAAAACCCAAAATAGCAAACAGAAAAGAACAAAAATCGACCAAAGCCATTGACAAACCTGAAAAGAAGGCAACGGAAGAATGACAGGTCCACAAATGAAACAGCAACGCAAATAAAATGAGAAACACCAAAGAAATTGCGCACACAAACACCAATCTGACGAACCCTCTTCTCCAAATCATCTTTAATGGATCGGACGCGTCAGATCGCCGGTTCGATCTGAACAATGGTGAGCGCGATTGTGCATGGACATCCCCTTCTGTCTTCTTCATCCACTCGCCTCTCTCTTTCCTCGTTCTTTCTTCCACAGTTCGAATTAATGGCGCTCTGTAAAGAATTTCTGAAGGTGAATGATTGATCAGAGTTCTTTCAATTCTTCAAATTCAAGCAGGAGATTCAAATCTCGGGATTTTTAGTTTTGCTTTTTATTTTGCCTTTTCGTTTTATTTTGCTTTTTTTTTTCCGTTTTATTAGGCTTCCAATATGAACCCGAATCAACTGCCGAATACTAAAAAGGGAAATTTACTTTTTTTGGTACTTTTGGGCTTCTTCTTATTAGGCCAGTTTGGGCTTTTAACATTAAATATTTTGTAATAATGCAATTTAGGGACCTTTCCAGTTTCTCTGCTTTTTACTTTCCAGTACTTATGACAGTGATTGATCGTAAATGTAGTTGTTTTGTTTCCCTATTGCGCGCATTTCGTCGAACACCTTTGAGCGCGTGTTAGCATGAGAGGCGTCGCCCAAAGAAGCGATGCTGTTACTAGCAAACGCATTCTCAAATTACGTGAAAGGGAGCTAGGCAACATCGCCCCCAAATCCTTCTCCGATTCCGTTTTATCTTCTGAGGTAATAAACCCTTAATCCCCTCAACTTATATTTCTCTTTCTGCCCTTCAATTTCAACACCCAAAACTCACTTATTCGTTTATCTTTTGATCAATCAGGAAATTGTGAGGTCTTTAGGAATCAAAACGAAGCTGAAAGGGCACAGTGGTTGTGTGAATACTTTATGTTTTAACACAGATGGTACGGTCCTCTTGTCAGGCTCTGACGATCGAAGGATAATTCTATGGAATTGGGAAATCGGTTCGGAGCGGTTTTCATTTCATACAGGTCACACTGATAATATTCTCCATGCAGAATTCATGCCGTATCATGATGATAAAACGATTATTACTTGCTCTGCAGATGGACAGGTAAACAAAACAAAAAATTGTTTAATTTAAGTATGATTTATCTGAGATAAATGTTTATCTATTTTTAAAAAAACTGCAGGTGAGGCGTGTTGATTTATCAAAAGGAGTGGATATAAAAGTATTGGCTACACAAAATGGGAGAATACATAAAATGGCCGTCGAGCCTGGAAACCCTAATACATTCTACAGCTGTTCTGAAGATGGATACGTGATTCAAGTACGTAATTTCATATATGCCCTTTTATTAATAATAATTAATTTCATATATGCCCTTTTATTAATAATAATTTCACCTAATTTATTTGTTTATTTCATTCTAATTTTTTTTTTAAAAATCTATCAGTTCGATTTGAGAACAAATCATGCGACAAAACTGTTCCGATGCCTGTGCGACACATCATCGATGATAATTGAATTATACTCAATTGCAATCGACCCCACAAACCCTAATACTTTCTCAGTTGCTGGATCTGACCAATATGCACGTATATATGATATCAGGAAATATAATTCAAATAATTCACCATACCGTGTCGCTTCAATCTGTCCACCCAATTTAGTAAACGAAAATTCGGATGGAATAACAGGCTTAGCTTATTCTTATTCGGGAGAATTATTAGTATCTTATTTCACCGATAATATCTATTTATTCCCAAAAGAATACGCTTCTTGTGATAATGGTAACAACAAACATGACAATGATGATGATGATGGTGATGATGATGATGATGATGATGATGATATGTCTCAAGCGAAAGTATACAGGGGCCATTTAAATAAGGATACAATAAAGGGAGTGTATTTTTTGGGGCCTCGGTGCGAATATATATGTAGCGGGTCAGATACGGGTCATGCTTTCATTTGGAGGAAAAAGGGTGGGGAAATATTAAGGGCTTTGAAAGGGGATAAAGCGGTGCTGAATTGTGTAGAATCTCATCCGTTGGATTCGACGATTGTAACTAGTGGAATTGAGAAGGATGTCAAAGTGTGGAGTCCTTGCTTGGATGAAAATGCACCAATTCGCGATGAGGTATTTATTTATTAGGAAATTTGCCAAAAACCCCCCATGTTATGTCTAAATTTCAAAAAGCCCCTATATTATTTAAAATTGCAAAGTCATTAGTTATTATGAAGTCGCTAATTGAAATTGATTAGGATACCACAATGAGCAGTGTTCGTCTTAAACTAACGGTAGGGCTTTTTTTGTAATTTCCTTAAAAATGGAGGGGCTCTTTTGCAATTTACAATAATGTAGGGGATTATTTGCAATTTAGGCAGGAGCTTTACTTATTTATTTATCATGATTCATGAGGAATTTTTATTTTATTTTTTCTTCGGCATTAATTGGAAAATGTTCTTTTTTCTGCTTATTGCAAGGTTAATACAATGGCGGACTTCATTGTTGGTTTACATGCTGGATACAGTAACTCTGATGACGATGATGAATTTAATGATTATGATGATAATGATGATGAAAGTGATGATGATGATGATGATGATGATGATGATGATGACGACGACGACGATGATGATGACGATGATGAAATTAATGACGATATTGATGATGATAAACAAGGCTAATTCATGATTATTTTTTGCCTTTTTTAAATAGTTCTGAAGGGAATATCGACTCGATAGGATATTTAGATGGAATTTAGGAGTTTTAGCTGGATGTTCGATGGTTAGGCCATTTTGAATTTTCTGAGTAGCAACATGTAATTACAAATTGTTTTTTCTATAGTTTGGATGGTAAAGAGATAATGGAATCGGTGTGTGTGTGTGTTTTTTCTTTTCAACTTTTTAAGTTTTTTTATTTTCTTTTCAACTTTTTTAAGTTTTTTTGTTTTGTAAATTAAACACTATATGGAGTTGATCTTTAAAATAGCCCTCTCCCGTTTGCAAAATTGATTTTGCAAAAATATTTAATAATGATCGATCCAAAAGACTACATGCCAAAATCAGAAAACCCATCAAATTCATCACATTCCAAAACATATCAATTGTATAAACAATGAAGCTAATTCTATGAATTATTTATTACCAGTTTTTGCACTAAATAAATATATATTATACACAAAAGTTCAAATAAGTTGAGAATATACAAGTCCAACATCCATTACAAATTCATTATTTCTATAAACAGTATCTAAATTTCCAAATCATTTCACTAACAACACAACATCTCTTCAAAGGACAGGAAATATATTGCCATCATCATCTTCGTCCTGACCAATAAAACCGAAACTCGAGTCGCCTTTGTAGCGAAAACTCGGATTCACATAACATTTCATCTCATGAAACAGATTCAGATTATCGACCAGCTTGTGAAACACATTGCACCCACAGCACTGCACCATATCCACCCAAAAATCAATCATTTATAATGAGGTCCTCAAACTATTATATAAATATTTGGAGAACAGTCTATTTTTTAGCCATCAACCATTGGTTCTGTTCATTACACACTCCCATCAACAATTTTTTAATCAAAATTCCGCCTCATTTAAATATGCTATGTCATGTGGAAAATAAACATGCCACGTCACCATTTAACAGTCAAATCATCGTTAAACATATTAACAGGCCAAAATGAACAAATTTGAATAGATGAGGGGATTAAATAAACAAAACAAAAATAGCTCACAGGAGTAAATGTACAAAACCAACAGTTGAATGACCAAAAACAGACCCCATTTCAACATTTATTTATCCCTTCAAATACCTGAACGAAGACGGTGCCGTCAGTGTAGGCATGCGGATTGATCGCGCGGGTCGTTCGTTGACCGCACACATTACACGTGAAGGCGACCCGCATCCTTCTGCGGGGCGATTTGGTGAAGAGCGACCACGGAAAGGTCGAGATGGGCTGGTCGGTTGGGTCGGAGTCGGCCGGCGCCGGCGGGCCTTCCATGCCGGACCCGGTCGTCCAACCCCGGCCTGTTGCCGCGCTTAGAACCAATCCCATTGCTGCATCCTGTCAGAAAGAGAGAGAGGAATTGTGAATTTGCTGTTGATTTGGAATGTTTGGTCCCTGTGTTTTGGAGGATTGTGCATGGCTTGTTCGTTAGGGAGTAGTTAATAGCATGTTTTAATGAAGTACAGGGGCCAAGCATGTCAAATTAATAGTAGAGGGACTAAATTGCCATCAAACTAAAGTATAGTGTGAATTGTGTAGAGGGATTAAATTGGTTGTAGTTCAGTCCCTATACTATTAATTTGGCATGTTGCCGCGCCGAGGACCAGTCCCATTGCTGCGTCCTGAGAGAAAGGGCATGTTTGATATGATGGAATGTAAAGTACAAGCGGATTTTGCAATTTGGAGAGCGAAATTCGTGAACTTGACAATTCGTGTTTATTGATTGATTTGATGAACTATGAAATATTGTGAGTGCGAATTTGTTGTTATATAATTAGAGATTAATGATTCACCATAAACTTAGATTTTGTAATACCAAAATTGTGGATGGAGTATGAAATTCATAAATTTTGGGACTTGAAAAATTCATGAATTTCAGAATCCATAAGTCAAACAATGGATTTAGCTCAAATTCATGATTCAAAAATACATGTACCCCATAATTACGATTGTTTTTTTTTATTCGAGTTGAAGTAGATGGAAGTGAGTTTAAAACGAGGGATAATTGCACAGTTAGTCCGTGTACTTTAATAGGTTGAAATTCAATACCTGTACTATTAATTTGGCATGTTTGGTCCCTGTATTTCATTGTTCACAGTCCCTGAACACAACAGGGGCCAAGCATGTATAATTAATAGTAGAGGGACTAAACTGCGATCCGACTAAATTACAGGGACTAACGGCGAACTTATCCGTTAAAACAGTCGTGAGGTCGTAATTAAGTAATACAAGATGTGATTTTGGGAGACCGTACGAAATCAATACCTTTGAAAGAGGGGAAATTGAGAGGTGACGATTGAAAGCAGGGATGATACTTAAGCTTTCTGAATCGGCGTGTAGATCCGATTCATCTTCCCTACCTATAATTGGAAGAAAAAAACAATAGAGATCAGTTTAAGAGGAGATCATCCAGCTAGAGATTTTATTAAGAGGATTAATTACTTTTGGAGGCGATGGGAAGGAGAGAAGGGGGGCGCTTGGCGAGGCTGTTGAGCTTCGGAGAGAACAAGGAGAGAGGTGAATTAGCTCCGATGGCTTCCATTAGCGAGAGAGAGGAGAATGAAAGAACCTGATATTTTTTTTTTTCCCTGAATGTATTTGTGATTCAAGTTTTCTCCTGGCACACGGAGAAGAAGGCGCAAGAACGCCTCTGTTTTCAAAAACTGGATATAAGCATTTATTAAAAATGGACTTATGTTTATGTTATATGGTGATAAAGAGAGTTTGCAGAAACTGGAGGTGATTGCAGAAATAGAAGATGGAACGAACGGATGGGAATGAAAGCCCAAACCAAAGGCCCAAATAAAAACACAATATTGTGACCATAAAAATTGACTGTTTGACATCGCCCCGGCCATTTCAACCTTCAAAAAGAAACATTTTCCAATAATCCCACACAAAAAATAAAAAATTAAGGAAAATATGCATGAAAGCTCCTTTATTATACATAAACTAGGAGGGCCCTCGCTCCGCTTCGGAATGCACTGATTATAATAATATGTTCTGATATTCTCGATTAAAAATGTTCTTCTATGTCATGTATGTTATTCAAATATAAAAATAACTGAGAGATATGTAAAGAGAATTAAATTAACAAAAATTCGATAATGTTATTTTTAAGAGAATAAATAAATCAAATGAGAAGCCAAAAATTAAATTTGTGATGGTATTGTAAAATTTTTTTTATTTTTTATACGACATCATTAAATTTTTGTGCTAAATATACCATTAAAAAGTTTGTGCTAAATATATCTTTGTGATGGTTAAAATTAAAGAATTAAAAAAAATATTGAAGGCAGGAAACGTGTCAGATGCATGTTAAAACTCTCGTTCTATTTCGGAAATATATTTTTTTACTAAGAATAAATTTGATATTTTTAAAGTTAAAAAAAATGATATTCTTACTTTCAAAGAGATAATTAAGTATTTTATGAGGTATAATTTGGGTCTACATAATAAAGTTTTTACACAATTTAATAATTTGAGGTATAATTTGGGTAGAGATAACAAACTCATGCAATTCATTCATCCGTTAGAATGAATAAAAGCTAAAAATTTGACCCTTGTGATCCTAAAAATAACAACCATGCCACTGTCTATTTGAAGTGAGCTAAAATAATGGCATATATGGTAATTTGATTAAAATAAAAGGGTATTAATTAGAAGCAAAAGCTTGTACACAAATCAGAAAAGGAACCCATCATGTAGCGAATTATGCATTGGATATCTACTTTTGAAAGTGACACGCTATACATTTATGAGTATAGTACTTGCCACAGAAAATCTGAAAGAGTCCCACATGTATGGAGGTAGAAAGTTACTATCATTATATCCTTTTAAGAATTGCAAAAGGCCCCCTCCAATTTTAAGGAAATTAAAAAAATACCACTAGATTAAGACTAACACATTTAGTTTTGATATTCTAATGTATTTCAATTAATCATTTAAATATAGTTAATGACTTTTTTTGAAAATTTTCAATAATGTAGGAGTTTTTCTGCTATTTAGACATAATATATGGGCTTTTTTTCTTTTAATTTCCCATCAAATGAAAACCTCATCACGAAGCGGCACATTTTGATTTTCATCTAAACAATGACTCGACACTTTAAAATCCAATGGTTAAAATTACCGAATCCATCGCTTGTGGTTCTACGCAATTCAGCACCAATCTATCGCCTTTCAAACTCCTTAAGGGTCGTTTGGTTCATGCTTTTAAATGAGAATGTCAATGCATCAAAGTAGGATGTATTTCATTCCCACGTTTGGTAATAAAGTAATGACTTCCGAAAGTTTCCGTGGTAATATTTGGTGAGAATATGATAGCCATCAAAATTTGTGGCATTACACATTCCCATGATGAGGGAATGTAAAAATAAAAAATTTATAAGAAAATATTTTTTCTCTCATTAATTTGTTGTTTTAAATAATTTTTTTAAATTTGAAATATCAATAAATCAAGATCTTCTATATTCATTGGAATAAATACACCAAACGAAACATATCTATAATACATATCTTGAAATTACATTCCATGAGATATAATTCTTTGAAATCATACATTCCAAGATATCGTTCAAAACTCGAACCAAACGTTGTTTCCCATCATTTTCCTCCAAAAAAAACCATGCCCCGTATCTGACCCACTACATATATTCACACCAAGACTGCAAAAACTACACTCGCTTTATCGTGTCCTTGTTTGAATGCCCTTTTTATACTTTCACTTGAGCCATATTCTTATCATTATTTTTATAACTATAATCAATTGAAGCAATTTACTTTGGAAATAAATAGGTATTGCCTATGATACAAGATACGAGTAATTCTCCAGAAATGGAATGAGCCAAGCCTGTAATTTCATCTGAATTTTTGTTTATTTATGCGGAATGATTAAAGCAACACACCAAAATGAAGTATTTGAATTATATTTATGGATTTCGTATGTACGCATATATGTAAGATCCAGCAACAACAAAAATATTAGGGTTTATTTAAGTCGATTGCAATTGAGTATAGTTCAGCTATCGTTCGCCATGTGTTGCTCGGGCATAGAAATATATTTGTCCCATGGTTTGTTCTCAAATCGCATTGGAGAAAAATAGAATGAAATAAACAATGAAGTTATCTTCAAAAATTACCAAGTTAGGGGAAATTGTGAATAACAAAATGGTGCATGTGAAATTAAGTACTTGAAATACAAATCCATCTTCTGCACAGTTGTAAAATGTACTAGGGATTCCAGGCTCGATAGCCATTTTATGTATTCTCCCACCTTGTGTAGATCATACATTTATACCCACATCTTTTTATAAATCAACACGCCTCACCTACATTCCTTTTAAATTAGATAACATTTAAACTCAGATTTATTTAATTGAAATTTTCATTTGTAAGGTGGACATTCAAAGCCTCTCCAAATTTTATCAAACAAATAAAATAAAATTTCTCTCAGATAAATCATTCTCAAATGTAATATTTTTGTTGTTTATTTGTCTACCTATCTGCAAAGCAAGTAATAAACGTCTTATCATCATGATAGAATATTCTTCCAAGAAAAAAATAAGGTGATTTCTCCAACCAAAATTGTAATTTTGACTTAAAAGATCATTTCTCCCTTGATTGTCCATTGCATATGCCTGTCACCCACTCATTTGGGTTACCCAATAGATTGCAATTATCCCCAACATGTCCCACAACACCACAATATACTTCATAATTATAATTGGAATTGTTTATTTGAACGGCAGCAACTAGGTCAGAAGTGTACCACAGGCGAGGTGTATTTGGCTGTAGTCGCGATGAGCTTCTTGATATGCTTCATCAATGCATCCATCCTAGACTCCATTGCCGTGGAGGCGGTTAGCTCGTACATCACCCTTGGTTTATTGTTCGTTGTCCCTCTCTCATTTGTCCATGAGTTGTTCGCCACGTGCTCGATGATGGCAATCATTCATCTGGCACCTTCCTCAGAAAGTCTCCTCCCGCGACTGATTTGGAGACTGCCTTCAACAGGCGAGTCGACTCCTTGAAAGAAGGATTAACACTGGAAGCCACTTATCAAACCCGTGGTGAGGGCACATGGATTGACCAAATTTATATCTATCATTCAGACCGATTTTTTATCCACTTTTATCTTATTTTCGGGACTTATTATTATATTTATGTTTATTTCGTTAAAAAAAACATGATGCTTCTTATTTTTGTTGCTGTTGTAGGAAATGAGCAATTTAGATCCAAAATGGAGCTAAAAAGGAGCCTTTGGAGCCACTTGGAAGTGAAGCCAGGGAGACGAAAAAAAAGAGAGAGAGTTCTGTGAGGATATTTCGGAAAGTATTTCCGGACTCGTCTAGAGTATGGACAAGACATATTGCACCCTGATATGTCTGCCCACACATGCGGAGAGAGCTACCGTGACCGCGGATCGGTTCTCTCAAGCGCGAGATTCAAATCTAGCAATGTTATCACTCAAGGCCCAATGTGTGTGTCGGAATGGAAGCCTCATTCGGCATGAGACAAATAAAGGGGAATAAATCATAGGGATAAGAGCCGACCCACATCTACAAAAAGGAGGATCTTCGGGCCGGCCAGGGAGACGCTTCCCGCATGGGAAGCGTCTCCCTGGCCGGCCCTAAGATCCTCCTTTTTGTAGATGTGGGTCGGAGAGACGAGTGATAAACAATGGTTATATCGATTTTATTCTTATGTATCTTTTTATTTTGCTTAGTGTTTTAGTTCTGACTATTTATAACAAAACCCTATTCTAGTGTGAAATATTAGTAATAGATTCAAAGTCTTTTCAAGTTTGTCTTGTAATTGTGTTGATTGGATCTTGTCTTTTAGTATTTTATCTGTGAGTATTATTTTATCTCGAGGTAAAAATCGACACATGTTATCAGGTGAAGAACCGAAAAGAGAAGCTGACAACCCGATCAAAACAGGTAGAACTTGGCACGCCGTGACCATGAAAGTACCCATGACGCCTTGGGGGTTGCAATAAACTTTCGAAGTCAACGAGTCCCCTACTCCGGAGGACCGGTGACATCCCGTAAGTGTTGAACCAAGTGAGAGACCTTTGCATAGGGATAAAGGAGCGTGGCAATCACGTAAGTGAAAGGTGCAAGTGTTGGGAAACCCGTAGACATGTACGTTACATGCGCAGCGGAACCTACGGGTTAACCCTCCCTAGGATCATCGTAAAGGAAATAAAGGTACGAGATTATGCTATTAAAATTTATACCTCGGATCTTCCTGATCCGGGAGAGAGAAGCGGATGTAGGTCTGATCGAACTTCCGTCTTGCTTCCTTCTCCTTCCAGACTTCTGAAGCTCGACCATGAGAATCTTCTTGCTCTTCCTAGGGACGAAGAACTTGATCGCTTGCTAATCTCCAAGGCAGGAGATCTCTACTCGTATCCACGTCGAACTTCGAATAGACGGAATTACCGGACTCGGCTAGACGAGTCCGAAAATACTTTCTGAAATAACCCTCACAAAACTCTCTCTCTCTCTTGGTATTACGGCTGCCTCTAAGGCTCCTAATTGTGTGTCTAATAGAGGGGGCATGCCCCTCTATTTATACTAGAGAGAGGGGTGAAAGAATGACAAGTTACGATAAGGAAACCCTTCCAGCCGCCAGAGTTCCGGTCGGCCGGAACCTGTGTTCCGGTCGGCCGGAACAATTTCAGCATATGTAAAATTTAGTTCCGGTCGACCGGAACTTGTGTTCCGGTTGGCCGGAACAATTCTAGCATATGTAAAATTTCAGCATCTAATGCTTTATTCTTTCACCAATTTATACATCACATGTATAACTTTTCTAAGGTATTTTCTTTCCGTCCGAATGGAGTTCATTGTGTGACCGTGTAGGTTCCATTTAACGCTGGCAACGATCTTCTAAAGATCGTAAGTCATGAGTAACCTCTAGATTGATGTCATGACTACCCATGTTAAATGAAATGATCAGCGATCAAAAACCTATCTGAATAGACGTTTGCTTATTCCTTTTGTTCTATGATATATGTCTTGATCACAAGGCATGGAAGTATGTCATCCTTGAGTTTGATCAAAGTCTCTTTCCTGATCGAGAATTAGACTGAGTAAATACAAAATGATATTAACAACACATGTTAGTCCATTTTGAGCATGGCCCTGCATTTCCTTCAGTCCTAGTTCATCAGGGGGCCCAGAGATATCTCCCTCTTAACGAGAGGAACAAATCCCATCTTGGTCACTCACAATCCTCGTCATGATTCAGTGCATACCTAATGATGACCCTAATGATCATCCCATTATGGACGACGTAAGATCATATTAAAGTATGCAGTTCCTCATACAGGAATCCATGGTGACCTCAGGTCGTAGGAACAAGCACACTATTCATATGAGAATCACTAATGACATATACCATGCATATTCTCATAGTATGGTTAGTCCAGTACGTGTTCTCTAACACGTGCTTATATTCCAGACTTGACATCCCTATGTCCATGATCAGCAGAACATGATCATCTAACCTGCGAATATACTAGTATGGATATGTAGCTTCTTACCTGAAGTATGTCTATCTCTATAAAAATCCTACATATCTCTAGGGACAATTTAGAATGTAATTCGTTGGTTCACAGTTCTACTATCAGAATCACGTATTCTGATGACGTGAACCCGAAGTGTCATTCTTGGTTGATATAAGATATACATTCACAACCCATACACACAGATATATAAGAAACAACCTTTATTGAATAAATAATAACGTCTTAATACATAATCCATTTCCTAGCAGAAATACATTTGGCCTAGGGCACTAATCCTACAGTCTCCCACTTGCACTAGGCCAACTCTAAGTATCTTATGCCCATAGACCTAACATGACCCTCATGCTTTGCTTGTGGGAGTGGTTTAGTTAATGGATCGGCGACATTGTCGTCCGATGGCACTCTACACATTTTAACATCACCCCTTTATATAATCTCTCTGATTAGATGGAAGCGTCGCAGTATGTGCTTGGACTTTTGGTGAGATCTCGGTTCCTTTGCTTGTGCGATCGCTCCATTGTTGTCACAATATAGATCACTGGTTCCGAGATGCTCGGAACTACTCTTAGCTCCTCCAAAAAGTTCTTTATCCAAATAGATTCTTTAGCCGCTTCTACAGCGGCTATATACTCTGCTTCCGTTGAAGAATTTGCTACAGTACATTGCTTGGAACTCTTCCATGTCACTGCGCCTCCATTTAGGCAAAATAAATAACCTGATTGTGATCTAAAGTCATCTGAGTCTGTCTGGAAGCTTGCGTCGGTGTAACCCTTTACAATGAGCTTGTCTTCCATACCTCCATAGACTAGGAACAAGTCCTTAGTTCTTCGTAAGTACTTAAGGATTCTTTTAACAGCTATCCAGTGTCTTTCACCTGGATTAGACTGAAACCTGCTTGTTGCGCTCAATGAGTATGACACATCTGGTCTAGTACATATCATGGCATACATGATGGATCCTATAGCCGAAGCATATGGGATCTTATTCATGCGTCTTCAATCCTGCTCACTTGTAGGACACTGTGTCTTACTGAGAGAAACGCCATGTGACATGGGCAAAATTCCTTTCTTGGATTCATGCATTCTGAACCGTTTCATGACCTTGTCTATGTATGTACTTTGACTCAGACCTATAAGCCTTCTAGATCTATCTCTATAGATCATTATTCTTAGCACGTAGGAGGCTTCTCCTAGGTCTTTCATCGAGAAATTATCTCCCAACCATTTCTTGACGTTCAATAATGTTGGGACGTCATTTCCCATGAGTAATATGTCATCTACGTAAAGCACCAGGAATACTACCGTGCTCCCACTAACTTCATGTAAATACAAGGCTCACCTTCACTTTTGGTAAAACCAAAACTTTTGATGACTTCATCAAAACGAAGGTTCCAACTTCGAGACGCTTGCTTCAATCCATAGATGGATTTTCTGAAGCGTGCAAACCTTACCAGAATTCTTAGGATCGACAAAACCCTCGGGTTGCATCATATGCACGTCCTCGGTCAAATTTCCGTTTAGGAAAGCTGTTTTGACATCCATTTGCCATATTTCATAGTCATAATATGCTGCTATGGCTGATAGAATTCTGATGGATTTAAGCATAGCTACAGGTGAGAAAGTTTTGTCATAGTCAATACCATGAACTTGTTTGAAACCTTTCGCCACAAGCCTTGCTTTGTAGGGTTGTACCTTTCCATCCACGTCAGTCTTCTTCTTGAAGACCCACTTACATCCGATGGTCTTCAAGCCTTTGGATGGGTCAATCAAATTCCAAACTTGATTGTCCTGCATGGATTGCATCTCGGCTCTCATGGCCTCTAACCATTTCTGAGAGTCAGGACTCTTCATAGCATCTTGGTAGGACGTGGGTTCATCATCTATGAATGTCACATTATCATCATTAGACACGAGAAATCCGTATCTCTCGGGCTCATGACGAATCCTACTAGATCTACGTTGAGTCTGTTGTGTTTCAAGCTCGCTAACCTTTTGAGAGCTTGTTTGGTCTTCCGTCACAGGTTCTATAACTGTAGGTGAGTCTCGAATTTCTTCGAGTTTTACTTTACTCCCACTGCTTCTCGTGGAGACAAATTCTCTTTCTAAGAAAGCACCATTGCGGGCAACAAATACTTTATTTTCCGATGGGAGATACTTTAGGATATCCCACGAACAGACACTTATCAGATTTGGGTCCGAGCTTATCGAAAGCTTGACGTTTGACATAAGCCTCACATCCCCAAATCTTAAAAAAAGACAGCTTGGGGCTATTCCCCGTCCATATCTCATATGGTGTCTTTTGAACCGCCTTTAGGCTCATACCATATGTAACTTAGTTTCTGTGATGTTTATATTTATAATTATAAAATAAAATCCTTCAGAATGTTAAGTAAGGAAGTGCCCCCCATGTCACTGCAACCCTCAGTACTCAGACAGCTTTCCACATGGGTCATGCCGGAGCTGAGTGTGTGGGGGATTGTCTTTGGAAAGGGACACGCAGGAAGCAATAACTAGCACAGGTCATGCCTGAGCTGAGTGTGCTAGAAACTACTTTGCCGATATTCATACATGGTTAAACTTAACTGCGCAAGCAAGTCGGACTTGGGCTCATGGCACAAGATGAGATAATACACCGAGTATAAGATACTCATTCCATAAAAGGCAAGAGTTGCATATGATGCAATTGGAAAGTGTTCCTACCTAAATAGTTGAGCATCAAGGGTTGCGCCGGAGCGCACTTACTGCTCAATGAAATACGGATATTGACTCACTATGAAACTTCACTCAGTTGAATGTTTCCGAATCAATACTACTGAAGGTGTTTGATTTGAAGAAAATAGTGGGAGTACAATATAAGAAACACCAAAATAAAACAATCCTAATGAATAAAATAATGGCACTTTACATTTTAACTTGTAGAATAATGGCAAATAATAATAATTCAACTGGGTTAAATTTGCGATCTATCCTTGAGAAGGATAAGCTCAATGGGTCTAACTTCCTTGACTGGTTTACCCAGAGGAACCAGCCGCAAGGATTGCCCGAGATGCGTATGCTAAATACGTCAAAGACGACACAGAGATAGTTTGTCTCATGCTAGCGACCATGACCTCCGAGCTTCAGAAGCAAATGGAGGACATGGGTGCTTACGATATGATCGTAACTCTCAAGGAAATGTTCCAAGAGCAGGCTAGAGTTGAGCGCTACAAAGCGACCGTCTCTCTGACTGATACGAAGATGGTTGAAGGTTCATCTGTGAGTGCTCATGTACTCAAGATGAAAAGCTATCTTGATCAATTGAGAGAGGCTTGGTTCAGCTATGCCCAGAGAATTGGCTGTTGACATAATTCTCGGGTCGTTGCCTCCTAGTTTTAAGCAATTCATCATGAACTATAATATGCATCAGATGGAGAAATCCATCACCGAGTTGCATGGGATGCTTAAGAACGCATAGGAGGACATGAAGACAAATGTTGTCAAAGACGTCTTAATTGTTCACAAGAAGAAGGGTAAGAAGACCGGGAACAAGAGCAAGGGTAAAGGCAAGGTGTTGCCCAAACCTAAGATCAAGAAAGACAAGGAGAGAGTTTGCTTCCATTGCAACAAGGTTGGTCATTGGAAGAGAAACTGCAAACTCTATCAGGACAAAATCAAGAAGGGTAGTGGGACTACCGCTTCAGGTATTTTTGTTATTGAAACTAATTCACTTACTCCTAAATCTTGGTTATTGGATACCGGATGTGGTACTCACATTTGTAATGATGTGCAGGGACTACAAAGGAGTAGAAGATTAGCTAAGGGCGATGTCGACCTGCGTGTGGGAAATGGAGCAAGAGTTGCTGCATTAGCCGTAGGAACTTATTTATTGACTTTGCCTAATGGACTTGTATTAGTACTTAATAATTGTTATTTTGTACCTGCTATGAGCAAAAATATTATTTCTATTTCTAGTCTAGCTTTGGATGGTTATAAATTTGTTATTGAGAATAATAATTGTTCTATCTTAAAGGATAATCTTTTCTATGGAAATATTCTATTAGAAAGAGGTCTTTACGTGCTAGATCTTAAGAAAGAGAATTATAAGTCCATATATAACATTAACACTAAACGATTTAAACCGAATGACTCAAATACGACATACCTCTGGCACTGTCGCTTAGGCCATATAAATGAGAAACGCATTTCTAAACTCCACTCTCATGGACTTTTAGACTCATTTGATTTGGAATCATTTGAGACGTGCGAGTCTTGTTTACTTGGCAAGATGACTAAGAAACCCTTCACAAAAGTTGGTGAAAGAGTCAATCACTTATTAGAACTCATACATACTGATGTATGTGGACCAATGAGTACACTAGCTAGAGTTGGGTATCGGTACTTCATAACTTTCACAAACGACTTTAGTAGATATGGTTATGTCTACCTAATGAAGCACAAGCCTGAGTCCTTTGAAGTGTTCAAAGAATTCAAGAATGAAGTACAAAATCAAATTGGCAAGAAGATTAAAGCACTTCGATCTGATCGAGGAGGCGAATATCTGAGTCAGGAATTTGAGGATCATCTCAGAGAATGAGGAATAGTTTCACAACAGACTCCTCCAGGAACTCCTCAGTGGAATGGAGTGTCCAAAAGGAGGAATCGAACCTTATTGGATATGATTCGATCGAATTTGAGTCAAACAAATCTTTCAACGTCTTTCTGGGGTTATGCTCTTGAGACAGCTGCATTCATACTGAACAAAATTCAAATTCAATTAGCAAAAATGGAAAAAAAAAATTAAGAGAAAATTCATAAAAAGAACACTGCTTACTCGTGAAGAAGACATTCAGAAGAAAAACATGAAAAATGGAGAAAAATTATTGTGCAAGTCGACTCTTCAAGTTACTATAGGAGCCTTCGGTGCGTGGAAGAAGTTAGAAGGATCTATATGCAGAAAACGATTATCAACCGGTTACGTTTGAAGCAAAGATTCCATTTTTTGAAGATGGAAGGAGGGAATCACTTACTAATGTCAAGAGTAACTTATTAGTCAAGTCTAGCATTGACTATGACTTGTTCATGGCCGAGAATAGTCATCAAGAAGTTGAGTTGTTTGTAGAGAGGTGGAAGACGTAAGAGAGAGATGCAACATTAGAGAAAACTCATTCGCAATTCAAGTACAAGAACCTAATGAGCAACTATTGTAAGAAGACGGGACACATTAAGGCCGACTGTTACAAGTTCAAAGAGAAGCAGGAGGCGGATAACGGTGCTCTATCGGAAGAACCTTACGAGGCTAAATCCGGTAAGGTTGAGGTACTTTTTGTGGTGAATGAGAAGGAGAGATTTGAGAAGAATTGGGTGGGTTCGGGTAATTCAAATCAGATGATCCCGAATCGAGAGTGGTTCACCACATATGAGGTGTCTAGTGGAGATGTTCTTTTGGGAGACGATCATCTATGTTGCGTTGCCGGTGTTGGCACACTTGAAATCAAGATACAGGACGGGGTTGTCCATTTGATCAAGATGCAGGGCCAGGTTGTCCATTTGATCTCATTAGACGTTCTCGGAGATATTGGTTGCAAGTTCCGATGTGAAGGTGGAGTCCTCAAGGTATCTAGATTGGCTCTTACATTGCTGAAGGCTAGAATGACTGGTGTGTTATATATTCTGGAAGTCCAGAGTACCGAAAAATTATTTCGGGAAATTGGCGCAGTTTTAGACTCGTTCGTCGTCACATTCTCTGCCTCAGTTAGAAGGTCAGAGTTTATGTTTGGATGTAGGGTGACAATTTTGAGTACGAGGGATCTACTGTGTGGCCAGAATATCGGTGTGTTATATTCTGGAAGTCCAGAATACCGGAAAGTTATTTCGGGAAGTTGGCGCAGTTTTAGACTCGTTCGTCGTTGCCTTCTCTGCCTCAGTTAGAAGGTCAGAGTTTATGATTGGATGCGGGGTGACATTTTTGAATATGAGGGATTTACTGTGTGGCCAGAATACCATAAAGTATGAGTTTTGTGAAGATTCTGTTTGTGGCAAACGGAGGAGACTCAGCTTTATTACAGCCGTTCATCGCATGAAATGAATTTTGGATGATATCTATTTGGATTTGTGGGGACAAATTTGTGATCCTTTTATAAGGATTGTTCAGCATTGCATGGTTGTTCGCTCTCGACAACATAATGGGTGGCTGATCGGAAACTACTCGAGAAGCCTTGGTGCATGTTTTTGGGGCGGACTCAGGCGAGGAGTTCTGGGCAGAAACCATTTTAATACTGCTTGGTGGTATTTGGATATCCCGTTTATGCACAAGTTGTTAAAGGGATACTCGAGTATGAGGAGAAGAAATATATTCTTCTTGGGATATGCTTCAGGTGTGAAGGCATATCATTTATGGTCCGGTTGCAGAACTACTTGTTTTGAGAGATGTGGCTTTTGATCCGATTATGTTACGGGTAAGGGAACGATTGTCTGATCCGGCTTTTGAGGATGGTGAGATGATCACGAAGAAGGTGGAGTTTGCTATTCCCGATCAACAAAGTAAAGTTACTCAACGTAACTTGGAGCATTGTGTTGATTCTCACTTTGGCGATGCTGTATCGATTAAGGAGAGTTAAGAAGGGCAACAGCCTTATGCTTTGGTAAGGGATACTTCGATTTTGTGTGTTATTTGGCAATGACCAATGAATCCGTGTTTGGCGAGTTCTCAATTTGCAAGGAGGCGGTAGCCTCACGTGGAGCGGCAAAGTGGATTGCTGCATTAAGGTGGAGCTCGTTTTGGATATGTTTTTATTGCGACTTTGAGTCATGAGTGAGATTTTGGGTCAAGGTGGAGATTGTTATATATGACTCTAAATCTCTCAATAATCTATTTCCTATTTGGTAATATTATTTAGGGAATGATTAGGCTATAGAAATAAATATTTGGGGAATATTTAGAAAATGGAAGGAGGTGGATTGTTTCCATCCTTGCATTGTATTTTAGGTAATTGTATTTTTTATTTAGGCAATGTATTTTGGTAATTAGTGTGGCTCTCTCCTATATAAAGAGACCTATAGCTATTGTAATCGTATCCCAATTCTTATAATGTAGTCTCTCAGTTGATAATACGTTTTCTCTCTTCTTCTCTTGTTATTTCTCTCATGAGTTCTCTTCCTCTATATCAATATTCTCCCCATTACCCTAACAGTAAGAGTAGCCACTCAACTTCACAAATACGTATACCCTTCTAGAAATTCAGAATTTCAAATTTATATCTATGGTGTAATGAGATTTTCTGTCATGCATCAGGACAACAATATATCTAGATAATAAAAATAAATAGTGCATAAATTTTGAAAAATAGTATAGAAATAATATATTAAAAAAATGAAAAAAATAATATATGAACATTTTAAAAAGTAAATAATAAACAAAACCAAAATATGTATAAAACAACAAAAAAAGCAATATATACAGAAGAAGAAAAAATATATATTAAAAAGCCCAAAAACAGTATATAAAAATTGACATTTCTCTTCTCTCACTCAACTTAAAAAAAACAGTATATAAAAATTGGGAGTTTCAGTTCCAGTATCAATGGCGGTTGAAGTAATTATAAACCTAACCTGTACAGAGATATAATACCGAAAAGAAGAACAACAACAAGAGTCTAAACCCTAAACCCTAGTTCAAGTTCAATGGAGACTTTACTAGAACGCAGGCCAATTAATTAATTACCCATCAATCTAGTCCTACGTCGTGCCGATTATTGTTCTCTTCTATGAACTAATTAGTTTACTACTAAAATAACACAAGCTACAACTGTGTTAATTGTTATGTATCCCAATTTTAGAAAAAAAAAATAGAATGAGGTATATATATATACACACACATAATTTCAAAAATACATATTCTTACATAAAGAATTATTATTTTGTAATAAAATATTGACATATGCTATGTAAAGTATCTAATGGATATCCGGCAAGCAGGCTACGGCTAAGTTTTTGACGCATCTTTTTATTTTTTATTATGACAATTTATGGCAAATTATTTCTTAAAATTTCTTTCAATGGATTATGTATGAATTTTGGAGGTATTTGGTCAGGCCTGCTAAGATATAGGCTTCTCAATATGTTTTTACACCTAGCCCATATCCATCTGTGCATGGCCTACTAAAATAAACCTACAAAACAAATGGCATAGTGTTTAAGAAAATAGAGTTTAATTTATAATTTCGTTGCAATTGAGTTTGAGAAGTGATCAATCAAATGTAGCAATATACATATTCTTCTGCAAGTTGACGATTTCACTCAGACTTCTAAGAATTGGTTCTTTTCTCCGTCCCCAAATTAGATCAAGATTCCTTCTTCTCATCTCAAATTCATCAAATTTCCTTTAAACCGACCTTCTTTTTCCTCATTCAAAACCAACAGAAACCTACCAACAGAAACCTAAAATCAGATCAAGAATCAATGAAGACTGATTCTTTCGTGCGGTCTGTTTCAGCCTTTCTTCTATCTGAAAAGAATCAGATTTAAATCAAGATTTGATCAGGAAGCACATCTTCACAAAGCAGCTCTACCTGATCTTTTGCATTGACCAGTAAGAAGAAGAAAACAAAATCATGAAAAGAAGTCCAGAAGAAACTCAAAAAAGAAAAAGCTCGGAATATCATCACAACCTCAAATTGGTACCTGATTAGAGCTGCAATCAGGTTTTATACTCTTAATTCGCCTTGTTTCTGCTCTATGTCATTAATTCTCTATACCGATATGGCCAACACTACAACTGCGATTTCAATTGTTGTACCTGAGAAGGTAACCTTTTGAAAATCAGATTTTTTTTTTCACCAAATTTAAAAAATTAGGAGGCCTTCAACTTATTGAGACCTTTGACATGAACCTAATTTGTCGAAGGTACAATTCCTGTCCAGTAGCTCTCATTACTTTTGAAATTTTCAAGGAGAGATATTGTAGAATTATTTAGAGAATCATGTTATACACAAGCTCTCCTTTCTTGGTTTCCTTAGGCTCAGCTACTAGTGGATCGTCACATTGCGTGCTCTAGCTTCTTCATTTCCTTTTTCCCCCCAATTTTTTTGGATGCGTTTTTAAGGGCTGTACTAAACGATAATAAACCTATTTTGCATTTAACATATGCAATGGGTGAGAGTCGTATGAATCCTCTTCATTTTACTAGTTCACACATCAAACAAGTGTTAAGAACCGAGACGCAATCAGCAAACACAGATAAAACACAAAAAAAAAAAAAAAATTTATGTGAAAATTCTAAAAAGGATAAAAATCACGGCCGCCGGCACTCAACACTTTCTTATATTTCGAAGAAAGAGAAGTACAATTCAATTATTTGTGATTGCTGGAATGAATAAAACTCTACCCGTATTCCTCTATTTATAGAATAGTCATACATAATATAAGGAAATAGCCCAAATAATTACTGTCCCAAATAACCCCTAATACATGAAAATACAAATATATTGAAATAAACATATTTCCAATGATATTTGTCACTTATGAAAATAAATCATGACAAGCAAATATGGAAAACTTTCCTATCTCCTTACATTGTTTCCTTTTATACAGTATTCAGAGTTTTTCAGAAGTCTCCACACCAAACAATTTCTCACTTGGAGACTTCATAAAGACATAAATCTTTTGCATTGAATCCATTCTCTTCTTCTCCCGTATCTTCCTTGAGCTCGGTGACATGCTCTCACTGACTCACCCGAGGCAACCCTGCTGAGCCAGTGCACAGCCTCAGCTTGTTGACAGAGACTTCCTTGGTTAACAATCCAGGATCCTGTTTTAGACCGTACAAGCCTTTCTTGAGCTTACACACTAAACCCTCATTTTCCGAGGTCTCGAAATCTTCAGGCCGCACCATATAGATGTCCTCTTCCAAATCGCCATGGAAGAATGCTGTCTTGACATCCATATGCTCGAGGTGCAAATCTCCTGCTGCTACAATACTTGATATCGTACGTCTGGTTGTCAGGTTCACCACCGGCGAGAATACCTTCGTGTAGTAAACTCTCTCTTTATGTAGGAATCTCTTTACTACCAATCTTGCCACATACCGCTTGCTGTCATCTGATTCATCCTTTACCCGATAAACCCTGTTTTGTAGCGCCTTCTTACCATTTGGTAACCGGGTCAATACCCAAGTCTTGTTCTTTCCGAGAGACTCAATCATATCTCTCATTGCACGCTCCCACTTGACAAAATCTCTTATCTCTACCGCCTCATGGTTGTACTTAGATTCGTAATTTGATTTATTCTTGTAGTAGCGTTATCTGCCTTGGACCGGAACAGGTCCCCACAAATCACTCTGCACTAAGTCTAACTTTCTCATCTTGAGTTCTCGTCCAACATTCGAAAAATTAACCCATTTTTTCTTGTCGAGAACGCAGTTCTCACAAAAATCGGTTTTTACCGATTTCATCTTTGGATAACAAACCCTTTGAAGCCAGCACTTACAGTTCTTTGTGACTGATATGACTGGATCATTATTTTTAAAGTTATGTCAAACATTTATTTCACCAATCTTTTGAATTCATGCATGGAGAGAAACTAAATCATCATTCTTTATATAACTATCAATATATTGAGGAAATCGTAATTGATGATCCAAATAAATGAAATATCTCCATATTATACTGTCTTAGTATTTTTTTTTTTGACACAAATGAATTGTGGAACAAAAATTCCTTCAGGAAATTATACAATTTATAATTAGAGTTCTTCAGGAGTTCCATTAGATTTTATTTATCAATATATAGCAACAATCAAAAACAAAATATATCTTTCTTGTATAATATGTAACTTTAATCAATTACATAACATTCATTCAACAGATATTTTTATATCAATTGTTATCTCATGGCACGAGATTAAATTAATTCATACAAAGATCTTTGTAATTTAATAGGATACACCTCTCGAGAGTTTGAATCATGTGCTTAGGCATTCTAAATCCTTCAGGGATTCATTAATACAGTACAACCAGATGAGTTATACTTGCAACAACGTACATGAGAAGCATTTCAAGTCCTCCATGGTCTCAAATTTTATTTTCTTATTGCATCCCATAATTCAATTTTCTCATTATATTTTCTTATGAAAATCTCTTATAGGTTTATCATCGTACAACACTGGTTGTTTGTACTATATTTAACTATATTTATATTTCACTAGTGAATATCCTGATGCTTTAATCACATCTTTATTATTATGGCCAATATTATATCTGTCGACAATTTTAGTTCTAAATCATCATTTTCATTTATTATATTACCTGCAATTGCATTACAAGTTTCAGCTTAATCATGATTTTGTTCCATCCTTTTTTGGCAGAGATAAAATTTATTGAGATCTCATCATTTGCAACATTTTTAATATTGTCAGGTACCTAAATCTTTTCAAAAGCTATTTGCTCATTTATGTCTCCCACTCTCTTTTTTTCAATATCATCTTTAGGATGATTAATTTATTAAAATTTTCAGTGATGTCAATTTTATTATCATGCTATTTCTTCTTCCTCGAAATTTTTATATTTTGGAACCGATTTGGTCGACCACGCTTCTGGCGTATATCATACTTAGAATTATCCAATGGTATTTCGATATAAACATGAGTTCATTCAATGCTGAAATATATGATTTATAATCATTGTATGAATCAATAAAAATAATATATTTGCAATCCGTTATAAATTCATGAACTTCTAGTTCATATTAACGTCTTCGAGGATCTAATTGATAAATTGATGATTCATTACATGTCATTTCTAGTATTTCCAGCTTATATATTTCTCCCCCTAATGCTGGCATTAGTTTTCTCTTAAGACCATGAAATTCTTCGGAATTGCATGAGTTAGATATACATGAGTTAG
Source organism: Juncus effusus (assembly GCA_027726005.1). Classification (NCBI taxonomy): domain Eukaryota; kingdom Viridiplantae; phylum Streptophyta; class Magnoliopsida; order Poales; family Juncaceae; genus Juncus; species Juncus effusus. The sequence goes on along the minus strand of CM050906.1, from coordinate 6,600,571 downwards.
ATATATATTAAATAATTGAATACTTTCACAACAGTAATTTGATTATTCGCAAATTTTTTTCCAACATTCATTTCTAGAAGTGCAACGAGTATACATTATTCATAATTTTCATCCCTTTTTATTTTCAAACTCATCATTTTTCTTATTTACAATAAGACATGATATATTTGAAAACTCTCTTCCTTTATTGCTATTTCAAGAGTAAAATAGAAGTTAATGAATGTTCCTTTTCTTCAACGTAAATTCTTCTTTTCTCAAATTGTTTGCTGAGAATTAATCTTCGAGATTGATATTTTATTTACTGATTTATAATATTGCAACTTCAGGTGCATTCACTAAAATGAACAATCTAGTCACTTCAGGTGTATTTAAAAGGAAAAGTAATATTGCAACTTCAGGTGCATAAATAAAGTAAATCTGTAACTTCTAGTGCAGTAAGAATAATTAGTCTGCAACTTCAGGTGCAACAAGAAAAATTATTCTGCTACTTTATGTGCAGTAACAAAAATTAATATACAACTTCAGGTGCAGTTAAAAATTCAATTCATAACTTTAAAAGAGCTTGCATCAATACCAATGACTGTCATGAAAAACAAAAATTCGAGCAAGAACCCGAAGAAAAATAATCTTTGTATAAGGAAATAATAATAAATATAAGTTGTACCTTTGAAGCGGAATTTAAATATGCACTTAAAATTTCTTTTGATAGTCTCATGCTTCGAAGCGGATTTTAGTTACGTACTTTAGAACTTGAAATATATTTGGGTAGAGTCTCGTGCTGATAACGTATTATAAAATAACTCAAATAAAAGAGAGAAACAAAGAGTGGAAATGGAAAATGTATTCTTTTAATCAATTTGTTGTATATCCTTTTTACATTGTAAGACTCTATTTATAGAAAGAGCAAACAAATTCATATTACATAGAAATAAGAGAAAGTAAATACAAACATAATTATTGAAATAATGGAATACGAAATTCAAGAGATTGATGGACATCCAACATTCACATAATTTTAGAATATTCAAAACATTTCTAACTTATTCTTTTATTTCCACCTAAATTTGAGCCTAGAGTAGATCTTTTTGATGGTGTTATGTTCTAGGTCAAAATATTTGTGACCTAGGTTAATGGATTGAATTAACAAACATTATAATTATTCTAAGATATTTCATATAATATGTGCGTATAGGTTATTTTAATATAATTAAAATAGACCATGAATATGCAATTCAGCTTTATGTCATCAAAGTGCGTGACTTTGATAGTAAAACTATAAAGTATTATGAATGCTATTCTAAATAGTCCCTGGTCATTTATAGGATATTTGTGGAGACAAATATACTTGAGGATATAAATAAATATATATTTATATACAAGCTATAAATGTACACCAGTATATTAGTTGACTGATGATCATGTTTTATTGATCATGGATAAATAGTTATCAAGTCATTAACATAGGTATATGTTAGAGACCATATACTGGACTGACCCGCCATAAGAATGCTACATGTTTTACGTCATTAGCGATTCTTGTAACATAAAGTATTTATAGTCCTTTGACCTGAGATTGTCTCGGTTCCCAACATGAGTAATTTTATACTTTAATATAATCTAACACGTCCATAAGTTATGTCCAAGGGATGCGATTCAAATGTCACATCCAAAAGATGCGACGAAAGGTTGCGACCAACGGATGCGACCAAAGGGTGTGACCAAAAGGTGCGACTAACGGGTGTGACCAAGGGATGCGATTCAAATGTCCCATCCAAAAGACGCGACGAAAGGTTGCGACCAACGGATGCGACCAAAGGGTGCGACCAAAAGGTGCGACTAACGGGTGTGACCAAGGGATGCGATTCAAATGTCACATCCAAAAGACGTGACGAAAGGTTGCGACCAACGAATGCGACCAAAGGGTGCGACCAAAGGGTGCGACCAAAAAGTGCGACTAACGGGTGTGACCAAGGGATGCGATTCAAATGTCACATCCAAAAGACGCGACGAAAGGTTGCGACCAAAGGGTGCGACCAAAGAGTGTGACCAACGGATGCGATCCAAATGTCACGTCCATAAGGTTGCGACGAATGGGTGCGACCAAAGGGTGCGACTAAAGGGTGTGACCAACGGATGCGATCCAAATGTCGCGTCCATAAGGTTGCGACGAATGGGTGCGACCAAAGGGTGCGACCAAAGGGTGTGACCAATGGATATGATCCAAACATCACGTTCAATAGGTTGCGACTAACGGTTGCGACCAAGAGGTGCGACCAACGGGTGTAATCGACATGCGCAACTAAGAGGTACGACCGAAAAGGTGCAATCACAGGAGTTGCGACCTCTTGAATAGTTGTGTCTTCAAGAAAGGGTGCATACCATGAATTGTCTTTTTGAAATGGTACATGTGATGCATTATTTCATGAAAAGTTGCATGTGATGTATTGAATTCATGAAAAGATGCCTATGATGTATTAATGTGTAGAAAAATGTGTGTTGACAAAGTTGACCAGGTGTTGACCATGTTGATCATGTTGACAGTAGACTGTTGACCCACTGTGTTGACTGTGGACTATGTTGACTACACTAAATTACCCCTTGACTGTTGACCATTAAATTGGTCAAAAGTTGATCATATCCTGGTCAAAATATTGACCATTGACTGTTGACCTTGTCAAATGTTGATCGTTGACCGAGTCAAATGTTGACCAAATCAAACATTGAGTTTTGACCTGCCAAATGTTGACAATGATGACCGCGCCCCGAATTCGCATTCGGCCTTATATATATATATATATATATATATATATATATATATATATATATATATATATATATTATAAATGGGTAAATAATCGAAACATAATATGATTATGTTTATATTTGATATATTTGTTGATATAATGAGAGAGTTCATTAGGCATAAGACATACATCATTGAGATGAAGAAGTTCATCGTCCATCATGAATACATCACTAAGATGAAAAGTTTATTTTAAACCACACATCATGGCAATGAAAGAGTTCATCGATTTCTATACATGGAGATAAGATTTCCAAATACAATCTAAGAAAAATTTCATGGAGATGAAACATATATTAGGAAATCTTTATGTTAGTTCATAAAGATCAAGGCCATGATATATCATTGTTATTATCTTTATTCTATTAGTACATGTGATGTTCTTTGAATATTGCATAATAACATATAATATTAAATAAAATCCCTCAAAACAATGTTAAGTCATGAAGTGCCTTCCATAAGTCTAAATCTCTCGATACTCTGATCGACCCTGCATAGGTCATGCCAAAGCTGGGTATGTAGGGACAATCTTAGGAGGAGAGAATGCGGGAAATATGAGTCAACATAGGTCATGCCAAAGCTGAGTGTGTTGGGTACTATTGATGGTGTTATGCCCTAGGCCAAAGTGTTTGTGACCTAGATGATGGATTGTAATAACAAACATAATATTTATTCTAAAATATTTCATATAATATGTGCGTATAGGTTATTTTAATATAATTAAAATAGACCATGAATATGCAATTCAACTTTATGTCATCAAAGTGTGTGACTTTGATAGTAAAACTATAAAGTGTTATGAATGCTATTCTAAATCGTCCCTGGTCATTTATAGGATATTTGTGGAGACAAATATACTTGCGGATATAAATAAATATATATATTTATATACAAGCTATAAATGTACACCAGTATATTAGTTGACTGATGATTATGTTTTACTGATCATGGATAAATAGTTATCAAGTCAATAATATAGGTATATGTTAGAGACCATATACTGGACTGACCTGTCATAAGAATGCTACATGTTTTACGTCATTAGCGATTCTTGTAACATAAAGTATTTATAGTCCTTTGACCTGAGATTGTCTCGGTTCCCAACATGAGTAATTTTATACTTTAATATAATCTAACACTGCCTTTAACCGGGTGGTCATAACGGTTATGATTAGGTATACAATAAATCATGTAGAGGGATGAGTGCAATCAAGACGGGATTTGTTCCTCTCATAAATGAGAGATATATCTTTAGGCCTCTTGATGAATTGAACTGAAGAAATGTATGGCCATACTCAACTGAATTAATAAGAGTTATTAATGTCATTTGTTCTTGTTCAGTTTAATTCGGGATCAAGAAATATTAATCGATTAATATAAGGATGGCGTCTTACATGCCTTATGATCGATATAGATATCGCGTGACAAAGGGACTAAATACGTGATTGTTGATTAGGTAAATCGGATCACCGATATTCACTTAAATTGGGTAGTCATGATGGCTTGCTAGAGTCCGCTCATGATTTATAGACTGTTAAGTTTATTGCCAACATTAAGTGAACCTACAGGGTCACACACAAAGAACAAACTGAAACGGGCGCAGAAAATCCTAGCGACTTATATGATGAGTTGCATAGGAATGTCACAAAAGATATTGTCATCTTATGTGATAAGATGTGATATATATGTATATAAAGACTATGAGCACACAAGATCATGTAATCTAGAAGAGTCTAGATAATGATATGTGGATAATGATGAGTGATGTCATACACATCTTTTAGTGTGAATAGACATGACTCTTCACCTCTATATAAGGACATAGAGGGCTCCAAATTCATAGTACCAAATGATTCTCTCTCTCATTATTTCTCATTCTCTTTTGTGAGACAAAAAGAGAGAAAATATCCTTTCTCATTTTGTGTGACAAAATTACTAAAGGGTGCTTTCCTTTTATATGACAATATGAAAGGGTGCAATTATATGAGAGAATTATACATCTTTTGTGAGACAAAATAAGAAGAAGAAAAAGAGTTTTCTTGTGCAAGAGAAGAACAAGCTACTAGCATATATATTGTTCTTCTTTCCGTTTTAAGAATGTTCGTGTGGATACCGGTAGAGGCGTTCGTATTTTCGGCGCTTGTGATCTATTCGGCCTAAGAAGATGAGAACAGTTTGTTGAGAGTTTTGGTGGAGACCGATTGTGTGTGCGGTAGATGACTTCCGCACGATCCGACCTAGACGGACGTAAAATCGGTTAGGACGGTAACCGGTTTAGAGGCGCTTGGACAACACGCATGGTTTGAGCGTCACGGATTAAGCGTAATCCGAAAGGTATCTTTAAGATTTATTTCTTTGATTTAACCGATACGCACGGATCATCGGATTGGTTTTGGACGAAATTTTTATTTTTCCGCTGCGTCATGCACGTCCGAGACCCAACAGTGGTATCAGAGCGATGTACGTATTTCGGTTAAATTGAGACGTTATATATGAGATATATATTATTTAGATACCATTTATAATTTTGATTTATAATTATAAGACTTGTATATAGAGTATTCAAGTGTTGAATATTCTTAATTGAAAAGATGCGAAGTTTTGGGGATTCATGAAGAGGTGCATGTGATGTACCATATTTTTGAAAGAGTTCATATGATATTAAATTAATGAAAATGTGTATGTGATGCATAGATTCATCAAAGGTTGCATCTAAATTGATAAGATATCTTTTAGAATGAAAGGATGTGTTTCATATAAAAGATAACTAATAACATATTCCTTGAGTCACTTGACTTGGCCGTTCATCATGCCTTGTGTGCATGGTCTGACACGTCCCATATTCCTTTTGGGAAGAATCTGTAGAAATTATCACAAATCAAATTAAAGAATTGAAAGGTTATATCAGATATAACCAAGAGGTGCGTATAATATATATATATATACAATCACAAGAGTTGTGATCTTAAATTGTTGTAGCCCCCTTAATAAGATGATTCAACTACATATTAACTAAACACACCTTTTCAACTATTTCAAATTATAGTTGACTGATAATTAGAATTGAACTTTATTTAAGTTATCATTATCTGTGATATACCTAATGATCCAAAAGTTGTGATCAAGAGGTGCAATCAAAGGGTGTGATCAATGAATATGATTCAAGGAAAGTGATCCAAAAGTTGAGTCCAAGAGTTGTGACCAAAGGGTGTGACTAAAGGGTGTGACCAAGGGATGCGATTCAAATGTCACATCCAAAAGACGCAACGAAAGGTTGCGACCAACAGATGCGACCAAAGGGTGCGACCAAAGGGTGCGACCAAAAGGTGCGACTAACGGGTGTGACCAAGGGATGCGATCCAAATGTCACATCCAAAAGACGCAACGAAAGGTTGCGACCAAAGGGTGCGACCAAAAGGTGCGACTAACGGGTGTGACCAAGGGATGCGATTCAAATGTCACATTCAAAAGACGCAACGAAAGGTTGCGACCAACGGATGCGACCAACGGATGCGACCAAAGGGTGCGACCAAAAGGTGCGACTAACGGGTGTGACCAAGGGATGCGATTCAAATGTCACATTCAAAAGACGCGACGAAAGGTTGCGACCAAAGGGTGCGACTAAAGGGTGTGACCAACGGATGCGATCCAAATGTCACGTCCATAAGGTTGCGATGAATGGGTGCGACCAAAGGGTGCGACTAAAGGGTGTGACCAATGGATATGATCCAAATATCACGTCCAATAGGTTGCGACTAACGGTTGTGATCAAGAGAAGCGACCAACGGGTGTAATCGACATGCGCAACTAAGAGGTACGACCGAAAAGGTACAATCGCAAGAGTTGCGACCTCTTGAATAGTTGTGTTTTCATGAAAAGTTGCATGTGATGTATTGAATTCATGAAAAGATGACTATGATATATTAATGTGTAGAAAAATGTGTGTTGACAAAGTTGACAAAATGTTGACCATGTTGATCATGTTGACAGTTGACTGTTGACCCACTGTGTTGACTGTGGACTATGTTGACTGTTGATTGTATTGACTGTTAATTGTTGACAGTTGACTACACTAATTTACCCCTTGACTGTTAACCATTAAATTGGTCAAAAGTTGATCATGACCTGGTCAAAATGTTGACCATTGACTGGTGACCTTGTCAAATGTTGATCATTGACCGAGTCAAATGTTGACCAAATCAAACATTGAGTTTTGACCTGCCAAATGTTGACAATGATTACCGCGCCCCGAATTCGCATTCGTAAGCCTTATATATATATATATATATATTTTGTAAATGGTTAAATAATCGAAACATAATATGATTATGTTTATATTTGATATATTTTTGATACGTGTTGATATAATGAAAGAGTTCATTAGGCATAACACATCCATCATGGAGATGAAGGAGTTCATCATCTATCATGAATACATCATTAAGATGACAAGTTCATTTTTAACCACACATCACGGCGATGAAAGAGTTCATCGATTTCTATATATGGAGATAAGATTTTCATATACAACATGGAGATGAAAGTATCTTAGGATATCTTTATAGTTCATAAAGATTAAGGCCATGATATAACGTTATTATTATGTCTATTCTATTAGTACATGTGATGTTCTTTCATGAATACATAATAATATATTATATTAAATTCAAAATCCCTCTAAATAATATTAAGTCATGAAATGCCTTCCATAAGTCTAAATCTCTCGATACTCTGATCGACCCTGCATAGGTCATGCCAAAGCTGGGTATGTGGGGACAGTCTTAGGATGAGAGAATGCGGAAAATAGGAACCAACATAGGTCATGCCAAAGCTGAGTGTGTTGGGTACTATGTTGCCGATGATTAGACATGATTCGACTTAACTAGGCTATCAAGTCGGACTTGGGCACGGGGCATACGATAGGATATATACGTCGAGCATATGATGCTTATCCTATGTTGTTCAAGAATTGTATGAGATACAATTGGAATTGTTCCTACCTAAATAAGTTAAGTTCTGGGCGATGAGCCAAAGCTCACTTAGGACTTAATTGAAATATGGATCTTGTCTCATTATGAAAATTCAAGGATTGAAAGTTTCCGAATCAATGCGATTGAGGGTTATTGATTTGATTAAAAATAGTGGGAGCCATTATATGAAATATTTAAAGAATAATAGTCTTTGCATATTATTCAAATCGAATAATATATCTATTTATGTCTCACGATAGGTCCTTGAGAAGGACAAATAGCATAAGATGCTTATAATCGTTAAAATGAACATGGACAAGTGTTGTTAATAATGTTCTCGTGCTTAAAAGGAACGTTTTAAAAAATACTCCCAAAGATAAGGGCAAGATGTTGCCGAGGCTTCGGCCTTAGGTAAGAAATTATTATTTTTTTGCAGTGAATCGGTTCATTGAAAGAAACCATAATTTCTCAAGAAGATATGAAAAAAGGGAATGAAAGGATAGTGTGACTACCACTTCAAATATTTTTGTTATAGAAATTAACTTGTCTATTTTACATCATGTGTATTAGATACACGATGTGAATCACACATTTGTGAAAATGTGCTGACAAAGTTGTAGACTATTGAGTAAATATGATGTTAACATATAAGTGACAAATGTAGCAAAAGTTGTTGCATTTTCTCGAGTAACTCATTTATTTACATTGTCTTTTTGGACTTATCGCCGACATAAATAATTGTTATTTAATGTCGACAATAGATTTTGTATTATTTATAGTTCGAGTTTAACTGTGAATGGTCATTAATTTATTATTGAAAATAATAATTTCACCATTCACAAATGTCAATTTTCTTTGGAAATGTTCCAATAGAAAAATTACCTTATGTGTTATATCGAACAAGATAATTATAAGTCTATCTATAACATTAATATTAAGAATTTAAATCTAGCATTGTCGCTTGGTCTACTTAAATAAGATGAACATTTATTAAATCCATTAAGATGGATTCTCAAATTCATTTGATTTTGAATCATTTGAAACATGTGTAACTTATTTATTAGACAAGGTGACATATACGTCTTTCACAAAGTAAGGTAAAAGCAAGTTACTTATTGGCTCTCATACATAGTGATGTATGTTCGTTAATGAGTGAAGGTGCTAGAGAAAACTACTTCAACACTTTATTGAAAAAGTAAATTTGAATATTTTGAAAAGTTCAAAATTTACAAATAATGAAGTAGAGAATAAAACTTGGCTTCGAAAAAATCAAATTTCTTTGATGAGATCGAGGAATCGAGAACCAAGTGTTTGATCATCATGATAACTATATCGAACTTTATTAGATATAATTCGATTATGATGAGTGAAATATATCTTCTATTTCTTTCGGGATTACGTTCTTATTGCGTTCATACTGAATATAATTCCATCTAAAGCGGTTGTAAAAGACTCCATATGCGATATGGACTGGTAGGTGTATCAGATTATCTTTTATCAAGATTTGAGGATATGATACTTAATTGAAGCATCATGCATCTAATCGGATTAGTGCTTATTGTGGAATATCCTAAGAAAAGTAAAGGATATTACTTCTATAATTAATATGAGAACAAAGTGTTTGTTACTCGAAAATTATATCTCTTTGGAAGAAGTGTTTCCAAAAGAATTAGTGGGAGTAAATTTGAAAAGTTCAAATTCCACATACTGACAATAATGCTCGGATGGAAATTAATTCAGATTTCAACTAGTGATTGAGTCTACAATTAATCAACTAGACTCTCAAGATGTTGAAGAGTCTGAGTATATAACATAAGTGTATTCATGTAGATCTATTAGAATTTATCGCAGGCCCGAAAAATATAGATTTTTCGTGTCTAATGATAAAAATTTCGTACTCATAGATGATGAGTCCACATTCTACTAATAGACTATAATGATTCAAGGCTCTAATGGTTAGAGACTTTGAGAGTTGAGATGTAATCCATGTCAGACAATCAAGTTTTGAATTTGATTGATCCATCAGATGGAAATACGGTTTTAAAAGAAAGACCGACATGGATGATGTGCAAACATATAATGCATGATTTGTGGTTAAGTTAAACTCATAGTATAGACTATGATAATATTTTTCCAAGTCATCATGCTTATGTATTTCAGAATTTTCTTGGGCATATGTGCATAGTATGACTATGAAAGATGCCAAGTGGATGTCAAGATGTTGTTTCTTAATAGAAACATATGAAAGTATGTATATGATACAACTTGAGAGTTTTTGCCTATCCTAAAAATTTTGAAAAGAGTTTGCAAGTTGCATAAATTCATTTATGAATTAAAGCAAACATCTCTAGGTGAATATTTATTATTTGATGAAATAACCAAACAGTTTGGTTTTATCAAAAATTAAAGGTAAATCTTATGTTGACAAGAAGTTCAGTGGGAGCATAATTACCTGTGATGTGAATTAAGTGCAACAAGCACACATAAGTTTAATCTTAGTGAAAGTCACTAGATAATAATCCAGAGTATAATTATATACTTGAGAAGGATAAAGTATTCTTCTTAGTTTATGGTGGACATAAAAATATGCAAAGTATTTGTATATGTCAATGTTTGATAATCTGTTTAAGAAGCCAATCCTGCAAGTACATGATAGTGTTCATGTTAGGTCAATGGGTTGATATCTTTTAGATCAACGAGTATGAGATATTTGGTTGATTTGACCTAGTGCAAGTGGGAGATTGATGGTGTTATGCCCTAGGCCAAATTGTTTGTGACCTAGGTTAACGGATTGAATTAACAAACATTATAATTATTCTAAGATATTTCATGTAATATGTGTGTATAGGTTATTTTAATATAATTAAAATAGACCATGAATATGCAATTCAGCTTTATGTCATCAAAGTGCGTGACTTTGATGGTAAAACTATAAAGTATTATGAATGCTATTCTAAATCGTCCCTGGTCATTTATAGGATATTTGTGGAGACAAATATACTTGCGGATATAAATAAATATATATTTATATACAAGCTATAAATGTACACCAGTATATTAGTTGACTGATGATCATGTTTTACTGATCATGGATAAATAGTTATCAAGTCATTAGCATAGGTATATGTTAGAGACCATATACTGGACTGACCTGCCATAAGAATGCTAAATGTTTTACGTCATTAGCGATTCTTGTAACATAAAGTATTTATAGTCCTTTGACCTGAGATTGTCTCGGTTCCCAACATGAGTAATTTTATACTTTAATATAATCTAACACTGCCTTTTACCGGGTGGTCATAACGGTTATGATTAGGTATACAATGAATCATAAAATAAAATATTTATGAACATGATATTTAATGTTGATCATTCCTAGCAACCGTAGGAAACGATCCACATATATCCTTATGTATCAGTTCTTATATATCTGATATTTTGACTTCAAATCTCTTGTGATTGGTTTGTTTCCCTGATATAAATAACACAAACATTTAAGCCTGTGAAACTTAAAAGATAAAGAATTTTATTTGACACAAGTCTTTCTAATTCTCCATTTGGAGATACGACCAAATATTATGTGCCATAATATACCATAATTCTCCTAGATTAATTTAGGCTCTTCATAAAGTATACTTAATTGCAAAGTTTTCAATATATGAAGCAATAATATCATAATCCAACAAAGAACCTGTTCTACCAATTTTGAATCATGAAACAAACTAAATTTTCTATTTCCAAATGACAAAGCAAAACCTGCTTTATCAAAATTAGATATAGAAGTCGAGTTACGTCTAAAGGACGGAACAACAAAAGTTTCGTATAGATCCAAATAAAATCTGGTATTTAATGATAATCTAAAATTTTCAATTGTTTCAACTTAAACTATTTTGCCGTCGCCTATATTGATGTATCTTTCACCATCATTGGATTTCTGGCAATTTAGATAACCTGCATAGACATGTGATGTAAATTATCATACCAGAATCTATTCATCACACAAGTCTATTGACCGAATTAAATTAACCAATGAACAAACCAAAATTAGAAACAAACCAGACAATTCCGCAGTTATCTTATTCTGATCCCTACATTCTTTTGCCTTTATTCCTCACTGAAATTAAATTTGTCTGGATGATACATAATTTAACCATTTTCAATTTTGACAAATGTATTTTCAATATTATTAAATAATTTTTTAACTGTAGTTATATTCTGAAATTGCGTCGTGGATATTAATAGAATGATATTTTTATTGATCGTCAGACACATGTGATATGACTTCTCCCACATTTTTCAATCTCCATCATTTTAATAGATGTACTCTTATCAGTATGTGTTAATGGATAGTTAACCTTATCACAATGTCAAGATCATTAACCTTGAGAACTATTGAAAATTCTCTTTTATAACCATTCATCTTGAACTGAATTGATGCTAGCAATAAATTTAGTTGCGAAATTTACTATAATATAGAGAGAGAGAATGATGTGTTGTATATTGAATTTGGAGCCCTCTATGTCCTTATATAGAGGTGAAGAGTCATGTCTCTTCACACTAAAAGATGTGTATGACATCACTCATCATTATCCATATGCCATCATCTAGACTCTTCTAGATTACATGATCTTTTGTGCTCATAGTCTTTATATACATATATATCACATACAATATATTTTGTGACATTCCTATGCAACTCATCATATAAGTCGCTAGGATTTTCTGCGCCCGTTTCAGTTTGTTCTTTGTGTGTGACCCTGTAGGTTCACTTAATGTTGGCAATAGACTTAAAAGTCTATAAATCATGAGCGGACTCTAGTAAGTCATCATGACTACCCAATTTAAGTGAATATCGGTGATCCGATTTACCTAATCAACAATCACGTATTTAGTCCCTTTGTCACGCGATATCTATATCGATCATAAGGCATGTAAGACGCCATCCTTATATTAATCGATTAATATTTCTTGATCCCGAATTAAACTGAACAAGAACAAATGACATTAATAACTCTTATTAATTCATTTGAGTATGGCCATAAGAAGCTCTATCTCCTTTATGCAATCAGAGGTAATTTTAGTACTCTTTTATTTAACAAAAAAATATTGGTTTAAAATTCAAGTCATGTATCTTCCTGGATTTCTTGCATGTCCAATATCGCAACAACTTCCGAGTTCTGGAAATTGAGTTTTAAGTCAAATATAAGCATGATAAGAAGAATATTACAGCTCATAAAATCCCAGAAATTGAGAGTGTTGAGCATAAAAAATATTAATTTTGGCTTGAGCACAAAGATGAGTGGATGATGCCCTTCTTCCAATGTCACTTCAATCTCTGAATATTTATTCCTATAAGTTGACAGCTGGTTTGATCTCTATCTGGTTGCAGAAACTATCCTCCCTTAATAACTTGATATTGGATGATTGCTTTGGTACTTACCAGGGGCTGACATTCACATTACCCTGCTTTACAATGCTTAAACATATAAAGATTCACAGAGGCAAACCATTCATCTCTCTACCAGATTTAAAGAACTATCCAGCTCTTGAGAAGCCGGTGTTATTAAATTATGAGGCCTCAAAGAACAATCTAACTGATAGTGATAGCATTCAAAAATTTAAAAAGCTTTCCATTAAAGACTGCATTGAATTGGAAACCTTTCCATCCAAGCTCGAAGAGTTGGAAATCATGGCTTGTCCTACACTGAAGACACTTACCAATGTTGGCGACTCAATCAAGCTGAGAATATTGCGTTCAGATAATTGTCAGAAGATAATTGAATTGGACGGCTTGCAAGGGCTCATATCTCTCACTGAACTGCATATCCATTTATGTACCCAATTATTATCCTTGTCTAAAATGGACAGATTTTATTCTCTCAAGAGGTTGACAATATCCTCGTGCCAAAATTTGAATTCGCTACCGAAAACTGGGTTACCTGTTTCACTTGGAGAATTGCAATTGCTCAACTGCCATCCAATGATGCACAAGCAGTTCAAAAAGAAGAAAGGTCGGGAATGGGACAAGGTTGTGGCCATTCTACTCAAAGGACACTCTGACTGCATTATTGAACATGATTTTGATTATATTTATATGTAAGTGAATATTGCATCCTTGTATTATGGTTCTATCTATTTAGTTTTTGGGACAGTGATGAATTGTCCCGTTTTTGGTTTTTTGCTTTTGCCCAACGGTTGAATCATTTTTTTTATCACCGTTATTTTACCATAGGGAGCAGCTGCCAGTGAAACAACGAGAGACAAAGGAACATTTCTCTAGCTTTTTCTTTCCTCTCTTCAAATAAAAGATAAATGCTTGATGGTGTTATGAATATAATTAATATGGATGTCCAATACTTGACCCCTAAGAAAAGATAAATTAGGAAATGCTTGTAAGAATGGAAGGAGTTGTGGCAGGGTATTTACTTCTGTATATTCTATTGTATTTAGGTTAGATTATTTCCTTTATTGTAATCCTGAATCAGGCAAGAGATTTCTTGACCAGCACTCACCCTCTACTATATAAAGGGGGCAGTGACTATTGTATTCCTGATATACACAATTCAATACATAATTCTCTCTTTCCAATTCTCTGTTTTATAGTTATTTGCTCTTTTATTTTATAACACGTTATCAGCACGACTCTGACCCAAAGTAAGCGAGGTATGAACCATAATTATTTCTTATATTCCAATAATTTTATTCGGATTCTTTTTCTTCCTTTATTCGAATTTTCTTTTATTTATTTATTTGAACATTAGACAACATGTTATTATTAATACATGTTTATTTTTAAGCACCAGAAGTTGCTTGTCATTTCTTTTTATGCACCAGAAGTTGCTTGTTTAGTTTTTATTTATACAACCAGAAGTTGCACATTTATTTTTAACTACGCACCAGAAGATGCTTGTTTAATTTTATTTACGCAACCAGAAGTTGCATGTTTATTTTTACTTATGCACCAGAAGTTGCTTGTTTAATTATTTTTATTTTTACAACCAGAAGTTGCATGTTTATTATATTAAAGCACCAGAAGTTGCTTGTTTAAATCATGCACCAGAAGATGCACGTATATTTATTTTTATTTATTTTATGTACGTTTATTTTTCGCACATTTATTTTTTCGCACATTTATTTTTTCCGCACATTTATTTTTCGCACATTTATTTTTTCGCACATTTATTTTTCGCACATTTATTTTTCGCACATTTATTTTATTTTTATTTATGCACCTGTAGTTGCAATAATTTTTTTTTCCTTTGCACACAAGCTGCAAAATTTATTTTATGTACCATAAGTTGCAAAATATAGCACCAATAGTTGCAAGAATATAAATCAGAAATATTGTTTAGATCTCGAAGATCAACTCTCAAATAATAATTTGAAAAAAAAAAAAAAAAAAAATGAAGAACATATATTAAATAATGAGACTCCTTACCTTTTATCTTGCTCTTGAAGTAGCAACAAGATGAAGAGAGTTGTAAGATATATTGAAAACCAATATCATATCTTATTGTGAATAAGCAAACTAATGAGTTGTAAAAGAAGAAATTATGAAACTTGTCTAAATAATTGCATTCAATTCCCAGAAGTGAATGTTGCAAAATAATGACATAAATGAGACCAATACCAGAAGTCATTACAAGAAAATCACATAAGACAATGAGAAGATACAACAAGATATCATTTGTAACTGATTTCAAAATATGTATTTTTGATGTTGTATAAAAGAGCATTGGTTAAGTACCTGTTGTACACCAAAATATTTTGTCGAATTCTATAAAGTCTCTTTAAAAGAAAAAAAAAATTATGGTTAATTATGTTTATAATTGAAAGACCATTTCAGTGAGCTCTTAAATATTACATAAGACTTTTAGGCGGACTTCCTTGACCATATATTTATTCAATTTATTTTATTTATTTGTGGAATCCAAAATGTCTATCATATGTCCAGCAGACATTGAATAACTAAAATAATAATTAGAAATTGAAAGACAAGTATTAATATAATACCATGTATTGTAAATGTAATTTAAGACTCCAGAAGAGTTACCATTTTGTTGCCTGCATATAATAGATAATGCTTTAAAATTGTAAATTAATGTTTCTTGTATATAAGCAAAATAATGAATTTTCATTAAAATGAAAAATCACGAATTCCGTACAATTGGTTCCGCATCATTCCCAGAAGTGAATACCACATATACAAGTCGTGATTATTAATATGGATGCTGACGTGTAAGAGGTCAAGGTCGAAATTATACTTGTGACTGTGATGATTATATTAAGAAAAACACACAAGAAAGCGGAAAGAACGCACAAAATGGTCTAAAAATTTATGTGGTAGTAAAGGACATTTGGTATGTCTCTATGTACGCCCTAGAATCTTGTGGAGGTTTATCAAGCCGTCTTAAAAGCAAAGAGAAAATAATAATGTCGACTTGTTTATCACCATAATGAAAAAGTTGATAACCGATAATGATATCATCCGCTGGATTTAAAGCGCACATTAACAAGAACGAGTTAGAGAAAGAACCGAGTAAGAAAAAATTTCTTTTATTTTTATATTCTTATTATTATTGTTATTATCATTATCATTATCATTATTTTTCTTTCTTTTGATACTACTAATATGAATCAAAGTATGTATTGGCACAATAAGAATTATAAATATGTGTGCCTCATTGTAGTGGACAATATTTCTATATTTTGAGAAATATTCATTAGAACAACATGCAGCTTTTCTATTGATTTGTAATATGAAGGACTAATACAATTAAGTCAGATTTATTAGTAAACCAGAAGTTTATTGACTTAAAACTTATTTATGCTTTTGCATAATAGATTTGATCCAATTTGAAAAGTAATTTTATAATTTTGACATGAACTTGAAGTTCACTAATTAGAAAAGCAACTTTATCATTAAACATGAACTAGAAGTTCAATAATTTGAGAAGTAATTTTATGATTTGACATGAACCAGAAGTTCACTAATTCGAAGAGAAATTTCTTGTTTGGCATGAACCCAGAAGTCCACTAATCTCGGAGCATTGATGATGCAAATAATCACAGAGAATTCAAATATGCATCAATTAAAGAACAAGAAGATTCTTTTATCAAATAAATTTTCATGTGCTGCATGTTATCAAAGGAGAATTAATTGTTAGACATCACAAATCAGGGTTGGGAATAAATCACCCAATTTCCTTGAGCGTATTAATCGAAATATATGTGGCCCTATTACTCTTTCATGTGGACCATCTAGATATTTTATGGTATTAATAGATGCATCTATTAGATGGTCACATGTACATTTATTTAATCTCGAAATATTGTATTTGCGAGATTGCTTGCTCGAATATTCTAATTAAGATAATAATTTTTGGATCGTACAACTAAGAAAAATCGTCTTGATGATGATCAGTTGGCTACATCCCAAGTAATAATTGACTATTGTATGTTGATTTAGATTATAGTTGAGCACTGACCCACAAACGCACTTAGAATGATCTAACATCATATCTTGTTAAGCGATTATAATTAATCGTTGGCCCCTAATAATGGAATGAAAGCTCGTCTTTTGATTGAGGCCATGAAATGATATATGCTACAGCACTAATTAGAGTAAAGCCAACATTTTATAATAAGTACTCCCCATTATAATTTGTGACCGGCCTGCAGCCGAGTAAATACTATTTAAAATCTTTTGGATGTGTAATATTTGTTCCGGTAGCTCCACCGCAACACACAAAAATGGGTCACAAATAAAAGTCGGGCATATATGTTAAGTTAAATTGCCTGCATAATTTGATATCTTGAACTTCATTATACAAACTTATTCACTACATCTTAATTCGGATGGATATCCCTGGAGGATCATCCAAAAACACACCTGAAATGTGTTAGATGTTTGTAGACAAAATTCCAGAAGAAAGAATTAAATGAATACCAAAGTGATTGTTATGAAACATATCAAATATTAATGAATATGTTCAAGATATAATAGACAATGAAAGTCCTGGAGAACTTGATTAATAATTAATGATAACATTAGGGGGAGAGAAACAAGAGCTGGAAAACATAAGTTATAACTTATATGGAATGCATCATTAATATCTTTCACTTAGATCCTCTAACAAGTTAATATGAACTAGAAGTTCATAAATTTATTAATGTGAAACAATATGCAATTATATTATTTATATTGATGCAAAAATGATATTCCAGCATTTAGTGCTCATTGAGATACCCTCGGATAATTCTATGTTTGAGATATGCCAGGTGCATTGGTCGACCAATCGGTTCCAAATGATAAAGATCCAAGGAAGAAGAAAAGAGCATGATAAGAAAGTTGGCTTGAAGTTATCAATACTTCAAAAGAAATAAATTCTTCTGAAAAGAATATTGATGATAAAAGAGTAGAAGACAATGACGAGCAAATTACCCCAGAAGAGGTTTAGGTACCTAACAATATTGAAAATAATGAGATCTCAATAAATTATGTCTCTACTAGAATAAATATGGAACCGAAATAAAATTGTGATTAATCAAAATTTATTTATGCAATTGCAATTGATATAATAAATAAAAATGAGGATCTAGAATTAAAATTATTTGTATAATGTCGACAGATAAAGTATTGGCCAAATCGAAAGATGTGATAAAAGCATCATTATTTTTACTAGTGAAATATAAAATTGTGGACATGTAGTCCAAACACCTGGCGTTGTATAACAGTAACTTATAAGCAGGTATAACTTATAAGAGGGTGATTTAAGAATATGTAATGAAAAATTAAATTGTGATATGCAATTATATTTCTAATTTTGTCGTCCCTGATGGACTTATTAACGTAGTAGCAAATTATTCATATCTCATTTGATTGCAATATATTAATGAAAATCCCTGAAGGATTTAGAATGCCTGAAGCATTTCAAACTCTCGAGAGATTTAATCTATTAAATTACAAAGATCTTTGTACTAATTAATGCAATATTGAGATATGTGATAAAATTGCTATAACAAATGTTTGTTGAATGAATGTTATGTAATTGATCAAAATTACGTTTAGAAAACTATATGTTTACCTTTTGAATGTTGATATATATATTGATGATTTAAAATCGTATGGTACTCTCGAAGAGCTCCAAAAGCTACCACATTATTCAAAAGAATATAAGATTAAATTCTTTAAAGCATAAAATATTATCTTGAATTATAAATTGAATATTTCCCTGAAGGAGTCATTATTTCATAATCCATCTATTATAATGATATAATGTGGAGAAATCGCATCCATTAAGATCATCAAGATAACTTGTTTGATGTATTAACAATTAAAATAAATGATGGTGAGTTATTTTCATGGATGCATGAGTATGATGATTGTGAAACGAATATTTAACGAATCTCCTCAAATAATGATCCAGCAGATCTCTTCTTAAGCATATATTACAGAGATTGAACTTTGTCATCTCACATATAGTCGCATATATGAGGGGGAGAAATAATACGCATTGCACTCTTT
The DNA here is from genome assembly GCA_027726005.1 of Juncus effusus. Lineage (NCBI taxonomy): Eukaryota > Viridiplantae > Streptophyta > Magnoliopsida > Poales > Juncaceae > Juncus > Juncus effusus. The sequence goes on along the minus strand of CM050906.1, from coordinate 6,581,271 downwards.
TTCCCTTGTCTATGGTTTTTGTCCCAATGGGTTTTCCTAGCAAGGTTTTTAACGAGGCAGCTTTTGTGCGTAATATATAGAATGATGATGCACTCTTTTTCCTTCACTAGGATTTTTTCCCATAGGGTTTTATCTAGTAAGGTTTTAACGAGGCATATTTAATATATGAAATAATGAGAAATAATGATAATACGCGATGCACTCTTTTTCCCTTAGCCAAGGTTTTGTCCTACTAGGTTTTCCTTGTAAGGTTTTTAATGAGACAGCTTCTAATGCGTATGAAATATGGACATCCAAGGGGGAGTGTTATGAATATAATTAATATGGATGTCCAATACTTGACCCCTAAGAAAAGATAAATTAGGAAATGCTTGTAAGAATGGAAGGAGTTGTGGCAGGGTATTTACTTCTGTATATTCTATTGTATTTAGGTTAGATTATTTCCTTTATTGTAATCCTGAATCAGGCAAGAGATTTCTTGACCAGCACTCACCCTCTACTATATAAAGGGGGCAGTGACTATTGTATTCCTGATATACACAATTCAATACATAATTCTCTCTTTCCAATTCTCTGTTTTATAGTTATTTGCTCTTTTATTTTATAACATATGGGATTTATTTTTCTCTTTTTCCTCTTTCTTATCAAAAAAGGTATCTTAATATTGAGTATATCAATTTTTTATACTTTAACAGTTTATCCTAGAATTTTCGGAAGAAAAAAAAATAGTTTATCCTACCAAGTTTGAACTGTTTATCCTAGAAAGTGTTTATTCTCCCTACTTGTTAAGAGTTCAGCTAAACAAAAGATTTCCTTTACAGTTAAATAACCCGATAGAAAATTTCATTGATCAAATGGTTCAAATTCAATCAAACGTAAATCAGTTTAGTGCGAGACTGCGAGCAAAAAGATTTCATTGTGATTATTATTTTTCTCTTCTTTATTTCAACCTAACATTTTATCCCATGCAGCAGAATAAGAAATTTCTCTGACTGGGAGAAGGAGCAGGAACGACATCTACCACGCACAAAAAGAATGTCAAATATTGCCAGAAGAATGGTATACTTCCTGCCATGCATTTTTTCGTGATTCTTTATTTCTTTGTTCTTCCATCATGATTCACTTCTATTTTTATATTATTATATAATTCTTTTCTTTGGTTTTGCAGGAGGTGTTGAATAACTTAAGTAGATATAATCAACAATATCCGGCGGGATCATTCTTAAAGCCCTACTTTTAATTAGATATATGTTAGTTAGAAATCTACAGCGACAAATCTTGATTAAAAATCTAAAGAGACCATAATGAAAAATACATCAAAATCTAAGGAGTGACGTATATATAACTTCCATATATAAATAAAATATAATAGTATAATCATATATATATGCTACTCTTTCAAAATTTATGAGAGGGGGTTGCTGCCGTGTCCTGCTAGTCCTTATTAAGAACCATGAAATCAGTTCTTTCTTATTTGATTGTGAACTCGTAGATGCTTCACGCTCGGCACAATTTTGGACTCCTTACTATGACGTACATCATATATACAAGTACGTTATTTTGACATACTTTCATATAATAAATGCACGAAATCATCCTTTGGAATTTTTTGAAACTATATATATAAATTGTAGGCATTTATTAGAACCGTGAGTATTAGCATTTTTTATTGTAGTGGTTTCACCGTATTTATTCTCTCTAAATAAAACGCCATATTTTTTCATAATGTATACAATGCCAAGGAATTAATATACATTATATGTAATTATCTTCATATAAAAAAAGTAATCTTTTTTAGAAAATAAGTCCTTTTTTTTATCCTTGAACTTTTGACTTTGTTTATTTTAGACTTTTAATTAATTTATTTTTTACCCATCTCCTCACTGCTGCTTCGTTCACAATAATTCATAACCGTTGACAAGAGTTAATTTTGATTATATCAGACTCTGTGATGTAGCATGACTTAAAATAAGTATTTGAAATCAATAAGAGCTTGTCTATGGTACTCTACTTCTTTTTTTAACTTAATGATAGATTTAATTAAGACCGTTAAAATGAGGAGGGTATTTTCGGTATATGTGGTATTAATTACATAGATTCAATCTTAAATTTATTTCTATTTTATTCTGATCTCCATTTCAATCAATGAAAGAAGACCTCCATTATATTCTTTCTGTCCAATCCAAGTCAAAAAATAACCTGCCTTCCTGATTTAGTGAAAAAAATTCGAAATATATGTATTTCTATGTATTTGGCCCCCCAAATATCTTATGTAGTATTAACCTATAGAGAGAAATTTTATGGCCCCCAAGAAATTTCAGTCAAGCTCCGCCGGTGTATGATACATATTTGATATTATATACTATAATATAGTATGATGTAATATAATATAATATAATTTAATATGATATAAGTTAGTATAGTATAGTATAGTATAATAAAGTATAATGCAATATAATTTAGTATGATATAATAAAGTATAATATAATATAATATAGTATAATGTATAAGATATAATATAGTATTATGCAATTAATATAGTGTAAAATGTAATGTAATGTAATATAATGTAATGTGATGTAATATTATAAAGTATAATGTAATATGGTATGATATAATATAGTATAATATAATATATTTTAGTATCATGTATATAGTATAGTGCAATATAGTATAATGTAATATAATATAAAATAGTATAAAATAATATAATATAGTATGATATAATATAATATAATATAATATAATATAATATAATATAATATAATATAGTAAGAAAAAATATAGTATAATATAATATGATATAGTACGATATAATATAGTATAATGTAAAATAGTATAATATGATATAATTTTGTTATCGTTGATTTGAACCCATCAAGGATAGCAAGATCTTGCTGCTTCCATCTGTTGTGATTTGGATTGGATTTGAGAAGAGGCTGAGTTGATCCGTCCAAATAAGACAGTAAATTATAGTCACCTGCAATTGATTCTATTTGGGATCTTCATACAATGTAATTGGATCCATCAAATTTGGTAGAAATCTGATTTTGAAAAATACCTTCTCATATACAACAATGAAAATCACAGTTGTAGTACTAGCCATACTGGTATAGAGATTAGTGGCTGAAAGAAGGAAAACAGGGGAATTAAGAGTATAAAACCTGATTGCAACTCTAATCAGGTACCAATTTGAGATTATGATCATATTCTGAGCTTTTATATTCTTTCATCATGACTTCTTTTGATGATTTTGTTTTCTTCTTGGTGGTCCTTGAAAATTGAAATGTCAATGGGGAAATGCAGTTCTGAGACAGACCACACAAAAGAATCAGTCTCCATTGATCCTTGATATGATTTGAGGTTTCTGTTGGTTTTTTAAAGAGGAAAAAGAAGGTCGGTTCAAAGTAAATTTGATGGATTTGAGATGAGAAGAAGGAAACTTGATCTAATTTGGGGATTAAGAAAAGAACCAATTCATACAAGTCTGAGTGAAATCGTCAAACTTGGAGAAGAATATGTTCACTTCTTAAACTCAATTGCAACGAAATTAAATTGAACTGTATTTTCTTAAACTCTATGCCATTTGTTTTGTAGGTTTATTTTAGTAGGCCATAAACAGATGGATATGGGCTAATTGTAACAACACATCCAAAAGCCTATGTCTTAAGAGGCCTGACTGAGTCCCAAATACTTAAAAAATTCATACACAATCTATTGAAAGAAATTCTAAGAAATAATTTAAAATAATTTGAGATAATAATGAAAAATAAGAAGATACTTAAAAAAATCTAGCTGTAGCACGTAACCTACTCGTCGGATACAAATCACTGAAATCAGATACTCTACCTAGCATATGTCAATATTTTAATCCAAGATAATAATGACCTTTTACATGAAACTCTTGAATACTTGTCGAATAAATGAATACATCTCACATAAAATTATATTTTAATATATAAAATACAAAAATAAAATCAACAAAAAAAAACTAACACATATAATTATATAATTAAAGATAATAAACATTTACTTTTCAGCAATATGTTTCTATAATAACAAAATTTTAATAACCTACGTCAAAAACATAATGTTTAATTATATATAAAATAATTAAAAATATAAACAAAATTAACAAAATAATAAAATAATATATATATGCTATACATTTATACATATCAATATCATATTCTATTTTTTATCAAATTGGAATATTGTATTCGTATTGTAGACATAGTATAACTGTATAACAAGGTTGCAGTACAATGATCATCATGCGGGACAAGATTGATTGACGAGTAAGATAACTGAAGTGACAAAACACTAAGTAATCGTACAACAGGATACTCAAATTATTAGGCAGTGCTCTCACATGGCCAGCCAAAGTTGAAGTCAAGTCCTCAAGTCTTCCCCGTTCCCACCAAAGTTGAAGTGAAGTCTTTGAAGTTTTATTGTCGATCTTGAGTATGTGTCATTTGGTACAACAAGATAAAGAAGAGTGAATTGTTTTGTGCTTTACTCTTTGTTAGGATTAGTTTATAATTTTTTTTTTAATGCTTAATATAACTATGATTTTACAGAGTATAATCATCTTTGAAAAAATACGTTTGGACTACCATTTACAATACCAAAATGCTTAAGATTTGAACTCTAAGACATCATTCGTATCCAGCAGCTACCCGTTACATGTTCTAGACCACAGGATGCATAACATTGGATAGAAAAAACACTTTATTTCTTCCTCAATGACTTCTCCTGCTTTCTCTTTCCATTGGCTCATACCTACAAAAAAACTCAAAGAAAATAGAAGAAATTTGCTTCCGGTTCTTCCAAATCTGCTCCTTCATTTCCTTTTTCCTTAGGTCCCTTCCTTTTTTGTCCTTGTAAGTCACATTGTGCTAGTCTACTTATTTTCTACATCCAAATCTATTCTTTAAAAAAAAAAAAAAAATTTCACATTCCCAATTCCTCTTGAATCCCTCAGATCCATTTTAACTTTCAAATACACTCCAAAACAGAATCTATAAAATAGAAAAAAAGTAGCAACTCTTTTTCTGAATATTCCTAGATTTTCCACTATCTCAATCCTTTTGCTTTTCATAAATACTTCATCGTTTTGTTTCATCTATCTGATTTAATTGTGCCTAGAAAGAAGGGGAAAACAAAAGACAAAATGGACGTGGTATCATTAGGCACTGCTGTCAGATGGGTTGTGTCACCGTTGATTAAGATAATGATTGACAAGACCCGGTCGTATGTATCGGGTCAGTATAGCTGGAGTTCTGATATGATGAGAGATCTTACAAAGCTAGAAGACAACCTCACACAAATCCTCTTGGTGGTGGGTGTGGCCAAGAGGCGAAAAATTGTGGAACCGAACCAGGCAATGCTACTCCGTCGGATAAAAGATGTGGTGTATGAGGCGGAAGACGTGATGGATGAGTTTGACTATATGCTTCTGAAAGAAAGGGTCGAGAAGCAAAAAAATCTTACCTATTTAGCTTCCTCATCTCTTTCTTTCGGAAAGCGTTTAGTCGGGCTTGATGAGTTTAGACCAAAGTTGAAGACAGTTATTGATAAGCTAAATAGAGTTAAAGCCTCCGCAGAAGTATTTCTCCATGTGATGGGGACTGAGAACGATACTAGTTCCATCCGACAAACTCAGATTTCTAAGTTGCGGGTTACAAATTCTGTCTCACATGAAGTAGTAATTGGGAGGGATGAGGAACGGGACAAACTAATAGAAATGTTGTTAATGCTCGGGGACGAGGCCAATCAGAGTAATATGTATCATCCTAAGGTCATTTCTGTTGTTGGTGATGGAGGTATGTGTAAGACTACTCTTATTCAGAAAGTATATAACAGTGAACAAATAAAGTCTAATTTTGATTTGAGAATATGGGTTTGTGTTTCTGAAAATTTTGAGAAGTCCAAACTTGTTGAAGAGATTTGAGTAGCTGTGACCGATAATAAAGATATTAAGTTGAGAAACTACAGTTATGATTTAGTCCAAACAGAAATTAAAAGAGTATTGGATACAAAGAAATTTCTGTTAGTTCTAGATGATGTATGGTATAATGAGAATGTTGGGAAAGAGTTATATAAAGATATATGGAAGGAACTATTTGCCATTTTTAAAAACAAGGAGAGAGGTTGCAAGATTTTGGTTACAACTCGAATGAAAATTGTAGGTGAATTGTTGGGATCAACCGAATTCCCATTGTCTGGCCTCAAACCAGAACATTGTTGGTCACTCTTCAATAAATATGCATTTGATGGTGAGAATCTAGAGGATCATCCAGATTTAGAAGCTATTGGCAAACAAATTGTAGAGAATTTAGGGGGTTCAGCTTTAGCAATTAAAGTAATTGGAGGGCAGCTAAATGCCAATTTTGGTTTTGAAGAATGAAATCGAATCTTAACAAAAGATTTGTCAAAACCTAGTGATATCATGACAATACTTCGGTTGAGCTATGAACACTTGCCGGAATACCTCCAACGCTGCTTTGCTTATTGTAGCTTTTTCCCGAAGGATTGGAATCTTGATTCTGGTAAAATAATTGATATGTGGATTGCACAGGGGTTTGTTCATCTAGAAGAAAGTGACTATACGAGTAATCTGGAGAATATTGGTAAAGATTATTTTAAGGAGTTGTTATCTAGATCATTTCTCGAGCAACTAGAGCGCGGTGATAAAATATACTATGTCATGCATGATTTAATGAATGATCTCGCGCTACACGTTTCAGAAGGTGAATGCTTTAGGATCGAGCATGAAGAGTTTAAGTTGCCAAGCTCGGTTCGTCATCTTTCAATTGCAAATAAGAAGTTGGATAAATTAGAAGGGCTCCGGACTCTAATCATATTTGAAGATTCCATACTTTGCTCAAAAGTGATTTTGGAAGGCAACATGCTAGAGAAGTTCAAAAGTGCGCGTATACTTGATCTAAGTGGTTGTTGCTTAGATAGAGTTCCAAACACCATTGATCGATTGGTGCACCTAAGATATCTGGCCATGAAACGGACTAGTCAACCATTACATAAATCGGTGTACCATCTTTAAGTATTGGCTATTCTCTATCATTCATGCCAGAATCTTGGACCATTTGAATTTTGTAAGAGTATAAAAGATCTTACTGGCCTATTGCACGTCGATGTTGCGGGGACATATGCTGTCATATTAGATGGCATGCACTATCTGTCTTGTCTTCGTGCGGATGGAGTTTTGCATGTCAAAAAGAAGAGGTGGGGTAAATTGGTAGAACTGAAGGATAATATTAAGTGTGTTAATGGAATTTTCCATGCAGAAAACAAGAGCTGCAAAAAATTGGATGATTTTAAGGGCAAGAAAAAACATGCTTCTACTGAACAGAGTAATAGTAGATTGGGAGAACTGAACGACAAGAATAAGCTTCGAGGAAAGCTTTCCATAAAATCTCTAGAGAATGTAAAGAGCTTAACAGAGGCCGTAGAGGCTCGATTAGATTGCAAAGAAGATATTACTGAGTTGGAGCTAGAATATCAATGGAAGGAAAAATCAGATATGTTTAAAGAGCAGATTGATGTGCTTAATGCTCTACAACCACATCGAAACCTCGAAAAACTGGTCATAAAAGGGTCACTAGGAACCAAGTGTCCCTCATGGTTGGAGACGGATTGGCTTAACAGAGTACAAATTATAAATTTATGTAATTGCTATTATTGGAAATCTCTTCCCCCTTTTGGTCAGCTACCGCTTCTCAATGATTTAAAAGTTTCAAAAAATGATTCAATCACCCAGATAAGCACCGAGTTTTATGGTACTGGTGTATTTCCATCTTTAGTGAGGTTGTGCTTTGAAGACATGAGCGAGCTTCAAGAGTGGTTGGGTTTTGATGGTAGGCAACTATTTCCTAAGCTCCAACAACTATTAATATCGAGATGCAATAAATTAACTAAAATTCCTCCTTTACCAGCTGGACTCGAATATTTCAGTATAGGTCGTTCGAAACCGTCAGTGTCTAAATATAGTGTAAATATTGATCTTGATTTTCTGCATTACGTAAATGACCGTTCAGTAGCATTGAGGCCTCTTTTTGGTTTTAAAGCCAGCTCACTCGTCTTCTTAGATTTCTTGCATGCTCACCATCTAAATTCCTTTCAAGTTCTGGCTATTGACTTTCAGTCAAACATAAGCATGATAGGAAGAATGTTACAGCTTATAAAATCACAGAAATTCCTGAAGGAGTTGAGCATAACAGATGTTAACCCTGAGTGTGTAGAGCTGATTTTGGCAGAGCACAAAGATAAGTGAGATAATGCCCTTCCAATGTCACTTCACACTCTGGAGATTTCTTGCTGTTACTTTACAGTTGGTATGATCTCCATCTGGTTGCAGAAACTATCTTCCCTAAATAAATTGATATTGAATAATAATTTTGGTACTTACCAGGGGCTGACATTCACTTTACCCTGCTTTGCAATGCTTGAATCTATAGAGATTTACTCAGCAACGCCATTCATCTCTCTACCAGATTTAAAGAACTATCCAGATCTTGGGAAGTTGGTGTTAGCCAATTATGAGGCACCAGAGAACACTCTAACTGATAGCGACAACATGCAAAAATTGAAGGTGCAAAAAATTGATAACTGCAACAACTTGGAAATTGTATCAAATATCAATGGTAATCCAGCCCAGCTGGAAGATTTGCGTATTTTTTATTGTGGTGCTTTGAAAACACTTGACAATGTTGGCAACTCAATCAGGATGAGAGCATTAATTTTAGGGAGTTGTGAGCAGATAACAACATTGGAGGGGTTGCAAGGGCTCGTCTCTCTCTCTGATATGCTTATCCGTGACTGCCCCCAATTATTATCCTTGCCTAAAATGGACAGATTTTATTCTCTCAAAAGGTTGATAGTATACGAGTGCCCGAATTTGAATTCGCTGCCGAAAACAGGGTTACCTGTTTCACTTGGGGAATTGGATTTGGAAAAATGCCATCCAATGATGCACAAGCAGTTCAAAAAGAAGAAAGGCCGGGAATGGAACAAGGTCGCGGCCATTCTACTCAAAGGACGCTGTCGTTATAATGTTGACGAGGACAGACTTTTTATGTAAGTGAAAACTGCATCCTTCTTGTATTATAATTTCTATCTATTTAGTATTTTGTTCTTTTCCCCTCTCTATAAATAAAAACTTTTCCTTGGTTTAATTTAATTTTAACCCTCATTTTGAGGATGATTATTTTCCCACTATTAGAGTTTAGCTAAACAGGAGATTTTTTCCTTTACATTTAACTACCCAGGTATAAAAAAAAATTGATCAAATAGTTCGAATTCAATGAAACCTAAATCCTCATAGTTTAATGTGAGCAAGTATTTGATTGTGGTTATTTTTTTGTTCTCCGTTCTTTCTAGGAAAATATGCAAAAACTTACCTTTATTATTAGAAATTGCAAAAAGGCCCCTACATTCTTGAGAAACTACAGGTAGTTTGAACACCCTTAATTACCAAATATTTTTTTGAATCACTGTTATTTACCAAATGTTTAAGCATTAACTTTTTAATTACCATTGAGTTAGACTCCAAAATATCTTGTCTTCCACAAATAAAAGAAATCAAATCCACCTTATCTCTTTCTCTTCCATTATTCTCATCTCATCTTCTCTTCCTTCAAGGATGAAGACAATAATCATACTCTCCTCTCATACCCTTCTCTTAACCACTCATTAGCGTGAAAGATAATTAAGAAAATATCTTTTTTGCTCTAGAAATATCATTTCTTTTTTTGGCAGTTCCTCATTTTTTCTAACAAAATATTTCTTATTCAGCAAAACAAGAGCTTTGTACGAGCGGGAGCAGCAGGAGCAGCAGGAGCGTCGACATTTCACTTTGAAAAATTGCATTACTTTTTCCTAAAAGAGTGGTACTTTCTGACATGATTCACTTCTCTTCTTGTATCTTTTTGCGAAAAAAAATGTATTATCTTTTATACTCTGACGTAGCATGACTTGAAAAACATTTGAAATCAATGAAAAATAGCCCTCTTAAACTCACAATGGTAACTTTATCTGTGCAGAAATTGGTGTGCTAAATATTATAATGGGGAGTATATTATTACCTGATTAAAAGGAAGTTTAATAATTAAGAGGTGGCTCTAATTAACACGAATGTCGATTACTTGGCAAAAGTAAAACTAAGGAGGATCTTGATTCTTGCGTATTACTACTTATTTGGATTTGGCATTGCTTTCTTTTAGATGAATTGCTATGAGTTAATTTCTTCAAATTAAAAAAAAAAAGAAAAGAAAAAAGAAAAAAATATATTTTCTTTCGTTTTGGTGATTTCTTTGAACTGGGCATTTATTTTGTTGTTCTTTGTGGAGGTCTGTTGCAATGATCTTTTAATTTTTTTTAGAGTTTTGGTAGTTGTTATTATCCTGTGTGGTTTTTTATGTATTTATCTGAACTATGAAGGCACTTTTTATTTGAACTGTGTGGTTTTGTTATTTGAGCTTTTAATTAACCCCAACCTCTTATTTTTCACCTATTTTTGAGCCACTTCAAGAGGCCACATCATCGTTTTTATCTCCACCGTTCAATCAATTTTTTTGTCAAATCTCAGCCAATCATTTTCTCAAATTTATTGATATTTTATGGCAATATGTTTGTGGTTATTAAAACATAATCATATGATTGGTTGAATTGGTGTTTTGTGTTACATCCCCGATTTAGTGAGAACAATTGTAAATTTGTTTCTGACCATCAGATCTTAATCAGATGGTTTCAATGAATCATAGTTCAAAGTTATGTTCAATTATTAATAACAATAGTTAATGAAGAGTTCACTCATTAAAATATAAATAATTTTTCTTTTCTTCTTTAAAAAATTATAATTCTTAATGAAATATTTTATTTCTCATGTTAAAATCATCAAATATAAATTTGTTGGAATTTTCTCTTTATTTTGAGTTCCATATTGTTATGATTCTAATTTAATTATTTTCTTACTAAAATATATGAATAAAGACTATATAAAAGAACAAATAAAAAATGATATGCTCATTAAGTTATACCTTATACCTTATTTTTAATCTCCCTTTAAGCATTCTCAATACCTATCGTGCCGTTAGATCAATTTTTTTTCAAATCTTAGTATTTCATTTAAATTATTACCATAATATCACATGGCCAGTTACATTAATATTTCATGTTATATCTCCAATTATGTGAGAACTATCATATAAATTTGTTGTAATTTTCTTTTTATTTTGAGTTACATATTGTTATGGTTCCATTTTTTTTCCGCTAAATATGTGAATATAGAATATATAAATGAAGATGTACAAAAATGATATTCTCATTAACTTATACCTAATACCTTATTTTTAATCTCTCTTTGAGCTTAAGAGACCTATTGTCAATTTTATCTCAGCTGTTGGAACAAAGTTTTTTGAAATCTTAGCTTTTTATTTAAATTATTACCACAATATCACATGTACCAATAGTTAATGAAGAGTTTACTCATTAAAATATAAATAATTTTTCTCTTCTTCTTTAAAAAATTATAATTCTTAATGAAATATTTTATTTCTCATGTTAAAATCATCAAATATAAATTTGTTGGAATTTTATTTTTATTTTGAGTTCCATAGTGTTATGGTTCCAAATTGTTTTAGCTTAAATATATAAATATAGACTATATAAATGAAGATGTATAAAAATGATATGCTCATTAACTTATACCTTATATATCATATTTTTCATCTCTCTTTGAGCATTTTCAAGAGACCTATTTGAAATCTTAGCTTTTCATTTAAATTATTATCTCAATATCACATAATGACATATTGTTATGATTCCAATTTCATTTTTTCCTGATAAAATATATGAATATAGACTATCTAAAATAACATGTAATAAAATGATAAACTCATTTACTCTTATCATATTCTTTTACCCCTCTGTGAAAATTTTCAAGAGAACTATTATCAATTTTCTCTCCACCGTCGAATCAAAAAATTCATCAAATATTAGATTTTAATTTAAATTATTATCATAATATCACATGATTAGTTAAATTAATGTTCAGTGTTATATCTCCGTTATGTGAGAAATATTATCTCAAAAAAAAATTTAGAATATTGAAAACTATATTAAATTACTTAATGTATTAAGGGTTTCATAATAACATATGTGTTATCCATACAATTTTAACATCTAAAAAAATAAGAAAAATAGTTGTGACAATTTTTTTTGAAGAAAATGAGTAATATTACATTTTCCTATGTAGTATATATATTTTTCTCATATATATAATATTAAATATAATTATTATTTTTTATTTTTTATTTTTTTAAAGTTAATAATCTATAATTTAATCTTATGCACATTCAACTAAAATTTTCGAAATAAATTATCTTGCATTTTTTTTAATCTCATTCAACTAAGCCTAATTAATACTTAATTTATTTTTCTAATATAATATGTCAATACATAATGATATAAGAAAATCAAAGACAATAATTTTGAATTCTCATATATTATTATGTACTATGGATTCACAAATTTTAATTTTGAATTTTCATAATTGTAAATTATATATTATTAGATTGAAATAACTATTAAAATTGAAATACTCGCCGCGAAGCACGAGCATTATCCTAGTTATATTTAATTATATTGTTCTTCAACATGTAAAACCTACGGATTTCTTGCCATTTCCTGTAGATGTTTAACATTTAGCAGGCCATTAATTAAAATGGGCTAACAACAGAAACACATTCAACACAAAGCAAAGCCTATATATCTTATCAGGCCATGAATAAAACTGTACTAATTTTCTTAACAGGCCTGACTGATTGAGGCCCAACACTACAAAATATCCATACAAACCGACTAAAATCTATTTTAATAAACAATTCACAACAATTTGAGATAACCATGGGAAAAAAACAAAAATATACAAATAAAATTGTTCAAAAACAAATGCAAAAAGATAAGAACAAGACAATAATGGATGGCAATTGGCATAAGAACAGGATCAGATCCTCCTCTTGTTTCATGATCATGCGTGTGGGCTCGAGCAATTATGCTATTGTTATTCGCACGTGGCCTTCATGCATCACAATTTCTCAATTATTCTGACCTTAATTGATAGGAAAATATATTATAAATTGAGCAGTAATGAAGAAATAATTAACTTCAAAAAATATTAACAAGAATAAGTTTTACTCACTAATGCTAATATATTATAAATTATTGCTCGGTCTATATAATACGAAATTTAGACCAAGTTAAGCACGGAGGTCAAGCTAATAGCTACTGAGAAACCAATACATTATTTCTTCCACACATATGTGTATCATGTGCATGTCATGAATGAATAATGAAATTACCCGCAATACAAAACTTATATCAAAAAACACGTAGGATATTTATCATTCATGCTCGTTTCAAAAGCATAGATGATTCCAGAAAAAGCAATTCATTCGAAGATTAAGATTTAAGACTCTCTCCAATTATTACACGTATAAATCTCACTACGTCACGCGTATACTGGACATCTACTGTCTTATACACCGAATAAATAATCAGCAACAATTCCCTAAACACGGTCCATATACTACTCCAAACAATTGCTTTTCGCAAGAGAAGAAAATTAGGAGGATAGAAATACCTTTCTGAGACGGTGTAGAGATTTAGTGGTAGACCAGGCGGAGTTGATGTTTTGAGGAATAACGAATAAGGCGTTAATTTTTAATATTCTCAAACAATAAAAATCAAAATAGTTTTTCTGGTGGAAATATTATAATTCTAATGAAATTTATGCATACTTTTATAGTTGACAAAATATATTTTTACTTCTCCATTTCAAAATTATTGTTTTTAAAATAATACTAGTTATATAGTAATTTCTAATAATAGTAATCAAATTATATATAAAAAAAGAAAAATGGCCGTGGTATCATTAGGCACTGCTGTCGGATGGGTTGTGTCACCGTTGATTAAGATAATGATTGACAAGACCCGGTCGTATGTATCGGGTCAGTATAGCTGGAGTTCTGATATGATGAGAAATCTTACAAAGCTAGAAGACAACCTCACACAAATCCTCTTGGTGGTGGGTGTGGCCGAGAGGCGAAAAATTGTGGAACCGAACCAGGCAATGCTACTCCATCGGATAAAAGATGTGGTGTATGAGGCGGAAGACGTGATGGATGAGTTTGACTATATGCTTCTGAAAGAAAGGGTCGAGAAGCAAAAAAATCTTACCTATTTAGCTTCCTCATCTCTTTCTTTCGGAAAGCGTTTAGTCGGGCTTGATGAGTTTAGACCAAAGTTGAAGAAAGTTATTGATAAGCTAAATAGAGTTAAAGCCTCCGCAGAAGTATTTCTCCATGTGATGGGGACTGAGAACGATACTAGTTCCATCCGACAAACTCAGATTTCTAAGTTGCGGGTTACAAATTCTGTCTCACATGAAGTAGTAATTGGGAGGGATGAGGAACGGGACAAACTAATAGAAATGTTGTTAATGCTCGGGGACGAGGCCAATCAGAGTAATATGTATCATCCTAAGGTCATTTCTGTTGTTGGTGATGGAGGTATGTGTAAGACTACTCTTATTCAGAAAGTATATAACAGTGAACAAATAAAGTCTAATTTTGATTTGAGAATATGGGTTTGTGTTTCTGAAAATTTTGAGAAGTCCAAACTTGTTGAAGAGATTTGAGTAGCTGTGACCGATAATAAAGATATTAAGTTGAGAAACTACAGTTATGATTTAGTCCAAACAGAAATTAAAAGAGTATTGGATACAAAGAAATTTCTGTTAGTTCTAGATGATGTATGGTATAATGAGAATGTTGGGAAAGAGTTATATAAAGATATATGGAAGGAACTATTTGCCATTTTTAAAAACAAGGAGAGAGGTTGCAAGATTTTGGTTACAACTCGAATGAAAATTGTAGGTGAATTGTTGGGATCAACCGAATTCCCATTGTCTGGCCTCAAACCAGAACATTGTTGGTCACTCTTCAATAAATATGCATTTGATGGTGAGAATCTAGAGGATCATCCAGATTTAGAAGCTATTGGCAAACAAATTGTAGAGAATTTAGGGGGTTCAGCTTTAGCAATTAAAGTAATTGGAGGGCAGCTAAATGCCAATTTTGGTTTTGAAGAATGAAATCGAATCTTAACAAAAGATTTGTCAAAACCTAGTGATATCATGACAATACTTCGGTTGAGCTATGAACACTTGCCGGAACACCTCCAACGCTGCTTTGCTTATTGTAGCTTATTCCCGAAGGATTGGAATCTTGATTCTGGTAAAATAATTGATATGTGGATTGCACAGGGGTTTGTTCATCTAGAAGAAAGTGACTATACGAGTCTGGAGAATGTTGGTAAAGATTATTTTAAGGAGTTGTTATCTAGGTCATTTCTCGAGCAACTAGAGCGCGGTAATAATATATACTATGTCATGCATGATTTAATGAATGATCTTGCGCTACATGTTTCTAAGGGTGAATGCTTTAGGATTGAGCATGAAGAGTTTAAGTTGCCAAGCTCGGTCCGGCATATTTCAATTGCAAATAAGAAGTTAGATAAATTATCGTCTGTTAAGGAGTTAGAGGGGCTCCGGACTCTAATTATATTAGAAGATTCCTTACTTTGCTCAAATGTGATTTTGGAAGGCAACATGCTAGAGAAGTTCAAAAGTGCGCGTGTACTTGATCTAAGTGGTTGTTGCTTAGATAGAGTTCCAAACACCATTGATCGATTGGTGCACCTAAGATATTTTACCATGAAACGGACTAGTCAACCATTACCTAAATCGGTGTATAGGCTTTACCATCTACAAGTATTGGCTATTCTCTATCATTCATGCCAGAATCTTGGACCATTTGAGTTTTGTAAGAGCATAAAAGATCTAACTGGCCTATTGCACGTCGATGTTGCCGGGGCATATACTGTCATATTAGATCACATGCACTATCTGTCTTCTCTTCGTGCGGATGGAGTTTTGCATGTCAAAAAGAAGAGGTGGAGTAAATTGGTAGAACTGAAGGATAATATTAAGTGTGTTAATGGAATTTTCCATGCAGAAAACAAGAGTTGCAAAAAATTGGATGATTTTAAGGGCAAGAAAAAACATGCTTCTACTGAACAGAATTTGAGTAGATTGGTACAACTGAAAGACAAGTATAAGCTTCGTGGAAAGCTTTCCATAAAATCTCTGGAGAATCTGAAGAGCTTAATAGAGGCGGCAGATGCTAGATTAGATTGCAAAGGAGATATTACTGAGTTGGAGCTAGAATATCAATGGAAAGAAAAATCGGATATGTTTAAAGAGCAGATTGATGTGCTTGAGGCTCTAAAACCACATCACAACCTCGAAAAATTGGTCTTGAAAGGATCACCACGAACCAAGTCTCCCTCATGGTTGGAAACAGATTGGCTTAGCCGAGTGCAAATTATAAATTTATGTAATTGTTATTATTGGAAATCTCTTCCTCCTCTTGGGCAACTACCGTTTCTCAATGATTTAAAAGTAGCAAAAAATTATTCAATAACCCAGATAACCACCGAGTTTTATGGTACCGGTGTATTTCCATCTTTAGTGAGGTTGTGCTTTGAAGACATGAGCGAGCTTCAAGAGTGGTTGGGTTTTGATGGTAGGCAACTATTTCCTAAGCTCCAACAACTATTAATATCGAGATGCAATAAATTAATTAAAATTCCTCCTTTACCAGTCGGACTCGAATATTTCAGTATAGGTCGTTCGAAACCGTCAGTGTCTATATATAGAGCAGATTACCATCTTGATTTTCTACATTATGTAAATGACCGTTCAGTACCATTGAGGCCTCTTTTTGGTTTTAAAGCCAACTCACTCGTCTTCCTAGATTTCTTGCATGCTCACCATCTAAATTCCTTTCAAGTTCTAGATATTGACTTTGAGTCAAACACAAGCATGATAGGAAGAGCATTACGGCTTATAAAATCACAGAAATTCCGGAAGGAGTTGAGCATAAGAAATGTTAATATTGGGTGTGTAGAGCTGATTTTGGCTGAGCATAAATATGAGTGGGATGATGCCCTTCCAATTTCACTTCAATCTTTGCAGATTTATTCTAGCGAGTTCACAGTTGGTTTGATCTCTATCTGGTTGCAAAAATTATCCTCCCTAAATAAATTGATATTGGATAATTGTTTTGGTACTTACCAGGGGCTGAAATTCACTTTGCCCTGCTTTTCAATGCTTGAATATATAGAGATTAGAAAAGGAAAACCATTTATCTCTCTACCAGATTTGAAGAATTATCCAGATCTTGAGAAGTTAGTGTTATTCGATTATGAGGCACCAGAGAACACTCTAACTGACAGCGACAGCATGCAAAAATTGAAGGTGCTAACCATTAATCGCTACAACAACTTGGAAATTTTATCAAATGTCAATGGTTATCCAGCCCAGCTGGAAGAGTTGCATATTTTTTGTTGTCGTGCATTGAAGACACTTAACAATGTTGGCAACTCAATGAGGATGAGAAGATTGATTTTATGGGACTGTGACCAGATAACAACATTGGAGGGGTTGCAAGGGCTCGTCTCGCTCACTGAACTGGATATCAGATCATGTCCCCAATTATTATCCTTGCCAAAAATGGACAGATTTTATTCTCTCATGAGGCTTGTTGTATTCTATTGCGAAAATTTGAATTCGCTACCGAAAACTGGGTTCCCTGTGTCACTTGGAGAATTGTTTTTGAGAGGCTGCCATCCAATGAATTGTTCAAAAAGAAAAAAGGCCGGGCATGGAACAAGATCACAGCCATTCTACTCAAAGGACGCTGTTATTATACAGTTGACGAGGACACACTTTTTATGTAAGTGAAACTGCATTCTTCTTGTATTATAATTTCTATCTATTTAGTATTTTGTTCTTTTCCCCTCTATAAATAAAAACTTTTCCTTGGTATAATTTAATTTTATCTTTGATTTTGAGAATGATTATTCCCCCACTATTAGAGTTTAGCTGAACATGTGATTTTTTAGTTACATTTTTTACTTATCCCATTTTATCAAAAAAAAAAAAAAAAAAAATTACTACCCCCAACAGAAAACAGCATTGATCAAATAGTTTGTTTCAATAAATCATCAATGTTTAATGTAAGAAAGTATTTGATAATGGTAATTTTTTGTTCTCCATTATATCTTGTAAAATATGCAGAAAAACCCATTCAGTATGCCTAAATTATAAAAATAAACCTTTGTCATCAGAAATTGCTAAAGGGCCCCTACATTCTTGAGAAACTACCCCTTCAATTAGTACATCATTAATTTTACCAAATGGTTTTTTTAATTAGTGTTAATTACAAAATGTTAAAGCATATATATTTTTTGCTACAGTTGAGCTACCCTCTAAATGCAAGCCTTGTCGAAATAAAGAATTCAAATCCATCTCAACTCTTTCTCTTCCATTCTCTCATCTCATTGCCTTCTCTTCCTTCATGGATGAAGACAATAATCATACTCTCCTCTCATACCCTTCTCTTAGTCTTAACAACTCATTTGCGTGAATGAAAATTTAGAAAATATCAATTTTGCAATTTAGGCATCATGTAGGGACTTTTTGCTAGTTTCACATATTTTCTAACATAATATTTCTTATGCAGATATACAAGAGCTTCGTATGAAGAGCAGGAGTGGGTGCGGAAGCTGGTGAAGCGTCGACGTTTCACTTTAAAAAATTGCATGACTTTTTCCTAAAAGAGTGGTACTTTCTGACATGATTCACTTTCTCTTCTTGTATCTTTTTGCGAAAAATGTATCTTTAAGACTCTGATGTAGCATGACTTGAAAAACATTTGAAATCGATGAAAAAATAGTTCTCTCAACTCACAATTTTAACTGCATTTTCTTGTGCATTTGTGCAGAAATTGGTGTGCAAAATGTGAAAATAGTCTGTATAGGAGTTCATTATTACCTGATAAAAAGGAAGTTTGGTAACTAAGAGGTGGCTCTAATTAACACAAATGTCGATTACTTTGGTAAACTGGGGAGGATCTTGAGTATTACTACTTACTTGGATTTGGTGTAACGAGGATCTTGAGTATTGCTACTTATTTCGATTTGGCGTTGCTTTCTTTTGGATGAATTGTTCTGTCAAATTAAAAAAATTAAAAAAAAAAAAAAAAAAAAAAAAAAAATATATATATATATATATATATATATATATATATTTATTTATATTCTTCTGTTTGGTGATTTCTTTGAACTGGATGTTCATTTTTGTTGTTCTTGGTGGAGGTCTGTTGCAATGATCTTAAATTTTTTTTTTTTTTTAGAGTTTTGTTAGCTGTGTTAGCCTGTGTGTGTTTTTTTAATTTTTAATTTATTTGAACTCTGTATATATTTATTTATATTCTTTTGTTTGGTGATTTCTTTGAACTGGATGTTTATTTTTGTTGTTCTTGGTGGAGGTCTGTTGCAATGATCTTAAATTTTTTTTTTTTTTTAGAGTTTTGTTAGCTGTGTTAGCCTGTGTGTGTTTTTTTAATTTTTAATTTATTTGAACTCTGTATGTACTTTTTATTTGAACTGTGTGGCTTTGTTAGCTGTTTTGTTATTTTGAACTTTTAATTATATTGTTCATCAACATGTAAAACCAATGGATTTCTTTCCATTTGTTGTAGATATTAATTTAGCAGGCCATTAATTGAAATGGGCTAATAACAGAAACACATTCTAACACAAAGCAAAGCCTTTATATCTTATCAGGCCATGAATAAAATTGTAATTTTCTTAACAGGCCTGACTTAGTTAGGCTCAATATCAAAAAAAAAAAAAAAAAAAATGCAAAACCGACAACAAACTATTTCAATAAACAATTCACACTATATTAGATAATCATAAATAAAAAAAATATACAAACAAAATTGTTAAAAAGAACAAATGCAAAAAGATAAGAACAAGACAATAACGCATGGCAATTGGCATAAGCACAGGACCTATATACACATCCCCCTAGCTGCCCCCTCAGTCCACCGTTTATCACTGATAAACGGAGCTCACTTATTTTGAATATATGTGGGATCCGTTTATCAGTGGTAAACGACGGATTGGGGAGCTGATAAATGGGGAATATATATACTTTTCCATAATAACAGGATCAGATCCTCCTCTTGTTTCATGATCATGCGTGTGGGCTCGACCAATTATACTATTCTTATTCCCACGTGGCCTTCATGCATCACAATTTCTCAATTATTCTGACCTTAATTGATAGGAAAAATATTATAAATTGAGCAGTACTGAAGAAATAATTAACTTAAAAAATATTAAGAAGAATAAGTTTAACTCACTAGTGCTAATATATTATAAATTATTTCTCGGTCTATGTAATACGAAATTTAGACCAAGTTAAGCACGGACGTCAAGCTAATAGCTACTGAGAAACCAATACATTATTTCTTCCACACATATGTGTATGTCATGAATGAATAATGAAATTACCCGCAATACAAAACTTATATCAAACAACACGTAGGATATTTATCATTTATGCACGTTTCAAAAGCATAGATGATTCCAGAAAAGCAATTCATTCGAAGATTAAGATTTAAGACTCTCTCCAAATATTCCAGGTATAAATGCGTATACTGGACATCTACTGTATTTCTCACTGGAGACGATTATACACCGATAAATAATCAGCAACAATTCCCTAAACACGGTCCATATAGACTTTTTTTTTGAAATGGCCAAAAAAAAAAAATTAATTAAGGGAATGGCCAAGTTTTAAAAATATTTGCAAAAGTAGCCATTTCGCCCAGCCGCCGGGCGAAACACAGGTAGTTTCGCCCAGTAACGGGGCGAAACAGAGCTAATCTAAATTTGCTTAATAAACCCTGTTTCGCCGAACAGTGGGGCGAAACGTGTTTTTAGTATCGGTTTTTAGAAATAACCGTTACAGAATAAACGATTTAGTATCGGTTTTCCCAAAATAACCGTTACAGAAAAAAGAGTTTTAGTATCGGTTCTTACAAACTAACCGTTACAGAATAACGATTTAGTATCGGTTTCTTAAAATAACCGTTACAGAATAAAGACTTTTAGTATCGGTTTTTAGAAATAACCGTTACAGAATAAAGACTTTTAGTATCGGGTTTTAGAAATAACCGTTACAGAATAAAGACTTTTAGTATCGGTTTTTGTAAATAACCGTTACAGAATAAAGACTTTTAGTATCGGTTTTTATAAATAACCGTTACAGAATGTTCTTTCGCTAGTTCATTGGGCGAAACAGCTGTTTTTTTCGAAAATTTTCCAAACAGCCAAAAAAAGGGCGACGCAGAGGCGAAAAAAGAGGCGAAAAAACACAGAAAAATAAATAAAATAAATCTGAGGACAAATAAACAAAATGTCCGAGAAGGTTGTAGTGTTTTATGTATGGTAGTTTATGTTTATTTATTGTGGGTTGTAATGTTTTATGCTTTGTATTCTATGTTTTATGTACTGTATTTTATGTTTATGTATTTTAATTTGTAATATTTTACGGATTGTATTCTATGTTTATGTATTTTGATTTGTAAATTAAAGACACATAGTGAGCTCTCTAAAATAGTTTAAATATCAATCTAAATTAACAAAACAAGTTACTAAAAAGAAATTCTCCATCAAAATAAGTTATTTATTATTATTTATTTGTCCTCAGATTTATTTTATTTATTTTTCTGTGTTTTTTCGCCTCTGCGTCGCCCTTTTTTTGGCTGTTTGGAAAATTTTCGAAAAAACAACTGTTTCGCCTAGACAGAACATTCTGTAACGGTTATTTATAAAAACCGATACTAAAAGTCTTTATTCTGTAACGGTTATTTACAAAAACCGATACTAAAAGTCTTATTCTGTAACGGTTATTACTAAAAACCGATACAAAAAGTCTTTATTCTGTAACGGTTATTTTTAAAAACCGATACTAAAGCGTTATTCTGTAACGGTTATTTTGTAAGAACCGATACTAAACTCTTTTTTCTGTAACGGTTATTTTGAAAAAACCGATACTAAATCGTTTATGCTGTAACGGTTATTTCTAAAAACCGATACTAAAAACACTGTGTTTCGCCCCACTGTTGGGCGAAACAGGGTTAATTAAGCAAATTCACATTACGCTCTGTTTCGCCCCGTTACAGGGCGAAACTACCTGTGTTTCGCCCGGCGGCTGGGCGAAATGGCTACTTTTGCAAATATTTTTAAAACTTGGCCATTCCCTTAATTAATTTTTTTTTTTTGGCCATTTCAAAAAAAAAGTCGTCCATATACTACTTCAGACAATTGCTTTTCGCAAGAGAAGAAAATTAGGAGGATAGAAATATCTTTCTGACACGGTGTAGGGATTTAGTTGTAGACCAGGCGGAGTTGATGTTTTGAGGAATAACGAATAAGGTGTTAATTTTTAATATTCTCAAACAATAAAAATCAAAATAGTTTTTCTGGTGGAAATATTATAATTCTAATGAAATTTATATGCCTAGTTTTAAAGTTGACAAAATATATTTTTACTTCTCCATTTCAAAATTATTGTTTTTAAAATAATTCTAGTTATATAGTAATTTCTAATAATAATCAAATTCGAACATAAAATAGTTGTTTATTTTCTATGGATAAAATATTTACAAAATTAGAGTGATATTAAAGAAGTGTTCAATAACTTAATTAAGTATAAATTTTATATGTCAAAAATAAGATGAAAGTGAAATATCAAAGAATGCATGTCTCTTTAAATTATGAATATCAAAATTTAGGGGTAGGGTATATATGCATTCTTTGCTTGCAAGAAAGTCTCGTCGAATTTGTGCCTTGCCTGAATAGAATATGTCCACGTGTCACGGAATAATTTCTGCTCAATCACCTCGTGTTTTCTGCTCCAATTAACTCATCCCTGCCACTTTCAAATCTACACTCAAAAATCTCAAAAGAAAAGAGAAGAAATTTACTTCCAGTTTCACTTCAATATGTAAGAAAGAGTTCTTGTTTTTGACACTAATATGAGCAATGAAAGTCATATGAATTGGATTCTATACTTTCAACAATATATTGAAGGAGTTCAATATGGAAGAAAGAATTCTTGCCTATAACATTCATATAATGAAGATATATCATCCGTTTATTGAAAGGTTCAATGTACAAGAAATAGTTCTTAGAAACGGGATGAATAAAATTCTTCAAGTCATACAATGTACTGTACAATGTGTTTGGAGCATAAGAGAGCGAATGATAGTCATTTGATGACGAGGATAAATTTCTAAGTTCTTATGAAGAACTAAGATATCCTGATCTATTAGAACCTAGGCAGTGGTAAGAGATTACACTTTCCTAACATGGATCATTATCGCAATTCGTTTATTTCGAATACAGTAATTTGGAAAGAGTTCTAAATAAGATATTTGAATGTTGCTTTAGAAGCAGACAATAGGTATGCTTGGATCAAAACTTGATCTTGGAACTAGGAGTAATCCCGAGTGCTCGTAAGGCCTGACGTTCTATGTTGTGAACAAAGAATCGCTCAGACTAAAAATACAAGGATTCAAGTGCATGTTCCATAAGATTCTCGACTAATGATAGAGATCAATAGTAAATATTACAAGTTTGCAATGTAAATTTCTATAATCCTTTGATTTTGCTACCAACCAGTATGGTATTGTATTACCACCGGTCCCGAATTTTAAGATCCATACGGGTCTTCTTCAATTATTATCGACCTTCAATGAGAGCGTCGGAGAGGATCCGCACTCTCACATGCGGGAGTTCAACCACATCACCGCCACAATGATGCCTGCGGAGATTGAAGATGAAGGTCCTTACAAGCTGCGATTGTTCTCATACAGTCTTCGAGGACCAGCAAAGGATTGGTACTACCATCTAGCACCTTTTCCAACAACTTGGGTGGAACTTCAAAAGCTGTTTCTAAACAAGTATTTTCCTGTATCTCTTACAGCTTCCATTAGGAAGCAGATTTGTAGTATTCAACAAGAAGTAGGGGAAACCCTCTACGAGTACTATGATCGCTTGCAAAAGTTGTGTGCAAAATGTCCCAACCATTAAGTCCAGAGAATCTCTTGATTCAACACTTATATGATGGGATGCTTCAAGAGACTAGGGATAATGTAGATTCTGCTAGTGGGGGTGCTTTCATAGATAAAACTGTTACGCAAGCACGTACCTTGGTAGAAACTATGGCGAAAAATGCCCAATCTAGCAGAACCAGATCTAGAATTAGGGGAGTTAACGATATTAGAGACTGTGATTTGGAGAAGCGAGTGAATGGTATGGACGCCAAATTAGATAGCTTGGCTAATATGATGGCGTCATTCATGGGAACCAAAGTAGAAGTGAAAGCATGCAGTGTCTGCACTCAGACAGGGCACACCACCGATGCATGCCTAACACTCCATGATGAGGAGAAAGTCACGATCACAGCTTGCGGCATTTTCAAACTAAACCAACACGAAAATTCAAATGGGGGTCAAAATCGTAATTATGATCCCTATTCCAAGACATACAACCATGGATGGCTGACCATCCAAATTTTAGATGGCATGACCCAGGAAACCAGCAACAACCTCCTCAGAACCATAACCAAAATTCTTCTTCTTCTTTACCTCCAATTGACCCTGCTTTAAAAAGTCTTTCTGACATTGTGACATCTTTGGCCACGTCAACCACTTCTTTTCAGAAGGATACAAAGAGCGCCCTAACTCATCTGGGCACCCAAATCGCTCAATTATCCTCTGAATTAAACCAGTTAAAAACTCAGGGGTCCTCACAACTTCCTTCTCAAACTCTCAACCCCCGTGAGAATGCATGTGCTATCACCGTGTACACCCAACTCCTATACACCTCCATTAGATGCTGAATTTTCCTCTCCGCCACACTATTTTGTTGTTGGTGTATAAGCACAAGTTAACTCCTTCTTGATGCCATGTCTCTCACAAAATGAGAGAAACTCCTTGGATGTAAATTCACCTCCATTGTCGGTTCGAAACTTCTTAATTCTTTTACCGAGTATTTCCTCAATTATTGTTCTAAATTTTCGAAATTTAGAAAATGCCTCCCGTTTCTCCTGCAGAAATTGAAGCCAAGTTTATCATGTAAAATCGTCGACGAGTACCAACATATACCGAGCACCTCCGTACGACGTGTTTTGCGTAGGACCTATCAAAAAACTAAGAATAAGTTCTAACGCACATTTACACCTTGACTTAGACTTCTCGAAAGACAGTCGATGAGATTTGCCATATTGGCAACCCTCACATACCTCAACACCACTTGCAAAAAAAAGAGATGGAAACCGTTAACTAGATTGCTCGAAACCATCGCTTTCAACTTGTCAATACCCACATGGCCGAACCTAGCATGTCAAACCGACCATCATTATTGCTCATCTTGTCAACATATGAGGAATAACCCGAAAGAATATACAAGTCATTTACCCTCTTACTGATGTAAGTAACATCACCCTTCACCTCCTCCACATTCCAGAGGAACTTCACATCTTTCGGGCCAAACAACACATAGTGACCTGAATCAACCGCATTCGCCACCGACAGAAAATTCTTCTTCATATCAGGTACATGATAAACACTGTCAGAGTTATCGACCCATTGTCTTTACCAAAAACAATCTCACCCTCATTTAGCACATGGTGAACACTGTTATCGACAGTAACAAAGAAAGTATTGCCTTTATACCTGCAAAGTGAAGAAAACTTGGAATCATCACCGATCAGATGATGATCACAATCAGAATCAATGATTCAGTTGTCCTCATAGTTAACTGAAGCACAAACGTCTAATGAAACTCCTTCTGCTATGAAACCTCTATCTCAAACTTCACTGTTCACAATATCCTCCTTACCCGCGGCATTTCCTTCCTTCAACTTAACACGATAATTCTTCCTTATATGACCGAGTTTTCCACATCGGTAATACCTGATAGCTTACAGAAAACCGCTATTTGAAGAAGACTCCCCCTTCTTCGTAACCTCCTTCTTCTGTTCCTCTTGGACATACCGAGTTTTTAATTTGTTATACAGAAGAGCATGGTCTTCGCCTTCGAAAACCGAAACACCGGCCATTTTGTTGGGGAATCCATAGCCATGTACGTTACATGCGCAACGGAACCTATGGATTCAACCCGCCCTAGGATCTACGTTAAGGGAATAAAAGTACGAGATTAAATATTAAGATTTATATCTCAGATCTTCCTGATCCGCGAGACGAATAACGGATGTAGGTCTGAACTTTTCTGACTTGCAGCCTTCTCCTTCCCGGTCTTTTTCAAAGGTCCTAAACCGAGGGAAGAATAAATAGAAAAGGGCATGACATTGATAGATGCCCCAAGATCAAGCATGCACCGAGCAAATTCATGGTGCCCAATGCTGCAAGGAATGGCAAACATGCCAGGGTCTTTTTGCTTCTCGGGAAGCTTCTTGCGAATAACCGAAGAGACATTCTCACTCATTGTTACCCTCTGATGGCCATTTAGCTTTCTCATATTCGTACACAAGTCCTTGAGAAATTTCGCATAGCGAGGGACTTGACGAATGGCCTCGAGTAATGGAATGTTCACTTCCAGTTTCTTTAAAACCTCTAGGATATCTCTCTTTGCCTCATCCTTTTTGGTGTTAACCACTAGATGGCTAGGAAGAGGGGCTCTAGGTTTATAAGGTGGTATTTTCTTGGGTTTTTCTTTCACCTTCTCTGATTACGGCTTAATCACTTCGATCTCCCCTTCACCTTTTGTGTTTTCTTTGCTCCCTTCTATTTCTTTCCCACTTCTTAAAGAATTTACCTAAGGCTTTATGGGTGGAAGGTATGACCTGCACTGCATATGTTTTAAATCGGCTACAATGTAGTTCGGTTATCATGCGGTCACTTTCAGGAGTTGATGTTCGATGAGAATCCAAGTATGAAGCATTTGAAGGTGTTTGAGTGTATGTGTTTTGTTCATGTACCGGATGAGAAGAGGATGAAGTTAGACGCTAAGGCTCGGAAGTGTGTTTTCATTGGTTATAATCAAGAAAGAAAGGATGGAAATGTATGGATCCGACGACTCATAAATTCATTGTCTCTCGAGATATGGTGTTTGATAAAGCATCTTCTCTATATGGTGATGGTGGTTCTCAAGCGATAGTTTCAAATTTGCCGTCACCACCTATTGTTCACGTGGCCAACCCGGGTGTTGATGACATGGGCAATCCGAGTGAAGGTTCGAGGTTCTCTTCACCTACGTCAACTGTGACAAGTTCAAGTGAGATGGATCAAGGTGATAGGGGAAGCAACGAAGTGCAATCGCAAAAAGAGGGAAATACACAACAGGGACGGTAACTCGGCCGGCTAGATATAAAGATGAAAACTTCATGTCGACGTATTCGTGTTTCTTTTCAGGATCGACGGATGGTGAACCTTCATGCTTTGAGAAGGCAAAAAGTAACAAGTTGTGAGAAGATGCTATGGACGAGGAGATGCAAGCTCTTCGAAAAAATGAAACTTAGGATCTTGTTCCGAAGCCCAAGGGAGTGGATCCGATTATTTGTAAACGGGTCTACAAGTTGAAACACAAGATAGATGTAAATCGAGACTTGTAGCGAGAGAGTTTTCTCAACGGTATGGCGAGGATTGTCCTATCGCCAAGATGGCTGTTGTGATTTCAATGACTGTTTCGCTAGGTTGGAAGCTGGATGTGAAAAATACTTTCTTGTATCGTAAACTCGACAATGAGATTTATATGGAACAACCGGTTGGATATATTTTCAAGGTGCGTCCTGACTATGTGCGCAAGCTAAAGAAGGCACTGTATGGTTTGAAGCAGGCACCTCGAGGTTGGCATGGCAAGATAGCAGAATATTTGCAATTTTGTGATTATTCTTCTTCGAGTTCGGATCACAGTTTATTTGTGAAGAGGAAGGCGGGTTTATATGTGATCGTCCTTTTATATGTGGTCGACCTGATCATCACCGGCAATGATGAAGGCAAAGTTTCAAGACTTCAGGGGCAAGCTCTCAATAAAATTTAATACGAAGGATTTTAGAGAGCTTAGTCACTTCCTGGGTTTGGAAGTGTAAGGTTTGAAAGATGGGTACTTTGTCT
This sequence comes from Juncus effusus, assembly GCA_027726005.1. Lineage (NCBI taxonomy): Eukaryota > Viridiplantae > Streptophyta > Magnoliopsida > Poales > Juncaceae > Juncus > Juncus effusus. The sequence continues at coordinate 6,553,132 of CM050906.1, read as the reverse complement.
CTCAAACGGGTTATGCCAGGAAGCTCATCGAGAAATTTCACATAAAAGAAGGTGAGCATTGTTGGACACCGCTGAATGCAAATTTTAAATTGAGGCGTGATGATGGAAATGTATTTTCGGATCCTCGAAAGTTTCGTGTTCTTATTGGAAGTCTGATTTATCTCACAACTACTAGACCATATATTGCTTTCATGGTCGGCCTGATGAGTCGGTGTGTGCAAGCTCCGACAAAGTCGCATCTGGATGCAGCGAAGAGAATTCTCAAGTATGTGAATTCGACTCTTGATCTCGGGTTATTTTATAAGAAGGATTCCGAGTTCGTTTTGCATGTATATACCGATGTTGACATGGGTGGTGATTTGGATGATCAGAGATTGACATCCGGCTATGTTTCCTCTTGTGGTTCTGCAAATATTTCTTGGTCTAGTAAGAAGCAAGATTCGGTCTCTCTTTCTACTACCGAGGCGGAGTACAAGACGTCATCACTTGCGGCACAAGAGTGTGTTTGGTTGCGGAGGTTGGTCGAGAATGTTTACAACGTGGTTACTGGTCCTACAGTTATTCTAGACGACAATCAGAGTGCGTTGAACTTGGCGACCAATCCTGTTTGTCACGTGAGAACCAAGCACATTGAGATCGAGCATCACTTCATTCATGAAAAGATGCATGATGGAATTATTTCAGTTGAGAAGGTGAGAAGCGTTAATAACGTGGCTGACATCTTCACCAAGTCTCTCTCCAAGGGATCATTCGAATTATTGCGAGCCAAGTTGGGGCTCGTGACAAAATGCACTTTAAGAGGGAGTGTTAAAATATAAGGATGCATTTGTATGTTATAAAGACGGCCAACAAAATAGGAAAGAGATTTCTTAAAAATAAGATTTCTTGGCAAGGAGGTTTAATATTATCACGAATAAGGTTTCTTAACATGGAGGTTAGTATTACCATGAATAAGATTCTTGACAAGTAGGTTTAGTATTAATATGAATAAAATTTTTTGACAAGCAGGTTTAGTATTACCATGTATCTTTTATTTACTATTTTATGGGGAATGACTGGCCTATAAATAGAGGGATAGGAGTAGAGCTTTATTCATTTCAACAATAATAACATTTTGTATCTCTTTCTTTCTCTTATAATAAGAAATTTATCTTATTTTTCAAGTTTCATTGTTTAATCATTTCATCTTCTATTATTATTCTTTCTTTCTTTCATTTCTTCCATTGTTCAATCATTTCTTCTGCTGTATATCTGGTTTAATTCCTGTGTGACTGTCTGATTTATTTACAATCTCCATTCTATCAAATAAAAATAAAAAAAGAGTCAACTCTGGACTACCCTAGTGAAACACCTTAATTATTGGGCGACGTGCTTTCATCTAATTCTCTAACGTTTTCTCCACTAGATCATGCTGTTGCTGTATTTAAATCATGTGACAGCATAAAGATAATATATATATATATATATATATATATATATATATATATATATATATATATATATATATATATATATCCTAGTGAAACACCTTAATTATTGGGCGACGCATCTAATTCTCTAACGTTTTCTCCACTAGATCATGCTGTTGCTGTATTTAAATCATGTGACAGCATAAAGATAATATATATATATATATATATATTTCATAAAAGATAAGATATATTAAATCCTATTTGTGTATACATATGAATGAAATCGAAATATATACAGTAGCGAGACCCAAATCCGCTTGTATTAAATTTTCTTTCAGACAGTAGTGAGGCCCACAATGCTTAATCCAATCTCATTAAGGAGAAATCATGGTTCACACTAAATACTATATATTCAGATTTATGATTAATTTCAGGGCGTAGAATTAATCAACACAGTGAACCATCCCCAGAGAAGTTTCTAAAATAGTCAAAATATATTCTCATTCATATTCTGAATTTTTTTGAATAGTAGCACTATTTTGAAGAATAATTAACCAGATAGCATAATTTTCAAAATATTTGGGTAGGTAGCACTTCCGCCAGACCTTCTGGCGGAACTGAAGTAGTTCCGCCAGAGGGTCTGGCGGAACTAGGGAATTTTTTTTTTTGCTAATCTCGGCCATTTGGCACCCTTAAACAGCCTTAATTAATGAAAAATGCTAGTTCCGCCATCGGGTCTGGCGGAACTAGGTAAAATTTATTTGTGGCCCAATTTAGACGGTGAAATTGGCCCAAAAATGACGAAAATATAGGTTCTGCCAGACCCTCTGGCGGAGTTCCGCCAGTGGGTCTGGCGGAACTAGACGATTTTCCCAACTTACAATCTGACCCAAAAAGTCCAAAAATATGGACTAGTTCCGCCAGACCCTCTGGCGGAACTAGCTATTTTCTAGCTAGTTCCGCCAGACCCTTTGGCGGAACTAGTTAGTTCCGCCAGTGGGTCTGGCGGAACTAGACCATTTTTCCAACTTACAACCTGACCCAAAAAGTCCCAAAAAATGGTCTAGTTCCGCCAGAGCCTCTGGCGGAACTAGCTATTTTCTAGCTAGTTCCGCCAGACCCTTTGGCGGAACTAGCTAGTTCCGCCAGTGGGTCTAGAAGAACTAGACCATTTTCCCAACTTACAATCTGACCCAAAAAGTCCCAAAAAATGGTCTAGTTCCGCCAGACCCTGTGGCGGAACTAGGTATTTTCTAGGTAGTTCCGCTAGACCCACTGGCGGAACTAGCTAGATAGCTAGTTCCGCCAGTGGGTCTGGCGGAACTACCCACTGCGTTTTTTTAAACCCGAATTTAAACCCGTCCGACCCTCATTTTAACCCTACCCGTCCGTTCGAAAAAAGAAGAGCAAATTTGGGGGCGAAATTTCAGGTGATTTTAGAAGAAATTGAAGGAGAAAGAGGGGAGAAATTAAAGGAAGAGAAGGAGAAGTTAGAAAGAAGAAGAAATATGTAAGTTATTTTGTTTAATTTTGAGTTTTGATTAGTTATTTTTGTTGATTTGGTTGAATTGAAATAAGTTTTGATTGAGTGAAATTAGTGCGAAATAGGTATGGATTTAGTGAGATTAGTTTGAAATTGGTTTAAATAGGTTGATAGTATTGAAATTTGTTTGAATTTTTGTTGATTTCTTTAGAGAAAAATAAGAACAAGAAGAAGAAGAAGAAGGAGGAGAAGAAGGAGAAGAAGAAGAAGAAGAAGAAGAAGGAGTAAATTTTTTGTCAAATTTATTCGGTATGAAAAAAATTTATAATTATTTTTATTACGTAGTTATTTTAAAGAAAAATATAATATAAATTTATTTAGTAATATATTTATTTATAGTAATTGTGTATGGTTTTTTTTTAATATATACAGTTTTTTGTATTAAAAAAAATAGAATGAAGCAATTTGTTTAGTTTTGTGTTAAATAGTATGTTTATTTAGTTATGTAAAAATATATTGTTTAGTTATTATTTATATAGGGATATTTTTATCAATTTTATTCGGTATGAAAATATTTAATAATTAATTTTCAATATGTAGTTATTTTAAGAAAAAAATATAATATATATTTGTTTAGTAATATATTTATTTATAGTAATTGTGTATGATTTTTTGTAATATATACAATTTTTTGTAATAAAAAAAATAGAATGAAAGAATTTGTTTATTTTTGTGTTAAATAGTATGTTTATTTACTAATGTAAAAATATATTGTTTAGTTATTATTTATATAGGGATATTTTTATTAATTTTATTCGGTATGAAAATATTTAATAATTAATTTTCAATATGTAGTTATTTTAAGAAAAAATATAATATATATTTGTTTAGTAATATATTTATTTATAGTGATTTGTTAGGTTTTTATTTTTGACTATATAGTATTATTCCTATTAAAAAAAAGAGTGAAGTAATTTGTTGATATTAAAAAAAGATTGAAGTAATTATTTATAGTAATTGTTTAATTATTATTTATATTTTAAAAATAAAATTTATATAGGGATGTCATCTAGGGGCGGATCTAGTGGGGGCAGATCTAGTCGTGCGGATCGGGGGAAGGCTCCTATAGTTGAGCCAGAAGGTCCGGTATATCGTCCGCTGAACGAATTCCAGGATGATCACAGAACCGTATGTTTCAGCCAACAGGACAACACCAAGGCTAAAGCGAAAGAGGGTTTCCGATACAGGCAGCATCATATTAATGTATTGTATATAAAATTATTTCTATATATCTATTTATTTAATTATGTAAAAATAATGTACTTATATGTTTCGTTTCCGCAGGTGCCATGGAATGTTCAGTTCGAGCCATATTTTGCGAGTGCGTGTTTGTTACAAACGCAGAGAATCGGTTATATACCAATCGATGGCATACTGATAACCGCTCTGCAGGAACGGTGGAGAAAAGAGACACATACGTTCCACATGCCGCACGGAGAAATGACCATAACGTTAGAGGATGTTTCATGCTTGTTGGGGTTGCGGGTGGATGGCAAGCCCCTTTGTGTGAAGAACAGCAGTATTAATTGGGCAAATAAAGCCGGGGAATTACTCGGAAAAACACCCCCCCAAGAGATGTTCAGAGGATCAGGAAATAAGAAAAGCAACGTGTTGGTAAAAAAAAATGGTTCATGGAGAATTTTGCCGATTTGGAGTGTGATGCCCCCATATTACGAGTCGAGCAATATTGTAGAGCTTACATGATCGGATTTTTTTCCGACATTTTATTTACGGATCCGAATGGGGACAGTTATTCGCTCATGCCCCTGGTACTTTTACAAGATATGAATAATTTGCATGAGTGGGCATTTGGGAGTGGGGTACTTGCATACCTGTACAGAGAGCTGTGCAAAAGTACAGGTCCCGATCGGAAAAATATGGGAGGTTGCATCTTATTATTACAATTATGGGCTTGGCAACATTTTGCGACCGGAAGACCGAGAGTTTCATTGAACCCGGCAAGATTGAATATCTACGAGGATCCGGATTACAATGATACGGTTGGCATGCTCTGGAGAGATGCAAGAGTTAAAGAGGATCCGTCGACTACTCATTTGTGGGCGAACCGCGACATGTTAGACAACATCTCTCAAAGTGATATCTTTTGGGCACCTTACGAACCATACCGCGATCGGCTACCGCCCATTTGTCAGGAAGAAAGAACTACGGCACTACTTAGTGTGCCGTTGATTTATTTCTGGATCGTCGAGCGTTATCGTCCTGAGAGGGTGATGCGACAGTTCGGGTATCGGCAAAAAATACCCCCGGAAATACCTGAAGCCGACAAAATTGTCGACAAAGAATTACGCGACGTGACGAATTTTAAGGAAAACGATTGGCGTAAGATTCACAAGAATTGGATTACACGTTGGAACGATAAATGGTATTGGTATTCGCAAATGGATCCCCTGGAGCCGTATACCCCTCTGGATTATGATGGTTACATGAGCTGGTATTGGCAGAATTCTGATCCGTTGGTGCAGAGCACCATTTCTCACGGTTCGAGCACATACCGCCCCATGGTCCCCGAAAAACGATTAGCGGTAAATTTTTGTAATATTTTTAAAGTTAAATTTAGAATTATAAATTTTTTATTTCTTTTAATATTTTAAGGTACAAACTGCCATGGAGGGAGCTCGCATAGGTTTCAGAATGCTCCGAGAATTTGGTGCAAATATGAGGGCGGAAGTAAGGGATGACGTCAGAAAATGGTTGGGATGCCAAAAACTAATTTGTACTCAGCTTAATGAGTATCCCGACGATACTGAGTGGGAGGTGCTCAACGAACCGAGAGCAGATGCGGGAGGAGAGGAAGGAGGAGAAGACGTCAGTCAGCTCACTCAGATGCAGACTCCGTACCAGACGAGAGGGAGAGGAAGAGGACGCGGACGTGGTGCACGCGGCCGTGGTGCACGTGGCCGTGGTGCACGCGGTGGAGATGTTTAGGGTTCATGTTAGTGTTTTAGGGTTTATGTTTTGAGTTTGGGGTTTAGGGGTTATGTTTATGTTTAGGGTTTATGTTTATGTTATAGTTTATGTGTTTGGGGTTTAGGGGTTTAGGGGTTTAGGGTTTTGTTGCGGATTGTTTGTTTGATTTTTTAGGGTTTATGGTTTATTGAGATTGTTTTAACTTAAGCATTACAACTACTCAACAATAAATAAAACAAACTAAATAAAATAAACAAAATGAAAACAAACTAAATAAACCAAACTACGGTCCATTATAACGGTCTCCACCCATTTGTGTGCACTTTCGTTTAGTGTGTCATGGTAATTTGCAGACGCTGCAATTCATTACACGCTTTTCTTTGTTCATGGTGTCCATACTGTTTTGGATTCGCAACTCCTGCCTTCTTCCACGTTTCATCCTTCCGTTAGCATTTGTCCTTATAAGTTTATCACCAGGAAATAAATTGAAATTACAAATTTCTGCACGTGGCGTCCATTGTGATTTTTCCTTTACAGGATAGAAACTTTTTTCATACGTACGTTTCAAATTATCCAAGGAATAACACGGATGAATGAAAACTTCGCTAGATATAACTTTGCGTATACAAACTGCTATGACGTGCGAACACGGGTAGTGGTATATCATAGGTTTCTGACACTCGCATTTTCCTTCGTTGATATCCACTCGCCATTTCTTTCTCGGAATTCCGATACTACTCGTCGAACGCCGGGCTTGCGTAAGCACCTGATAAATACCTTGCTCTAAGTTGTAGCAAGTGACTTCATGCCTAGCAGCCTTAATGCGTCTACGTTCCATTTTTAACATCACTATATCCGACCAATTCTTTTCCCTCATATCAGCAGCCGCCCGATATCTCACGTGATAACAATTTAGCTTATAAAATGTCGCTTCCACAATTGCCGTAACAGGTAGTTTTCTTATACCTTTGAAAACATAATTCATCACTTCGGCGTTATTGCTAGTTGGTATGCCCCACCGACGACCTTCAGTATCATACGAAATCGCCCAATTTGATTTATTTATCTTTTGTAACCAATCGGTGGCTGAACTATCTTTTTTTTCCATTTTTTCCCATATCTTATTAAATTTATATTTGTTGTGCGCACGTACTAATCCTTGAATCATTGGAACCACTATTTTGTCTGTTACAGCATTACTGAAATTTGCTTGAAGATGCCGCATACAATAACGATGATAACCATACGGTGGCAGCCACCTTCTCACTCTCATTGCGCTAATTATGCCAACATGCCTATCCGAAATAATGCAATACATATTTTCTTCTCCGAGAACATCACGCAAACAATTAAAAAACCACCCCCATGTCTCATTCTTCTCCCTAGCAACTAAAGCAAAAGCTAAAGGAAATAACTGACCATTTGCGTCGGTACCAATCACCGTCAGTAAAGTTCCTTGGTATTTTCCGGTTAGAAATGTTCCATCTACTGTTATGACGGGCTTGCGAAATTGAAAACCATGTAGTGATGGGCCAAATGCCCAAAATAGACCTTCGAACTCCAACTCACCATATCTATTTGGGGCACCAGTTTTTAATGTATACAAAGTACCAGGATTTGTTGAGGTTATTGCCGCCATCAACTCAGGGAGCAAATTATAAGCCTCCCTCCAACCCCCAAATAAGAATTGAAACGCGTGTTGTTTTGCGTGCCAAGCCTTCCAATACGATATGGTATATTCAACCTTCAATTTAACGGCTTCTATTATGGTTACAGGTTTAACATCTAAATCCGCTCTTACGATATCTAGAATTAGCCCCCCAACAAGCACACTCGTTAACTGTTTGTGGTCTCTTCTAGGTGTTTGGTTAATACATACGTGTGGTTGTCTAAATGTTTTAATCTCCCATAAATTATTCTTTTTATTAATCGAAGCGTGTATCCTCCAACTACATCCTCTAGGACCTTCATCTTTAAGCTTGCATATCACAATATATCTCGTTTTATTCGAGTGGTCTACTTCTATTTCTCGGTGATGCTTCACACTGTATGCTCTTACAGCCGATTGTAGTTCTGATTTCGTTTCAAATGTACGTCCCTTATACAATATTTCATCATCACTTTCATTCACATTCATGCCAGATAAGACATCATTTCTCGCATATTCCCACATTGAACTATCTTCGAATTCAGCAGCCGGCGCATCACCGAAAGTACCTACACTAACCATCTCACCCTCTTCCGTATATATAAATCCCGTCTGATGGTTCACTCCCTCCATTTCTTCATCGCCATCTCCATAAATTTCTTCCTCGTCCTCTGACTCCATTTCGGGTTCCTCATCTAATTCATTTTCATCATCCTCTATTTCGGGAAGTACATTATTGCTCACACGTGCCATATCAAAGGTCGCAAACGGGTCCTCATTCGCATTTTCAATATTTATTTCATTTTCAACGGGTTCTAATATCTCATTTTCATCTGCATTTGGAATTACATTTGATCTACTACTAGTTCCTATCTGATATTCTTTATTTTGGACGCAATCAACATATATTTCTAATTCCCCCATCCCAACCTTTATGACGCGCTCGGCAAAATTAATCAATTGTGTATTATTCATAATTTTTACTAACCTATAATGCCAAATTCCTTTCTTAAGGGAAGGAAGCCTACCTCGGATTAAAAGAATATCATTATACGACCAACCGAGATTCTCATAAATTTCATTACACAGTTGGTCATAATCCCTATTTGTGGTTGTACTTTCTGGAATATAAGCCGGTTCGTCCGGGTCGTAATTGCATCCGTTTGGTAGATTCACAATAAGACCATCATAATATACAAGATTTGAGAGTTTTGTGCCATTTTCTTCTTACTATATTCACCTCAAATAATATTTCAACAAATTAACAACAAATATATAATAAAATCAATTAATTATTTAATGAAAAAACAATCTATAATACAATACCTAATTTTCCTCTTTCTTTTCTTCTATTTATTTGGGTCAAAATCACCTCAAATACACTTCAAAATCGCCTGAATAGTGGTTTTTTTTTTTGGGGGCGGATTTTAGGTTAGATTGGGGGAGAGAGAGAAAGATTTCCCTTTTATAACAGGCTCCAATGATTGAACAAGTTCCGCCAAAGGATCTGGCGGAACTAGGCTATTTCTCAATTTTTTGGGGTCAGACCTGTCCGGAAGACACGCTGATACAGGTTCCGCCAGACCCACTGGCGGAACTAGCTATTTCTAGCTAGTTCCGCTAGAAATAGCTAGTTCCGCCAGAGGCTCTGGCGGAACTAGACCATTTTTTGGGACTTTTTGGGTCAGATTGTAAGTTGGGAAAATGGTCTAGTTCCACCAGACCCACTGGCGGAACTAGCTAGTTCCGCCAAAGGGTCTGACGGAACTAGCTAGAAAATAGCTAGTTCCGCCAGAGGGTCTGGCGGAACTAGTCCATATCTTTGGACTTTTTGGGTCAGATTGTAAGTTGGGAAAATCGTCTAGTTCCGCCAGACCCACTGGCGGAACTAGATAGTTCCGCCAGAGGGTCTGGTGGAACCTATATTTTCGTCATTTTTGGGCCAATTTCACCGTCTAAATTGGGCCAAAAATAAATTTTACCTAGTTCCGCCAGACCTAGTGGCGGAACTATCATTTTTCATTAATTAAGGCTGTTTAAGGGTACCAAATGGCCGAGATTACCAAAAAAAAAAATTCCCTACTTCCGCCAGACCCTCTGGCGGAACTACTAAGTTCCGCCAGAGGGTCTGGCGGAAGTGCTACCTACCCAAATATTTTGAAAATCATGCTATCTGATTAATTATTCTTCAAAATAGTGCTACTATTCAAAAAAATTCTCATATTCTTGTATAAATAAAACCTCAAAACAGACAAAAAGTTGATAAACTTGATCACATCCTGATATTTTCATTCTACCATTACTATGACAATAACTAATATTGCTAGTATCTTCAAAACCGACGATGCGAAGCTTTGGCGCATCGAGCTCCTTGTGATTCTCATAGGTTTTTTCTTCCTGGCAATTTATATTTTAGATGCATACCGTTACCGCACTAGCAAACCTGCTCTGAGGCTGCCATTTCTCCTACTCGAAACGTTGAATTATCCCCTCTTATCATACTTGTTTGGTTTAATACAAAGCACTGACTTTACAAATGAGCTTTTCGCAGTATGGAGTGTTCTCTTTACCGTCTGGTCAGAACATGACTATGTTACGACTTACGACATCACCAGAATGAAGACCCGGCGTAATATAGAGTTGAGGGAGCTATTTATATCTTTTCTCAGTGCGGGTATTAATGCCACAAAAGGAAGGAACTCCAAGGTGCTGCTATGGATACTCTGGTCACTTCGACCGGCAATGGCTTTATTTAGGATCTTAACTTATGACCTAGCCGTTAATTCCTACTCCCATGGACGGAACTCCAGGTTGCTGTCAGAATACATAAAGTACGAGTCCTTGGCACCAGAAGTGGAGGTTAGTAAAAGAAACTTCAATTAGAAAATTTTGAATGTAAAAATATATTGCCGAGTAGTGTCTCTTTGGTAACTCATGTGGATAATGACGTGGGTGGGTCGTTATGTAGGAAACATAAAAAGAAAGAAGGAAAAAAATACAATACAACATAGGCATATAGTTTAGAGAAACTGTAGGGCGATAATTATTTGGGCACTGTATCTTTACTATTCCTACTTCCTAGAAGAGAAACATTAGTTACAATTATTCCACAGCGCCATACAATCTCGGCTAACTTTTTAGCTGGGAAAATAGTGTTTACATATTTTCTTAGATAGTCTATATTTATATATTTTAGTAAGAAAAAAATTAATTGGACTCATAACAATATAAAATTCAAAATAAAGAAAAAATTTTAACAAATTTATATTTGGCAATTTTAGCATAAGAAATAAAATATCTCATTAAGAATTATTATTTTTTAAAGAAAAAAAGAAAAAATTATTTATATTTTAATGAATGAACTCTTCATATCCTATTTGTATTAATATAACTTTGTATCATTATTCATTAAAATCATTTGATTAAGATCCGATAGCCATAAATAAATTCACAACTCGAGAAGACTTGACACGCATTCTGTTTTAGAATGGATTTTTCGATTCTAGAAGGTATCGGGAAGACGATTCTCACTAAATCGGGGATAGAACACAAAATTAACCCCAATCCCTTATTTTTCACCTACTTTTGAGCCTTCTCAAAAGGCCACATCATCACTTTTATTTTGACCGTTCGATCTATTTTTTTTGTTAAATCTTAACCTTTCATTTTCTTAAATTTATTGATATCTTATGACAACATGTGTATGGTTATTAAAACATAATCATATGATTGGTTGAATTGGTGTTTTGTGTTCCATCTCCGATTTAGTAAGAACCGTTATAAATTTATTTCCGACTATCAGATCTTAATCAAATGGTTTCAATGAATCATAGTTCAAAGTTATGTTCAATTATTAATACCAATAGTTAATGAAGAGTTCACTCATTAAAATATAAAAAAAATCTTTTTTTCTTTAAAAAATTATAATTCTTAATGAAATATTTTATTTCTCATGTTAAAATCATCAAATATAAATTTGTTGAAATTTTCTCTTTATTTTGAGTTCCATATTATTATGGTTCTAATTTATTTATTTATTTTGCTAAAATATGTTAATAAAGATTATATAAAAGAACATGTACAAAAATGATATGCTTATTAAGTTATACTTTTTACCTTATTTTTCATCTCTCTTTGAATAATCTTAAGAGACTTATCGTTAATTGTATCTCAGGCGTTGGATCAATTTTTTTTCAAATCTTAGCTTTTCATTTAAATTATTTTCACAATATCACATGGTCAGTTAGATTAATATTTCATGTTATACCTCCAATTACTTGAGAACTATCATATCAAATAAAATTTCAAAGTATTAAGATCTATATTATGTTACTTAATGTATTACGGATAATAAGTATTATTTTAACAAACAACAAATTATAAATAAGAAAAATAGTTGTGACAATTTTTTTCAAAAAATGAGTCATGTTACATTTTTTTTATGTATAGTAAACATATTTTTTTCATATATATAATATCATTTTTTTTTACAAATCATGTTAAATATAATTATTATCTTTATATTTTTTAAAGTTAATCATCTATAATTAAGTTGTATGGTGTTTCAACTAAAATCTATGAAATATATTATCATGTCTTTTTATTTTTATTTTATCTTCTTTGTCGTCTGATTAATACTTAATATTTTTCTAATATAATATATCAATATGTAACGGCAGAAGAAAACTAAAGAGATAAGAATGATGATATTCTAATCTTAGAAATCTTAATGCAAACATAAATTAAGATTGTAAATTAATAATACAAATTATTTTTTAGATTATTTTTTTTTTATGAATTTATTATTTATGTTATTTGATTTCATATATGTAAATTTATTTGTAGAGAGTTATCAATCCTTATAAAATTAGATGTGATATAGAATTTTTTTTTGAATGAATCATAAATTGATAGAATATCTTCTGATGTAATTCAAAATGATTTTAAACATAACCAACTTACGTAACTTAATTATTATATATTATTTATGTACTCAAAATTTATTTCAAACTTTTATTTAGATTTTTCATAATTGTAATTTATATATAAATTCAAATGAATAACAAATTTAAATATTCGCAGCGAAGCGCGAGCATTATCCTAGTACAACATCAATTCAACCAATTATATGATTATGTTTTAATAATAACATATATGTTACCATAAAATATCAATAAATTTGAGAAAACAAATGACTAATATTTGACAAAAAAATTTAATCGAACGGTCGAGAGAAAAGTAATGATATAACTCAATGAGAAGGCTCAAAAATAAATGAAAAATAAAGAGTTTAGAAAAATAGCAATCAGATTCAAAACCATGCCCGGAATTAAAATAAGAAAGATTTACCTTTATTTTTTTCGCTTTTGCTTTACTTATTTCTATTCTTTTATTGGTTTCTAGATTTTTTTTTTTTTTTTTTTTGTATTTTTGTAGATAATGAAAATTGTCGAGATTGATTTTCCATGAGTGATTTATATAAGAATTTTCATTTTCACAGCTTAACCCAATTACCATGTCGGGGTACAAGTACTTGGTACGGGGAGAGAATGAACAAAAAGTAGAGGCCGAAGCTCCTAGCTACAAAGTCAACTTAGATGTCACCAATAAAAGTAAGTTCATTGAAAAGGTTTGGGACTGTCGTGGCCGGCTGCTTTCCGCTGATCACGATCATGGAAATCAAATAAAAGATGTGTGTGTATCCTACGCCTTCTCTAAGATGCTTCGTTGTGAACTTGACGAGAACGCAATAACCAGGGAGTGCTATCACAAGATACAGAGATTGATTTTTGAAGGTATTGATAGAAGAAGTAAATTATTGTTTCGTATCATCTCTTTATATGAAAATAAATCGCCAGAGGCTTCTTTCTTGTTCTGGATGTTTGGACATTAAAGTTTTTTTTCCATGTTTTAAATCAGTGTGGACTTGTCATTTGAGACTAAAATGAGCAAACTGCAACAAAAGAAACCATTAACTGCATTTCTCCAAAATATATTTTCTTAATTATCAGTTACCCTACACGTAGCAGCTCCTCTAAAATATTTTTTCTTAATTATGTCGACCCATGTATTACCTCTATTTTAATCCCCATCATTACTTTGCTAACTTTTTACATGGATTACACATACACTCACACTAAATCCAAAGTCCCCTCTCAGATCTTTTCAAAAAAACCCTACCTAACCTTGCTCCCAGCGGGAAAACGAACTCATAACCTCTTGAATATTCTTCTAATACAAAACATTATTCGCATTACTTTTCTAATGATACTACTTTTATTTCTCACAAACTGCGAACTCCGAACTACTCCTTTTACATGCATCATTCTAATTAATTAAATAAAGTCTCGAAAGTGCATCAATTTCCATAGTTGCCCAAACTAATCAATGAAAAGTAGAAAGACAACAAAGAGCAATAGAGGGCAAAACCAAAATTATAAGAATCGGTCTACCTCCAAAACCAAAAAAAGATTGCTTTTCAATCTTGAATCATTTCTCAGTTTAATCCAATTATTCATATCCATTTTATCTCCTCTTAATTTCGTTCGGGGGTGCAACAAATTCTTTCTCATTTAAATATATGGTGTCCTCGTCACAACTAGCATGTGTTCTCATTCTCATTCTAGTACACATTCATATGCATCTCCGCGTCATACAATATATCCCAGCTTTCATGATTTAGGAGGATATGGTTTTGTATTTTATTGTTATAAATAATGCAACTTAAATTTTAAAATTATTATAATAGTATAAAATAACAACCCTTGGGTTGTTAAAAATTTCACCATTAGATGATATTGTCAGATATTCTAGAGAATGAAATAATAGAGAAGATAAAAAAGAATTAATGAAGGAGAATATATCTTGCCTTAATTAAATTTACATTATACCATACTTTATATACGGTACAATAAAAGTAAGAATAGTAACAGACAAGTTGCCTTTTCTCTCCTTGCCTTCCATTGACTACAAAAAGGGGAAAAGGGGGAAATTATAATTATGACTCAGCTCTCTCTCTTGTTCTTTTCTACATAAATATATCTTTTCCCAGCAGAAATAATTCCACCTTAAAATAACAAGTAAAATAGTTCTGTATTCTTTTCCTATCTACATTCAAGTAGAAACTTGATCGAAAAATCAGTGATAAATACTTCTTTTCTTTCTAAGTAAACGTCATTCATTTCGTGATAAATACTTCTTTTCTTTTCCTATCTGTACAGGTTATGTTAGGTTTATTTTTATAGATTTGAACTAACATATTCAGTCGCACTATAATACCCTCAAGATTTTACTCTGGTGTGTATGAGATGTGCCACTCTTTTTTTCACTTTCCCTCTTTTAACAATTAATGATTATAATATAACTAGTATATGTAGAGTATGAACTTAGACACCTTTCAATAAAATATATTCTAGACACTTTTGATATCAGTCGACAATCATGTTTATTGAAAAATCTCAAAGTAAGAAAAAGTCTCATAATAAAAATAAAGTGAACTCAAAAAATAGATTTTCAATAGTTGGCGAGAAACAGAAAATGATGGCTTCTAGAAAGGACGATCTAGAAACAATTTTCCATTGAAATATTACATTTCAATTCATAATATTGATTTGTTTTAAGTACAGAATGATCGATTTATTAATTTCATACTTTCAACAGGTATTCTTTGTAAAGAGGAAGATTACGAGAGAGTATTTAGGATTGTAGAGATGGAGATAGCATTTCTTAACGATTATTACAACACAAGATACCCTATGATAATCTGGTATGAATTCCCCATAATCAATCTAGTTAAATTTACCGTGACGGTGGTCATTTCATGCTTGCTTATTTCGTCTTTGCACAAGATGGAATTTGGTGAAGATGATTTAATGCATTACATTCACATAAAGGGTCAAATTATTCATCTCGATCTTGTTATCACATACGCACTACTAGTGTTCCTTGTAATTAAAGAGCTCTGGGAAATAATTCTTCACATTTTTTCGGATTGGACCAAATTAATCCTCATATGCAACTATGTTGAAGGGATCAAATATAGCCAATGGAAATGCATTGCATGGTTCTTCCTATGCATATGTCGCCCCATGGAGCACATTGTAAGGTTCCTATGCACACATGCTATTGTACAAAGATGGGACAATCAGATTTCGCAATACAACTTTTTGGAATCATTCAATTATAGACCTTGGGCAAAGAGAATAATCCATTACCTATCTCTTCATATGATACCTAAACCAATTGAAGGAGGAGAAGTGCTTAGGAAGATAAAAATTTATAATGAAGGGAAAATGAGCATTGTTCGGGCTCTTCGATCGATGAACATAAATAGTAGCAATCTATTGAACAAAATGCCCCCAGTGTATAGGAACCAGATGACTGATAAGTACAAATGGGCAGATAGAGGGGAGACAGTATCTAATTTTATTCTTGTATGGCATATTGCTACCAGCATGTGCGAAATTGAGATCTATGTGAAGCCTAAAGCTCAGCACTGTTGGTGGCTTTCACCTTTCTTTTGGATTAAAGATTGGTGGTCACACGGGCCTTTTCTTGTCAACCTAAAGAACCTGAAGGGCGAGTTAAGGGATGCTTACATATCAGCCACTAGTTTATCGCGTTATTGTGCCTATTTACTTATTTTTGTTCCACAACTTCTCCCAGATAACCAGATTGTTCCTGAGCTAGTCTTTGACAAAACGGTATCTAATGCTCGGGATGTTCTTCAAGGTTGTGATTCACTAGAAAGTGTTTATGAGAAACTCTCGGAGATAGGAGAAGAGATAGGAGAAAAGCTATCTCAAGGAGAGGTACCGGAGGGATGTGTACCGGAAGGAAAGGTACAAGAAGTGGACATGACAATATTAGAAAGAGGTGCCATGCTTGGCAGAACACTTATTAATGAAATGGATGCTGAAGAACGATGGAAACTGTTAGCAGAATTCTGGGCAGTCTTGTTGATTTACATAGCGCCTACGATTTATATGGACCAACATATGGATCGTATTGTTAAAGGAGGGGAGTTCATAACTCTTATTTGGATATTGTTTGCTCATGGTGGAATATCTGAGCGAAGTGAAGGAGGAGAAGGAGAAACAGAAATAGAAGGAGAAAGAGAAGGAGAAGGTAGAGGAGGAAGTGAAGACCATGAGACTCGATTTGATGGGCAACAAGGACCAGCAAATGAAGAGCAATGAGGAGAAAGAACCCACTAATGCTTCGGTGATCCATTCGCGTGAGTACGGGAGAATAACCCCCAAATAACGAGAAATGATAGGCCTTCAAATGCTAAAGGAGAACTTCTTTTAATATAAATGTTGTGTTTCATTTTATTTTGTGGAACTGAGTGTGTTTTCCAACCTTCGAATTTAAATAATGAAGTTGATTTTACAACAAAGACAAGCTTATAATAGAATGTCGTATAAGCTTCATTATCAATTTCGTGTATCATTTCTCACATATGTATATGTTTGTAGTTGTTTTTTCTTAATAAATGTTTTTCGTTGTTGAAAGCTGAGTTACTCGTTAAATGTATGTATCTATCAGACTTATTGTTTGGTGTGAAGATTTTTGGAAAATTTTGAATACCCTATAAAAGGAAACAATGTAAGGAGATAGAAAACTTCTCCATATTTGTTTGCCATGACTTATTTTCATAAGTGACAAATATCATTGAAAATATGTTTATTTCTTTATATTTGTATTTTCATGTATTATGGATTATTTGGGCAGTAATTATTTGGGTTATTTTCTTATATTAGGTATGACTATCCTATAAATAGAGGGGTATAGATAGAATTTTATTCATACTAACAATCACAAAAAATTGTATTGTATTTCTCTTTCCTCTAAGTATAAGAAAGTGTTAAGTGCCGACGGCCGTGGTTTTTACCCTCTTTAGAATCTTCACGTAAAAAAAAAATTTTGTTCTTGTGTCTTGCTTTCTATGTTTGTTGCTGTGTCTCGGTTCCTAAAAAGTGATATCATAGCCAAGGTTCGAAGAATATTCCTTTGGATGCGAACGAGGAAGCAATACGTAGACGAGCAATGGACGAGAGCAAGGTGTCGGTGAGTCAGTTCGATGAGTGAAACTTCGGTTACTGGAAGATGCAAACAGAAGTGTTGCTATGCCAGAAAGATCTAGAAGATGCGCTACTCGAGACGAATTCGAAACACATCACCGATGAAGACGCATGGAAGAAGATAAATCATAAGACGCTAAGCTACATACAATTGTCGTTAGCCAATAACGTGAGGTTCAACGTGACAAAGGAGACGACGGGTTTTGGATCATTAAGGCGCTATCCAACACGTACGAGAAGCCGTCTTCATTAAACAAGCTGCACGCTATCTTTTCTACCTAAAGATGGCGGAAGGCGGATCTGTGACCGAGCATATGAACTCTTTTCAGTTTATTTCAAACTAGTTGGACTCGTTTAAGTTGAACCTGGGTGAAGAGACAAAGGCTCTTATGTTGTTGTCATCATTGCCGGAAAGCTGGTCAACGACGGTGGACGTTATCAGCAGCAAGGAGGATCTGACTTTCGAGGAGGTACGAACCGCATCCTGAACGAGATATTCGGCTAAGGGAGCGGAGCAAAACCTCAGACTCCACGAGTTCAGCCTTGAATGTAGAGAGTTGGGGTCGTGGAGGTCAGAGAAACAAGAACTACGGACGATCCAAGTCGAGAGGTCATAGTGAATTGGAGTGTTGGAACTGTGGTAGAAAGGGCCATATGAAACGGGACTGCAAATTCCCGAGAAAAGAGAAAAGGGCAGAGAAAAATTCCGCAAATACCGCCACTGAGGAAAATTCAGACGATGCCTTAGTTCTATGCATCGACAGCCCTATCAAGTCATGGGTTTTGGATCAGACGCATTCTTCCACTCTACCTCACAGGAAGATAAATTTTTGTATTTTAAATATGGAGAATTTGGAAAGTTTTACTTAGCGGATGGGAAATCTCTATGCATATCAGGCATGGGCGATGTCCAAATAAAATTAAGCAACGGATTTAGATGGACTTTGCGGGGAATTCGATATATTCCGGGTTTAAGGAAGAACTTGATATCCATTGGACAGATAGATAGTGAGGGGTACAAAACTGTGTTTGGGAGCGGACTGTGAAAGATTGTAAAGGGCACAATGGTTGTGGCGAAGGATACAAAAATAAAAACTCTTTATCTGACAGACAACAAGAAAGATCTGTTGACGATTCCGAGAACGACAATCAACCCGATGTTATGTCATAATCGGCTCTACGTACAATTTCAATGTCAACAAAATATTCAAGCAGATCGTTTAATGATTGAATTTTTTTCATCTCAAAGATAATAGCATATTTGATGGGGAGGTAAAAAATACGCAGCACACTCTTTTTCCCTTAGATATGGTTTTGTCCCAATGGATTTTTCTAGCAAGGTTTTTAATGAGATAGTATTTTTATGCGTATCAAACAAAAGAAAATTATACTATTTTTCTTTCACTAGATTATTTTATAGAGTTTTTATCTAGTAAAGTTTTAACAAGACATATTTTAATATATGGACATCCAAGGGGAGTGTTGTGAATATTTTAGAATTATGTGGATGTTAAGAATAATCTAGAATAGTGTGAATATTCATTGTTAAGAATAATCTAGAATAGTGTGGATGTCCATCAATCTCTTGAACTTCGTATTCTATTATTTTAATAATTATGTTTGTATTTACTCTCTCTTATTTCTATGTAATATGAATTTATTTGCTCTCGCTATAAATAGAGCCTTATAATGTAAAGAGGATATACAACAAATTGAATCAAAGAATACCTTTTCCATTTCCACTCTTTGTTTCTCCCTTTTATTTGAGTTAGTTTATAACAAGATAGACCCTAGAGAGTAGGTGAAATTTTTAGTCCTATTTGATTAAGTTCCTCAGTAATAATGTATTAAGAGTAGTTAGTTGACAGCCACTAATGAGTTTATTGTATGGAAAATGATTCTGACTTCCCAATTATATGATTCTTATAGGCTTCTATTATTTTGGTAGCCCAAATTGGAAGCTGATCCAAAAACTATAAGATTTTATACTATCTCCTAATGGATCCCTTAATATTATTACACAACCCAATATTTGGAATTTTTTTTAAGTAGCATTATTTTGTAAAATAATTGAGAAAACAACACTCATTTCAAAAAAATTAACGATCTAGCACTTTTGCCAGAAAACCTTGGCGAAAGAGAGTGTGTTTCGCCAGATATGTTGGTGGAACAAGGTGTTTTTCAATTTTTTTTATTCACGCCATTGGCTGTCTTAAACAGGCTTAATTAGTCAAAAACAGGTTATTCCGCTAGGAGTTCTGGCAGAACAGGCCTAAAAATTAATTTTCACGCTAAACTGAGAGCGTGAAGTTTTTACCCAGATTTAGCTAGCAAATTAGACATGCTGGCGGAACAAGCAATTTTCCAAATTTTTAGAATGGCGAGACATGAGAATAGCTTGTTCCGCTAGGATTTCTGGCGGAACACTGTCTCGCCAGCAAACCTGTCGGGACAAAATGCACATTTTTCGATTTAGCTCCTGACTTGCTTCTGACTTGGGGAAAAAATTGAAAAATATGCCTGTTTCGTCAGAGATCCTGACGGATCAAGTTCACTGCATGGATCCCTCGTATAAATATGAGAAATCTCTCTCTCTCCCACATTCTAACCTAAATGCTGCCCCCAAAACAAAATGACGAATTTGAGGCGATTTTGAGTTGATTTTGAGCCATAAAAAGAGCGAAAATAACGGAAAATTATGAAAAAGGAAGAAAGTTAAAGAAAAGGAAGACGAAAATAGGTAATTTATTATCGATTTATTTTAAAATTTTAATAATTAGTTACATTTATAAGAAATTTGTTGTTGATTTATTGAAATATGATTGAAATTAGGAAGAAGAAAGAGTAAATTTTTGGAAGAAAATGGAACAGAACTCACCAATTCTTGTATATTACGATGGTCAGCTTGATCACCTATACAACGGATGCAATTATGACCCACCTGAACCGGCTTATATCCCAAAAAATACAACTCTAAATAGAGATTATTACGAATTGTGTAATGAAATTTGTGATAATATCGGTTGGTCGTATAGTGATGATCTTACAAACCAAGGTAGGTTTCCTTCCTTGCAACACAACAATGGGTTAAATTTTAGGTTATTGAAAATTATGAATGATACACAACTAGTTAAGTTTGCGGAACACATCATAAGGCTTTGATTGGGATTAAAAATATATGTTGATCACGTCCAAATATATGTGAAATTAACGTCTTTGTTACTCACACACAAGGCCTCCCCGTCGACCCACATCCCCAACAAACACGATACATCCTCCAATGTAATCGTCATATCCCCGTGGGCCATGTGAAATGTGTGCTTTTCCTTTCTCCACCATTCCTGCATAGCGGTTAAGATTGTAGCGTTTTGCGGTGTATAACCGATCTTAGCAGTTTCCAACAAACAAGCCTTCTTAAGATAACGGGTGTATTGGTGGTTCCATGGCACCTGCAAAAACGAAAAAAATAAATAAGCCATATCTACATAATAAAAAAATATATTTCTAAAATCAAATTAAAAAATAAATACCACAATGTGGTGTTGCCTGAAACGGAAACTTTCCGATCCTATCACCCCATCTTCTTGTGTAAAATCTCTCGTCCTATGTTGGTCTTGTAGTTCGTTGAGTGAATATGTCGAACGTTCATCTTCTTCGACCATAGTTGCTTTCCCCTTATCTGCCCATCTAGGTCGATTGGGTCCAGCTTCAGATGCCATCACTATGTAAATATAAACAAACAAATAAAAAAATAAATTTACTAAATAATAAATAAACTTACTAAATAATAAACAAATAAATTATCTAATTAAATAATATATAATAAATTACCTAACTAAATAAGTACTAAAAAATAACTACTAAAAAATAACTACCAAAAATAGCTACTAACAATAAATACTAACAAAAGCATATAAATAACTTCTAAATAAATAACTACTAAAATTAAACTACTAAAAAAATAATATAAATAACAACTAAAAAAATAATAACTTACCTACTCAAATAATATATAAATAAAAAACATAATTATATAATATACAAATAAATATGGAAAAAAAATACCTCAATTTCAATTGCAAAAAATGGTGCTTTCTCCTTCTCCTCCTCCTTCTTCTCCTTCTCTAAACAAATAAAAAAAAACCCTAATTCAACACTCAAAATCAAACTAATTTCAAACAATTCAAAGTAATCTATTGAAACAAACCTAACTAATTTCAACAAAATCAAACTTAATTCACACTAATTTCTATCAATTTAAACAAATCAACAAATAATCCTAAATAAAAACTCAAAATCAAACTAAACAACTAATATTTTCTTCTCTTCTTTCTATTTCCTTCTTTCTTCTCTTTAATTTCCTCTAATTTCTCTTTTTTTGGCTGAAAAATCGCCTTTTTAGCGGTCAAAAATCGCCTCCTCTTTTGGGTGTCGGGTTGGGGAAATGGAGGAGAGAGAGGAGAGAGAGACGCATGTCTCTTTAAATCGAACAGACCAACCTGTTCCGCCAGAGATTCAGGCGGGATAGGTTATTTTTTCATTTTTTCTTTCAAGTCAGTCGCTAAGTTAACTCTTGTCTCGTTAGGATTGCTGGCGGGATAGGTTTATTTTTCCATTTTTTTCATCAACTCAACAATAAAGAAGTCTAGTACTCAACTCGTAAAAGGAATCTTCGTTCAGCCAGGTTGTCTGGCGGGACGAGTTCCGCCAGGATATCTGGCGGAACAAGCTATTTCTGATGTCTCGCCAGCCTAAAATATTGAATATCACTTGTTCCGCCATCAGGCTTGGCGGAACAAGGAATTTCGTCATTTTTAGCCTGATTTGGTTTGCTAAACTTGGGTAAAACTTAATGCCTTCAATTTTAGAGTAAAAATTAATTTTTAGGCATGTTCCGCCAGGTCATGTTTTTGACTAATTAAATCTGTTTAAAACAACCAAATAGCGTGAATCCAAAAAATGAAAAGATACCTTGTTCTGCCAACATATCTGGCAGAACACATTCTGTTCCGCCAGTATTTCTGACAAAAGTGTTAGATACTTCAATTTTTTCGAACGAGTATTATTTTCTCAATTAATTTTTAAAATCGTGCTACTTAAAAAAAAAAATCCAATATTTGAGGTCGGCCCAGCTAATGGCTTCTAGCTCTCACTGTGTTAGCTCCCATTTTTTCATCTCGACATGATTTAACATTTTTTCATATCGTCCCGATTTATTTAGATCTAGTCCCTTTGGATTCTGAAAAAATAAAAAAATACTAAATTTTCCCCGCTCACTTTTCTCCTCTCTCGCTCATGTTTCGTTCTCCCTACTCGACTTTTCTTTTCTCTCGCTCATCGTTCCCATCTGATCTGACGAGATTCTGTCTCCTCTCTCTTCCCATTCTATCCGATCTGATGTTACGAAGACGAGGAAAGAGAGATGATAAATCTTACAAAGACGAGGTATGTTTTTTGATGCGATCTCGGTAAAGCTCTAAAATTCTCTGTAATATTTTGTTATGATCAAGTAAATCTACTGATGAGGAGTTCTTTTGCCTAATTCTTGTTGAATTTGTGATTGTGATCTTTAAAATTCTTCTAACGAGATGTGTTTTTGAGTGATTCAAGCCTAAATTGAGTTGCATTTTTATTTTGGTTCAGTTTCTTCAATTGAACAAAA
Organism: Juncus effusus; assembly: GCA_027726005.1. Lineage (NCBI taxonomy): Eukaryota > Viridiplantae > Streptophyta > Magnoliopsida > Poales > Juncaceae > Juncus > Juncus effusus. The sequence continues at coordinate 6,529,857 of CM050906.1, read as the reverse complement.
ATTGAGTTCGATTGTTTTAATTATTCAATTTCATCAATTCTTCTTTGAAATTAAGTTAGAAATACCTTGTTCATCAATATCTTTATTGAATTTATCAAATTGTTATGATTTTGTTCTCATTTGATCCTGAATTTATTCATAAGGGACCTTATTAACAAATAATATTAATGTTGAAAGCTTTTTGGTCATGATTTAATGATATATTTTTTATTATTGATAATAAACCTTTTATAATTTATAATATACCTTTTTTTATTTGACTTTTTTCAGCTGTATGTTGTATTGAGCAGCTTTGGTTCTTCTTCTTTTATCTTTCGTCAACAATATCATTGAATCAGGTCAGTATTAATTTTTACATTTCAGTATACCTTGACTATGTAATATAAACCTAAATATTTTACAGTCAGGTACTCGAAAGGCCGGTTGAATATGTTGAATTATTTTAGCTATCAAAATTCTGATATTTCTTTAAACAATAATTTTTATCAATGGCAGTAGCTATTTTTGTACCTTTTTTGTGTTCCAATGTAATTTTTTTACAGTAATTTTTCGCATTAGATTATATCTTATTGTATATGTTTTGTATAATTTTTTATTTATAAAATTCTTCATGATAATTATTCAGTTTATAATAAATTGTGATATTACTTTTATTATTGATAATATATCTTGATAACTTATCATATACCTTTTTGCATCCTTAACAACCCCTACTAGTAATATGGTTTGTTTTGTTACATGCCAGTATGATTTTTCATAATATACCTCTTTTCAAATGCAGATGAAAATTGCTAAATGTCATTCGTGCCAATAGTTGTAGATAATTTTGCTCAGTCTATTTTGTTCCGGTGTGCCCTTCTGATGGATGAAACGACAAATGGCTTTTTGAAAAATTACTAGTTTATTTTTTTGGCAAAGCTACAGAAGGTAATACTACCGATCAATCCCAATCTATTTGTAGCGCAATTCAACTAATTTTTCTCACCAATCGCCACCAATTGTATGTAGGCCATTTTACAGAAAGTAAATAAAAAATTGGGTGGTATTGCAGGAAAAAAATGTAATATCTACAAAATTTAGCTATGTTCATAACTCCCAAACCGTGTCTGAATTTGCAGTCAGCCATCTTTTTTGCACTATCATTGTGGTTTATTTATCTACGTTAATATTTTTCTTCTCTGCAATATACATTTTTATTTATGTACTATCATTATGGTTTATTTAGATTTCACTCTTTTTCTATTTTGTAACATATCTTTTTTTACTCTCAATATAGTTACATAATATTGTGACACCTTTATTTACAATATAGTTATTTAACTAGTGGTAACACCTTGCGTTGCTGCGGGTATAAACTTACTTTTTAAATTTATTAACTTTTAAATAATATTATTAATTTTTCATTTTTCAAGAAACTAAATATGAAATAATAAACAATTAAGCATAACAATTTTTTTTATTAATAATATTGAATTTAATATTATTTCATATATACATATCTATTATATATCATATAAAAATCATTGATAGTGGTTTTTATATGACAAGATTGTATAATATATTATCAAAGAACATAAAGAGTACACTTTCTTTCTTTATATTATCTGCTGATGATCATCCAAATGTATGTCTGAATAATAAAATTACCACAATAATTAATAGAGTAATAATTAAATTAATGTAGATATAAGGGTAAAAATGTAATATTTAATAAAAACATAATTAAATTATTGTAGAAATAAGGGTAAAATGTAATTATGTATATTATACATACTCTTTACGGTACAAGGCCACAGCCCTCACTCATGTTCTATGTTGTGTAAGTGTAGCCATTATTTTTCCGAAAATAAATAAATGAATAAATTAAATAATTTTGAAGTAAATAAAAATTAATAATGTATTTCAATTTTAATATTTTAATGCAAAAAAACATTATAATAAAGTACCTGCACAAGATCCCAAAATTTGATAGTTAAGTCATGAGAACCCATTCATTACAACTCGAGGATCCTGACACCAAGCAAAAAGAAAAAATAAATAAATAAAATTTCATTTCAAAACAATACAAAAATCAAAAAATTAGATCATCACATTTTGATGAACAATCTCTAAATTACAACCTTTCTGAACTGACTTTTCCCCAAATCAGGCACTTAACACTTTCTGTTTCCACTCTCCCAAAAGGCTAAAACTTGATTCTTTTTCAATCATCAACTGCACAGGTTGTCCGCCCCATTGGCCTCTAAACTGAGCATCACAAATTCAACAATTGATTCAAAATTAACCACAAAAAACAAACAAAAAGATCAAATTAAAGACCTTTTGTTCATTCATCACCCCTTAACCACTTTGATACATCTGGCAACCAAATTTGCATTTAAGTATCTCCATTTCTCTATGCTGAATCTTCTATGTTTTACAAAAATGGTGTCTTGAAATTGGATTCATCGGAGTTTGGTATCATTTGAGGCAATTTGAGCCTCAAGTGTTTTAGTTTTGAGGCAATGTCAGATTGAAATCTGCAATTATATAAAAGGCAAAAATTATAAATAATATTTTTAATAGATTTAAAATTATTCATTTGATTCAGATTTCAAATTTATTTCATTGTTAAGAATTTTTTTTTACTTAAGAAAAAGTTCAGAATTATCAATACAGCCAAACAAAAGGATTTGAAACTAAAGAAAAATTGTAGAATTTTGCATCCATGGTAAGTAGATTTCAAAATAAACATTACAATTATGTTTTCTTGAATTAAAATGAAAAGACCAAATCTTTTACTTTGTACCTATCAAGCATTAACTGAATTTATGAAAAGATCCTATGATTTTTATAATTTTGCATAGAGGATTTAGTTAATTATATAATAATTATGCAACTTTTGAGTTGTATTATCACGAGACCTTTTCTCTTGCAAGAACTTTTCGTGCATTAAAATCTTAAAATCAAAATATAAGCTCAAAATATGCACCTATTCTTCAACCATACTTCTAACTGACAGACATTAGTAATCAGTTAATGAAGAATTACATTTTGCAAAACTGATATCACAATAATATCAGAATCTCAAAACCTAATAAAACTATTTTAAAAAATAAATAATTAAATAAAGTGACAAATTATAACAACGAAAAATTATGACAATTCAAACATGAAAGGTACTTAATTATGAACTAAGCCTCAATATACACATACGTCCAAACTATTACTCGATTATGTAACTAAGCTTACTGAAGGCATAGCAATCATGAATATATCTTGAGGCAAAATAGTGAATATTACGTTTCATTTTGAACTGGAAAATAAAATAAAAAAAATCTCAAATTAAATTATTTGGTTAAATTAGTAAAATAATAACAAATGAAAAGAGGAAAAATTACCATTGCAATTTCACCCTTTAACATTGTAGGAAATCCTTCAGCAAAGCCAAGAATCATCTTACTCTTTCCAAGCACAAGTCTAAGATGTTTCCCTTTTCCTAAATAATATGTTGGACCAAAATGATAATTATATTAATAATTATATATATTAATAGAGATGTAAATCTAATCTTAGTAAATGAAGGAAAGATTAATTAGTTTACCTCCATATTCAGATCGAGTGGAATTAACCACTGCTCCTCTACAGTTCGAGTTGTGCAATGAAATATCACCTAAATTAATCATGAAATAAGGAATTAATTAAATAAATAAATTAGCAATCTTCCTTTAGTATTGCTCAAATGCAAGATTTAGCTCATCAGAAGATATAGCACAGTGTTGAAACACACACAAAACACTGATGAAACTCGTAATTATGCAAAACGGGGAAAAATTGTTAAAAAAAGGAGAAATTGAGACCTGGTCTCTGTCAGAAGGATTGGCATCACCTGCTCCTCGAACTCACAATTTTCTGCACAGATCTCTGTTATTTATAATTCCAACACCTTACTCTTCTTCTTCTTTCCCTCTTTCCATGGATATAAAGAACTCAAAAAATGGTGAACGCATGAGAGAGAAAACTGAATCTGAAAAGGGGTGGTTTTTAACGGTCAAATTTTTGGCTGATTAGAACTTGAACAAAAGTGGCGCGAATTTCTAAAATGAAGTGTGGTTTTCTCGACTTGGATAGCTTACATAAGATAGTTGGGGGATGTTTGAGGTCTCAATGTGATTCCAAAGTGAATCAAGTTTAGAATTTGGCCAATGACTTGTCATTTTTCACCAAGTTGGGCTGTAGGTGTTTGTCGTGTCAGCACTGTTATGAAACAGTTGCGCATCTGACTGGGGGATGTGATTTTGTTCACCGTCACTGGGACTTGTGACGAAGAGGCTCGAACAGAGAGTTAGAACTCCCTAGCTCGCATGCAACAATGGTGGATAATCTCTATTCTGAAAGCGGGAGTTTGAAGGCCAAGCAAAGCTCAGCTGTATTTTTGTTCTGTATTTGGCGCGAGAGGTGTCAAAGAGTATTTGGTGAAGAGAAGAAGAGTGGAGCAGCTTTGATTGAAGAGAATGAAGAAGAATTAGCTCTGGTGAGAAGCTCAGAAGAACGGGATTGAAGAAGAAGCTCAGAAGAGATTGGCGCGAGAGGTTGTAGAATACGTTGATCTTCAGAATTGGAAGGAGGAGGATATTTTTTGATGCTGGCATAGAAGAAATACAGAGAGAATGAGTAAGAGCTTTTCATGGCGGCGCAAAGGGATGATGGAGAAAGAAAGAAAAGTGGATGCACAGAGATTCTTCTCCAAAACATTTATTTTTCTTTTGGGCCACCTTAGTGGGCCATTTATTTTTTGAGAATTGCTTTTGGGCTCTCTATCTTAAAAAGATAGAACCCGTTTTTTCCTCCAGATGATAGGGATTTTGTAGAAGTTTCATAGTTTATTTCCTTTCTTATTTGTATAGATAGATAAAAATGGATGTACATAAACTTAAAAAATATATGGAAACAACATTTGGAGGAGGGACAATAGAAGCCCTCTTAAAATTTTCTCTAAAAAAAAAAAAAAAAAAAAAAAAACTTAAAACCCAAAACTGACATAGAAAAAAATCATAATTAAACATCAAAATTAGAGTAGTGAGCGCAAACTCTAATCATGGAGTATTGAATTTTTAATTATATCATGAAAATAGGAAAATTCAAATTCTATGGTTTTGTGAATGTGAATAAATTGAGAAAAATATTCAACAGATGATAAGATTACAAATGAAGAATGAGGTCTAATCATTGGAAGGAGAAAGACGGGACGCTCACAATTGTAAACGGATCAGGCCCATTAACTCGAAGTGAAGAGGAGATTCATATTCACTGGATGGAGGGGGAGAGTAGTCGTTCGAAGAGTTGGTTACGCGCAAAGCTGCTTTTTGTCTAATTGTGATTTTTTAAACAATATTTTATCAAATTACTTTTGTTTTACATTAATTAGAAGTGCCCTATAAAGACTTATGGCCGTAACTTGGGAAACTTGTTGAAGGACTGATGATTATGGATATGTCATTTTTTTACATTTTGCTTCAATTCCCGTACTTAGAAAATTATAGAAATTTGATGTCTAACGGCTTAAAGCGAAAACTTATAGTTCATCGCTTTAACATTATACCACAAAACTGTCCAAAAAATAACCTGTCTCAAAATACATGGTGTATTGAACACAAGAAGAATTGTATCATATCATATCACTAAGAAGAATCGGCGACTCATAACCCGCAAATATTGATTATACATCTATAATTAGGGTATTACAAGAAATTTAAAACTAAAACTAAGAGATTCAAAATAGAGTGGGCACAAAAAAAGACAAAGTTATAAACAATCGCAAGCTTCAGCCCAACTTGAAATATATTAGGATCATGTTCGCGCTTCGCTGCGAATATTTTAATTTGTTATTCATTTAAAATTTATGCATAAATTACAATTATGTATAATAATTATGTTATGTAAGTTAGTTATGTTTAAAGTTATTTTAAATTATATCATAAGATATTCTATATATTTATTATTAATTAAAATATAGTTTCTATACAAATAAATTTACATATATGAAATAAAATAATATAAATAATAAATTCACAAAAAAATATAATAATCCAAAAAATAATTTGGATTATTAATTTGCAATCTAATTAATTCATGTTTGCATTAAGATTTCTAAGATTAAAATATCATCTTTTTTTATCTCTTTAGTTTTCTTGTGCCGTTATCTATTGACATATTATATAAGAAAAAAATCAAGTATTAATCAGACGATGAAGGAGATCTAAAAACTAAAAATAAATGATAATTTATTTCAAAGATTTTAGTTGAAACCCCGTAAGACTTCATTATAGATGATTAACTTTAAAAAATATACAAATAATAATTATATTTAACTTAATTTGTAAAAGGAAAATATGGTATTATATATATATTTATATATATATAGAAAAAGTATGTTTACTATACATAAGAAAATTGGGATTGAGACTGCTCTCAATTTGTGAACTTAATGATTCTAAAAAAAGTGTCACAATATTTTTCTTTATATTTTATTATTTATTAAAATGATACATATTATCCGTAAAACATTAAGTAATATAATATAATTTTTAATACTCTGGTATTTTATTTGATATGATAGTTCTCATGTAATTTGATATATAACATGAAACATTAATCTAACTGACTATGTGATATTGTGGTAATAATTTAAATGAAAACCTAAGATTTGAAAAAAAATTGATCCAACGGCCGAAATAAAATTGACGATAGATCTCTTGAGAATGCTTAAAGAGAGATAAAAAAAAATAAGGTATAAGATATAACTTAATGAGCATATAATTTTTTTACATGTTCTTTTATATAGTCTTTATAGTTTATTCACATATTTTAGCAAGAAAAAAATAAATTAGAACCATAATAATATGGAACTCAAAATAAAAAGAAAATTCCAACAAATTTATATTTGATGATTTTAATTTGAGAAATAAAATATTTCATTAAGAATTATAAGTTTTTAAAGAAGAAAAGAAAAATTATTTATATTTTAATGAGTGAACTCTTCATTAACTATTGGTATTAATAATTGAATATAACTTTGACCTATGATTCATTGAAGCCATCTGATTAAGATCTGATGGTTAGAAATAAATTTACAATGGTTCTCACAAATCGGGAATGGAACACAAAACACCAATTCAACCAATAATATAATTATGTTTTAATAAGAATACACATCTTGCCATAAAATATCAATAAATTTGAGAAAATAAATGGCGAATTTTTGACAAAAAAATTTCTCGAACAATGGAGATAAAAATGATGATGTGGCTTTTTGAGGAGGCTCAAAATTAGGTGAAAAATAAGAGGTTGAGGTTAATTTTATTAGTAAGCCCTACTTGATATATATTTTAGTAGAAGCACCCAACATTCAAAAAGAGCTTGAGACTGAAGCGTGAAAAGCAAGTCAGGTTTTGTGAAAATAAATGAACAAGCCTATAATGAAAATAAACAATTCACTTCATAAGAAATTTGTAAACTAGAAGCAACTCTGCAATTCACGACTTTTTTTTTTTTTTAGCACTATTGGCCAAAATAAAGCAACAGTTGCCACTGGTTTGAAAATAATGTGGTAACTATAGTGGCGGAACAACCTGTTAGTGGCGGAACAGATAGATTTTCAGTTCTGCCAAAAACGGTCCATTTGACGCACTAAACGTGGTTAATTAGTATTAAAAATCTTGTTCCGCCACTAGTAGTGGCGGAACATGTTAAAATATTTCTTTACCCCCACACGGCTCATTAATGGGCAAATGATGTTAAAAATTGAAGAATTACTATGTTCCGCCACTATTAGTGGCGGAACAGTGTAATTAGTAACGGTTTTTATGAAAGAACCGTTACTAATAATATTTAGTAACGGTTTTTATAAAAGAACCGTTACTAATAGTGTAATTAGTAACGGTTATTCTGAAAGAACCGTTACTAATAGTATAATTAGTAACGGTTTTTATGAAAGAACCGTTACTAATAGTGTAAGCAGTAACGGTTTTTTTAAAAAACCGTTACTAATCCAAAATAAATAATGCCACACTATTAGTAACGGTTCTTTAAAAAAACCGTTACTACTTACGCTATTAGTAACGGTTCTTTCAGAAAAACCGTTACTAATTACACTATTAGTAACGGTTCTTTCGGAAAAACCGTTACTAATTACACTATTAGTAACGGTTCTTTTTTAAAAACCGTTACTAATTACACTATTAGTAACGGTTCTTTCATAAATACCGTTACTAATTACACTGTTCCGCCACTAATAGTGGCGGAACATAGTAATTCTTCAATTTTTAACATCATTTGCCCATTAATGAGCCGTGTGGGGGTAAAGAAATATTTTAACATGTTCCGCCACTACTAGTGGCGGAACAAGATTTTTAATACTAATTAACCACGTTTAGTGTGTCAAATGGACCGTTTTTGGCAGAACTGAAAATCTATCTGTTCCGCCACTACTAGTGGCGGAACACAGGTTGTTCCGCCACTAATAGTGGCGGAAATGGTAGTTACCACATTATTTTCAAACCAGTGGCAACTGTTGCTTTATTTTGGCCAATAGTGCTAAAAAAAAAAAAAGTCGCAATTCACCGTTAAATCGGGCTTTTGGTGTTAGTATCTGGTCTGGGCCCATAAAGAAAATAATAAACCAGAGTTTGAGATAAATATGTATGATTGACATTATCAAATATGACAAACACTATATAAATCTATACCCTATATATATTTTGGAGTTGAATGCTGCGCCCTGATGAAGCCACGTCAGTGGTTTAATTCCGAGCCGTTTGATTTGGATCCCAGGCTGATAAAAGTTCGCGGTGTACCTAGGACGTCCTAGACCAAGCTCAAATTGCCACGTGTCAATATTTATTGATTGAAGTGCATGGTGTATGGTGTACGATCTTGGACTACAAAATTTAAATAAAAATAGAAAGAAAAAGAAATGGAGATCTCCCATTCACATCTCTTAATTTCTCTCTCCACTTCTTTCCCAGATCCGTAAACCAGCCTCTCCGTCCACGCCATCGCCGACTCCGCCCACTTTGTCGCCGGCTCCGCCTACTCCTCCGCCGTCTCGGCGCACGCCTCCGCCGACTCCGTCGTCGCTATCATCTTTGCCACTAATTCAAGCCCTAGACTCGAAATTACGCGAGAAACCCTGCAGTCACTGCAATAGTTGCGACCGAAGCGATAAAAGAAACGATTCATCTTCTTCTTCTTCTTCAGAGAACGACAAGGAGGAGGTGTGTTCCCACCGTCACAGGTGGTGAAGGCTGGAGGTTTCTATGCAAATTTTGGCCAGATGTATCAAAGCGGTTTGTGGGGTTTGTGGAGGTCGTCATAAATGAACAAAAGATTTGTAATTTAATCATTTGTTTGTCTTCGTAGTTGATTTTGTGATCAATTGTTGAATTTCTAATGCTAAGTTTGTTGATAGAAAAAGAATGAGCCAAGATGATGTTCTGTTTGTCGATCTTTATATCAATCACCTTATGAGCATGTGAGGTGTTTCTCTGATTTGGCAATCTTAAGAAGATATAACTTAGTAGTAATGCACAAATCCTTGATCCTTCAAAAGGCAAGTCTTAGAACAATACTATTTTATTCACTCATGGTCTCTAACTGTTGTTTTGTTTTTAAATCCAGCGCTTGCATTGAGTAACGTAACACTTGATCTTTTTTCTTTTATGTATCCTGTGATTTCAGTGAACATTTCAACATGATTACCTCGATAGAATATTTAATTTGAATTAATTTGGGATATTAGGGTTTTATATGGGGATGATTGAATTTAGGGGAAAATGATATATTTTAGGGTTCTGAATCTTCTGATAAGGGTATATTGAGAACATAACAATACGACACTTGATTTGTTATTTTTTTTGTGTTTTCTGTGATTTTAATGAAATTTTAGTTTAATAAAGACAGACTGCTTTAGGAATCGTAACGTTGCAACTGATTGACTTTGAAGACCCTAAAATCTAGCTTGGTTTATTTCTGGTAATTATCAGCATTTTGCAAGGTTGCAAATAGCGTTTAGCAGTGTGTTGCGTTTAAGATTTTCATATAGCGAATTGCGTATAGCGCATATGTTGCGGAGATATATTTTCATAGCGGATAATATATGTAAATATTATTTTCCCTATATACCATTACATAATATATGCACCACAAAATCTAAAAGAAAAAATATGCAACACTAAAATATGATTAATATTAAAATATTAACAATAAAAGTTTGAAATGTTCTTGTCAAAAGTTACATGTCCAAAATCAAAATATGATTAATATTAAAATATTAAAATACAACATATTTATCGATGAAAAAAATCCATTAAAAAAATCCATCAAAAACGCTATTCAGCCGCTACACCGCAACATACATGCGCAACACCGCTATTGCGGACCGCTTCACCACTAAATCGTCGAAAAAGCTACACCGCAACAAAACCGCTGCGCGCAGCGCTTAGCTTCCGAAAACCGCTATAGCGCCGCTATTGCACCGCTACGGACCGCTATTTGCAACACTGGCATTTTGACAATTCTCAAAATTCATGACTTTGTTGAGTTAGTGACGAAGTGGGGAATTATGGATTTGTTTCAGAATGAAGCATAATAGTGCAGTGTTAATTAGTGGTAAAAGAGTTAATAAGTTTGTTTCATTGTTCTATTAAAATGTTTGTTTTCAGAATGTATTCTTTTTAGGGTTAATTTTTGACATAAGTTGGATTTAGAGTTAAGTTTCTAATTTTGATGAGCTCATTTTCTGATTTCGAATCCGGAATTTTTGTGAAATTGGGTGAATGTGCTTAATTGTTGTTTAGATTGATTAATTACTGATTATATATATGTATTCTATGGATTTGCAATTGACAGGTTTGCGTCTAGGGTGCTCTTATAGTTATTGAGTCGACTAATGCTTTGGCGCGGCGGGATTCAATTTCTTAAGGGATATCAATATGAAGTTCGAAAAGGTCAGTTTTTATCAAAACCCTAATTTTGTAAAAAATAAAATATTTAATTTTTTATTTATCAAAACCCTAATTTTTTAATTATTCAAAACCAACAGTTAAGCCAAGCATTTTTTTTTAGTTATATTTCAGGGTTCGATTGAATCGGTAGCAATTGGATAGACAAGACTCAGCTTCCGGATGTCCTTTGTGAAACAATTTGTAAAACACCTTACAGGCATGAGTTGTTTTAAGCTTCTGTGATGGTACAATACCATGTCGTACCCACATAATTCGGTTGAATTTATTTTAAGCTAAATGAAAATTCTTACTTTGTCACTAAAAGCTCAAATTGTTTATTATTTTGATAGTACTGACTGTTGAGACTTAATAGTATTTATTCTCTTCTTTATATTCCTTCAAGAATCATATATTGAAAATATCTGTTAAGTATTGAATTTTTCGGTCAGATAAGTAGCAAAATTCATCGCTAAATTATTTTGGTCGTGCAGGTTCAATTCCAACCTTATCTTTATTATTTAGTTGCCGAAATAACTTTTGCTTAATTATCAGGTGATTTGGCACAATGAATGTTTACTATTTCGGTTTGATCATGTGTCATAATAATTTGTTTGTTATCTATATTATTAAGTTTCTCAATCATATGAATTTTTTGCTGCTCTTTTGTACTTCTTCGAAATATATGTACAATAAATGAATGAATGAACAGATTTGTGTTAATTCATTGTATTTATTATTGTTTTGGTGGTTCGTGGTTGAATTAGAAGCGGACTTATTTCAATCCTGTAGTTGTACTAGCAACACCCTTAATATTAGATGTGAATAATAGATGATTTAGTTTTTTTTTTTTTGTGCAATTTTCAATTGTTGGATATAATTTTTTTTTTACAATTACTCGCAGCAACGCCCGAGCAACACACTAGTTAAAATGATACACTATAATCCGACTCAACTCACATAATAAAAATTAAAAATTTATTATAAACATTAATTTAAGTTTAGAGCTTCATTATCCAGAATTTAATTCAGCAATAAAGGACAGGAGTTCATCAGGTAAACCCCTCTTAAGAAAAGGAACAAAAAATAAGATAGTATTATCATTAAAATAGGAAAAATAAAATTTTAGGGTTTTGTAAATGTGAAAATTGGGTAAACAACAGATGAGGATAATACAATGGAAATTGGGGGTCTTGATGAGATACCTTAGTACAGACCGGCGAGAAGATGCGAGCTCTTGCTGGAGAGGCGAAGTTTAGAAATCAGAAGCTCGTTTCTTTTCTGCTTTCGATTTGGGAAGGAAACATGGAATTTTTTTTTTTAAATACAACTATTTTGGAAAATAATTAAACAAACACCATTCTTTTGAAAATAATTAAGAAACTACCATTTCCGCCACTATCTCTGCCACCACTGATAGTGGCGAAACATGGTATATTTTTTAATTTTTCTTAAAAAATCTTAATTAGGCTGAAAAACACTGTGGCGGAACAGGTTAAAAATTTAATTTTCAGTGACCATCAAGCATATTAAAAAAAATATATATTACTGTTCACTGTTCCACCACAGAGAGTGGCGGAACAGTGTTTTGTTTTATATTTTTAAATTTTTTTTTTTTTGATAAATTTTCAGAGTTTTTTTAGGAGCAAAAAAATATAAAATAGATTGTTCCGCCAAGCTTGTTGCCGGAACAAGATTTTTTATTTATTTTTTGACAAATTTCTTTTCTAAATTTACAGTTAACGCTAAAAATTAAAAAAATTATCCTGTTCCGCTAAGGATTCTAGGAAACACGATGGGGCCATTTTTTCTCCTAATTAGGATTATTTAAGGCTGTTAAATGGCCCGGGCATGTTCCGCCAGAACCCTTAGCGGAACAACGTTTGTTTAGCGGAACAGGTTAATTTTTTTAATTTTTAGCGTTAACTGCAAATTTAAAAAATTAATTAGTCAAAAAATTAAAAAAAAAAAATCTTGTTCCGGCAATAAGCTTGGCGGAACAACCTATTTTATATTTTTTTGCCCCTAATAAAACTCTGAAAACTTAGCAAAATTTTTTTTTTTAAATATTAAAAAAAACACTGTTCCGCCACTCTCTGTGGCGGAACAGTGAACATTTTTTTTTTTTTTCAGAATGCGTTTAATGATCACTGAAAATTAAATTTTTAACCTGTTCCGCACTATGAGTGGCGAAACAGTGTTTTTTAGCCTAATTAAGATTTTTTAAGAAAAATTAAAAAATATATTATGTTCTGCCACTATCAGTGGCGAAACAGATTATGTTCCGCCATAGATAGTGGCGGAAATGGTAGTTTCTTAATTGTTTTCAAAAGGATGGTATTTGTTTAATTATTTTCCAAAATAGTTGTATTTAAAAAAAAAATTCGGAAACATGCTCTATATTTATTCACTGGGCCTTATATTTATTCGGACTGGGCTGAGAGTTAATCTTTCTTAAAATAAAAAACAAAAATATCTTTAAACTTAAAATGTTATTATAATGGCCCACGGCCCATTAACCTAATAGAACAGTCCCAAACAGGATTAACTCCGGTCTCCTTCGTGAGAGGTTAGGTTCTTTCCACCTGGAATTCGAATCCACCAAAATTGAAAGAAAAAGAGACCGAAATTATGAAGGATCCATAATACTGTACTGAATTTGCGAGTTTGAGGCTTGTGCACAAATGTGAGGCCATACCAGGGGCGAGATTCTCTGCGAATGCCACTGAGGTGTGTATCCTCTTTCTTTTTCCTTTTTTGGTTTGTTGTTTATTTATCTTGTTGCATTATTCATGCAAGCAAGAACTATCACGTTGGAAAACTGTAGTGGATGTTGGAAAACTGTAGTGGATGGAGCTTTTTTTTTTTTTTTGAATTGTCCTCTTTTTTTTAAGTTTAAACTGATTGTTAGAATCTAATCCGGATATGATACTATGTAATTGAAGTACAATGCATTAAGGTTAAATTAGAGCAATTGAGCTTCTAATGCATCGATTTTTGAGGCCTAGTGTTGCTTTGAGCAAAAGCAGCTTGACCATTTTAGAATAAACTATTGAATTTTGTTTTTGGATTAAACAAGTACATGTGTACATAGAGAAATAGTTGCAGCAACAAATTTGAACAAGCACTCGCTCTCCTCAGATATATTGATAATAATATCCATGTATACTTTTTTCTCTTTTGCTTATTTAGGTACATTGCGGCGCTCGCCCCGTTAGAGTGTAGAATCTTATTTGTAGCTATATAAATTGCAATGAATTGGAGTGAACTAATTAAACCCCGACATTCTACTCCTCATTGCCAAGAAGCTGCGTGACATCACAAACTTTATACACTTTCGCATTGTCTCCAAGCACTGGCGCTTGGCTGTTCCTCCCTCACAGCCACCCCAACATCTCCCTTGGTTTATAGAGACGAAAAATGGTGCAATTGGACCCTCTGAGTTGAAATTTTATTCCCTTCACTCTAACAAAATCCACGCTCTCTATGTCCCCGGAGCCAGTGGGAAGTTCCAGCTTGGGCCATCAAACAAGTTCTTATTATTCATGGACTTTGATGGCATGACCTTATTTGCCAATCTTTTTACTCGATCCCAAATTCAAGTCCCATTATCCGTATCTTATCTTATATGTTGAACATAGACAGGGACGGAGCCAGAAACAAACCTTAGGGGGGACCGAAACAGTACCATACTCCATGAATAAAGAAATTTCCTCTTTATTAGCCATGAATTTTTTTTTAAATAAAACGAATTGTTTAACTAAGATCTATGTATATTTGCCTACGTACTATCTAATGATTAAAAAATAAGAATTCATTTATCTCTATTTTCTCCAATTTAATACTTTACATCGAATACAAAGAAAGTATTTACCTTAATATTTAATGGCATTTCAATTATAGATTAAAAAATTAGTTCAAGTAAAAAGACGCCAACTTAAAAAAACATCAAATAATTATGAATGACATTTTGAAAATAATGTAATAGTTATATTTTATAATTTAATCTATAACTATTATTAGACCATATAACTTATAAGATATATATAATTGAAGTATTTTCTTTTCTAGGAAATATTATTCGATTAATTGGACAATAATTAAATTTAAGTTGTATAAAGAAATAGATAATATATGGAAAAATGTATATAACATATATGTTTTTGACTGGCAAGTATATCCTAGACTACAACATGGTATTTCCACTATCTCATGCAATATTATTATTCAATGTCGTACTATCTCATGCAATATTATTATTCAATTTAAAGCCACACAGACTCACAAGCATGCTTTCAGCTTTAATTTCGACTCAATAAAAAAATAAAAAAATTCACACTTCATGCAAGATCTCTCTCTGAAGTCTCAAGATTATTAACTTTGAAATGTAAGATCTAATACAGGAGGTAAGTTAGATAAAAAGCTGTCTTGAGATAGTTCTTTCTATAATCGCTTCTCTATAGTGGTAGTATTGAATTTGAGGTTGGGAAGAAGGTAGGAGAAAAGCGAACACATTGCAAATAAGAACAATATTGACTCCTCACATATTTTGAAGAAACATTCTTACATTCATTAGAAAGTCTCTAGTTTTAGGAAAAATCAAAATCAAAATCAAAGTATGCTCAGACAGGAAGCATATAACTTGATTTAAGTATCCAACCAACTTAGAAAACAGAGGAAGCATGTAACTTGATTTAAGTATCAAACCAACTTAGAAAACAGACTCCAACTAAGAAAACCCATATACCTCACACTTAATCATTCACTACATACAACTGCCTCCAACAACAAAAATGCGTCAACCAGGACCAAGCAACTCATAAGAGCTGACCACTTTACTTTACCTAACCAAAACACAACACACAACTAACAACAAATCAGTCTATAATCATTTTTTCTTCCATCATACACTACACTAGTCAGAGAAAAATAAAGAGCTAGCACAAACCATGTACCACCCCACCTGTATTGAACCCATGCTCCAAATGTTTAAGCGTTTGTGTTTTCTTCTCTTCCAAGTCATACCAACAAATATTAAATTCATGGGCGCCAAAAGATTTTTTATTCCATTTCGAGAATTAGATGTTATTACCTTTTAGTCCATCAAAATTACTTGTCTTCAAACAAAATGAACCATAATGATCTATGAATAACGTACGGTCTCCAATACCCGGACTCATCTCGACCCAAGAGAGTCTCATCACCCTTCTCTAACCGATACATCTTGAATTGACACTCTTCAGTATCTACCTCAGCGTCATTATTATTGAGCAGTAGAATCACACCAAGCAAATCTTCGAATGCTTCAATCAAATATTCGAATGCCTTGGCCCGAAATAACAGATATGACATCTCCTATGATAATATCAACAACTCTTGTATTCATTGTCTCATTGTCATAGATGACCAAATTTCCTTCATAAAGAGAGAGTGGCCAGGTCACCATGACACATGTCAACTTCAACCTTCGTCCAAACTCTATCACTGGATCGACATAAGCACAAATAGGAATCGATTTTACTACTATAACCATGGGGGGATATATTCTGTCACTAAGGTTGCGGCACAAATGTTGTTTCTAGTTGGATTTGACCCTTGATTACGTTCAGGGACGGAGATAGGGGGGACCAAGGGGAGCCTTGGCCCCCCCCTATGAATCTGAAAATTTTATTTTAGCCCTTGAGAATTTTAAGTTGAGTCCTTGAGTGCTAATGTTTGGCCCCCCTTGTGCTTTCACATTGAGTTCATGAATGAATAACAAAAGTATATGGTTATATATCTAAATAAAAAAAGCTAATCAAACAACCGATCAGCCTAGTCTCCGTTGAAGAAGAAGCTTCTTTGCTTCATTCTGTTCTCCCCTGTCTTAATTTCCCTCCCTTTTTTCCAGGAGAAATTTGCACAAAAGCCCCTTGCAATTGTAAATATCCTGAACAAAATTCAATAGAGGTTATTTTCAATTTGCTTACAATGAAGGAGCGTTTGGAAATAGTGGGGCAAACATATAACGGGCCCATCCTGTAGTGAAATTTTAGACAAAGCCTATATTAATAAGTTATTTTTTAAGAAAAGCCTGTGTATGTTTTAAAATGGGCCAAGAATGAGATCTTTAACGATTTTTTTAATACCATTTTTTTCAAAAATAAACAAGCAAATGCCACTCCTTTCAAAATAATGTGGTATTTACCATTTCTGCCACTACTAGTCGCGAAATAGATGACGAAACATGTGAATTTTATAATTTTTCAAAAATGGGGTTAATTAGTGAAAAAACGTGTTCCGCCACGGCCACTGGCGAAACAAGAAAAAAATTAATTTTTTCTCGGGAATTTGTTTTCATCTTCCACCACTGCCTGTGGCGGAACAGTATTTTCAGCATTTGTTTTACACTAATTAACCCTGTTTAACCAGCCAAATAAGAAATTTTTAAAAAAACTGAAAATTCACATGTTTCGCCACTAATAGTGGCAGAAATGGTAGTTACTCCATTATTTTCAAAGCAGTGGCAAGTATTGGTTTATTATTAAAAAAAAATGGTATATAAAAAAAAATCATCTTTAACAAGCTTCATTTTTTTTTTTACTTTTTTGCCTGTAGGGTCTAGATATGAAATAAGTAAACTAATTTGTAATTTCATTTCTGTATATAGTTAGTTTTGTTTTCCTTTTACCAATTTCTAAAATCCTATTTTTAAGAAATAAAGCCTCATCTTAGGTTGCAACAAAAAAGATGTTCCGATAAAATACTTAGGCGTCCCACTAATCATTACCAAACCAAAGAAACATCTACTTATTCCACTCTTAAAGAGAGTACAAAATAGGTTGGCGGGATGGAAGGGGAAAATTCTGTCGTACGGACGTAGAATAATACTAATACAGGCGGTACTCGGTCCCATCTTGAACTACTACATACAGGTCTTCACCCTACCCATGTTGTTCATAAATGAGTTCGACAAAGTTGCGAGGAGTTTCCTATGGCGTAGGGACAAACCTTGCTACGGAGGTGCTATGGAAACGCTTGGCAAGACCAAGAAACGAAAGAGGACTCATAATCATTAACATAAGAAACCAAACAGGGCGATGATGATACGATGGCTATGGCACACACAGCAAAACCCTCATAGTCCTCTAGGTAAGCTTTTCTCATCCCTATATCACTTCTCTCCTCTATCACACTCGCAACAAATGCCTTCAAGAGAATCTTACTTTCTTGATGAACTCCAAGAGCTAATCCCGATTCTTAAAACTTCTACAAGTATAAAGCTGGGATCGAGAAGTGAGACTCACTTTTGGACAGATCTATGACACCCAAGCAGAAAGCTTGCCAAAGAGTTTCCGATTATTTATGAGAATGCCACAAATAAACTCAGCTCGATTGTAGAGGTCATAAGGTTTGACTGGGACCTAGGTCCCATGATATACCCTCAAGCAACCTACCACTAGCAAGGGAAGCAGCAGACATGCAATCTATTTTGGCATCCACTTCATTGCCGAGAGGTAACAACACACTCATTTGGCGGTGGAACACGAGCGGAGTCTACTCAACAAAATCATGCTACGATTTGTTTTACAAAACAAGCATGAAAGCTCAATAGAACGCAAAGATTTGGAGGATACAAATACCGACAAAGATGAGATTCTTCCTATGGTTGCTAGCGCAAAATAGACTCCCAACCCAAGAAAACCTAATACGAAAAGGGTGGTCGAGTATCAATGCATGCACGCTATGCACAACGGGGGAAATAGAAACCGCCCAACACCTCTTCTTGAAATGTTTTTACACCATTAGTGTATTGTCTCACCATGGTTACCTTGCACCTCATCGTTCCAGCTCGACTCTCAAGTTCTGGCAGAAGACGAGAAGAGGAAGGGTTAAAAACGAAGGGACACTAAATGGGCAGTAACCTGATGGAACGTCTTGAAGCAACGCAATCAAATGATCTTCACAAACAAACGAGCTACAACGAGAATCTGTTATGAACTCGCGGAGATAGAAGCAGACCATTGGGCGGGAAATTACTAGAAAATTAGGGTCTGTTAAATTCTGGATAATTGCGTTGTAATCTTTTTATTTCTATTTTCATCTACGCTCTCTTGTAATCTGACATCAAGCACTCTCTTTGTATTATTTTTACTTTTATTTAAATGAAATTCTCAAGTAGGCGATCCCTACATGAGCTTCAACAAAAAAAAATTGTTGATATGATAAGTGACTGGTTCTAAGAAGTTAGAAGCGAAACTGGAGGCAGCCATTCCTGAGAAAATGAAGAGGAACCTTTTTTTTTCTCTTGGTGTAAAATTTTGCAAAATAATTTATTTAATAACTGAAATTTTGTAAAATGATTCTTCTATGTAAGAAGGTCCGAAAATTGTTGATATGATAAGTGACTGGTTCTAAGAAGTTAGAAGCGAAACTGGAGGCAGCCATTCCTGAGAAAATGAAGAGGAACCTTTTTTTTTCTCTTGGTGTAAAATTTTGCAAAATAATTTATTTAATAACTGAAATTTTGTAAAATGATTCTTCTCTGTAAGAAGGTCCGAGTCATGAACGCATGATTTCATTTCCAACATAATCAATGGCTGAAAAGAGATTCTGAATAGGCACACTCTGGATATCTCACGTGGAAATAGTAAAAAGTGTAGTGTTTATAGAGTAAATAATGTGGTCAGGATAAAAAACATTTACAAGCAAGAGGTAAAAATAATAATAAATTGATGGAAAATTGAAATATAATTTGCATAGAAGTAAAAATAATTCACTTATTTTCATAGAGACTAAATATCTAAAAGTATCGGAAGTTTTTCAAAATACATAAGTGAATTGTCTCAAAAATAAATTCAATAAGGGAAATGGAAAATCACAACGGGGTACTATAACG
>CM050906.1:6500000-6502500 GCA_027726005.1 Juncus effusus | reverse complement strand
TTTTTGTGAATATTTAAAAAATATACAGTTTCTTATTTTTGGAGAGAAAAAATTTGGATTATTTCTTAATTTGTGTGTCATCTTTAAGCAGATGCCATGCTAATATTATCTGTATCATTTAAATTTTTACGGATGTCTCCGAAGAGACAAAAATATATATATACCATTTCAGATTTTGCATTTGGTCTTTTATAAAATAGATCGAAATATTTTTACAAGTTCTTAGACGATAATCAATTCATTTTTTCCATTTTATAATTTTACTATTTTATTTATATTTCAACTACAGAGATTTATAATGTTAAAACATTATTTTCTTTTTTGTTGGAGTTTTAAAATATATTTTGTTAACGGAAGGAGAAAAACCCGAAAAGTAGATTTCAAATTTCTAGAGATAAAAGACCAATTTATACAAACTCAAACATAAAAAACATTATTTGTAGTTTTGTACACATTTTTCATATTGTAAAGTTATTTCATTAACTTCCTGTACTAACAGTGACCGGTTGCTTCAAGTTAGAAGGCAAAGAAATTTAACAGATCCGTCCTTGTCAGATCAGAATTCAGATCATTTGCCTTCTAAATTAACTTAAATAAATATAATGTTAATTATATATACAGCAATATTAAATCGACGTTTTTTTTAAATGATACTATTATGAAAAATAATTCATCAAATAGCATTATTTTAAAAATAATTCAGCAACTAACATTTCCGACAGCTCTTTTGGCGGAACAGAGGTGGTTCCGCCAAAGACTCTGGCGAAACTGCTTAAAAATTATTTTTTCAGCATAAACTCCAAATTTAGAAGGGAAATTAACGTAAAAATTACGAATTTCATGATTCCGCCACCCCCTCTGGCGGAACCAGCATTATTCCACTTTTGAGGCTGGCTGCATTAGTAAGGAGATTTAGCAACAAAAAAAAAATTACTGTTTACTGTTCCGCCAAGCCCTCTGGCGGAATAGGGGCCTGGCGGAACAATGATTTTTTTTTTGGGCTAAATTTTCATGGTTGTTTAGAGGCAAAAAAAAAAAAAATAGGCTGTTCGGCTAGAGGGCCTGGCATAACTGCTGAATTCGTAATTTTTGGGCTAATTTTCCTTCTAAATTTAGAGTTTAGGCAGAAAAAATAATTTTTAAGCAGTTCCATCAATGTCCCTGGCGAAACTGTCTTTTTGCCTAATTAAGCGTGTTTAAGACTGTCAAATGGTGGGGATCAACAAAAATGAAAAAAAAAAAGTCTTTGGCGGAACCACCTCTGTTCCCCCAAAAGGGCTGACGGAAATATTAGTTGCTGAATTATTTTTAAATCAATGTTATTTGGTGAATTATTTTCTAAAAAAATGTTATTTTTAAAAGAAAAGTCTATTAAATCTAATATACAGTAATGTCCTTTCCATCAGGTGACGTGTTTGCATGGCTTGTTTGGCATGAACTGTGCATGACTGTTCATATATTCTATGTGCCATGTTTCTTATCAATCATGGAGCCCTTTTTCTTTGTAAGAATGCGATTGCTCGGATTAAATTTCTTCGCTTGAATGTGATTATGCGTATCAAATTTCTTCGCTGGAATGCAGGATCAAATCAAATCAATTTGCGATGTTGTAGGGATTAGCTTGATCATACATGATTTTCTCACAATTAAAACATGAGTAATTTTGCTCATCTCGGACACAATCTTTCGAAAAAAAAACACGAGTAATTTTCTTATCCAACTAAAGTCTGATAAGAACATACAGGGGAAGAGCATTTAAACTGAACATTTGTATGGCAGACATCATAAGTAAAACCGGATTCAAGAGGCAATTTTGTAATTTGAGGGATGTACTTTAAAGCATGAATAGTAGAACATTTTTTGTGTTAATTAGGCTATATGTAAATATAATGATCTAGACTGCTAGAGTGGATTGTGTAGTACATTATTGTCAAGTAGGAAACATAAATAGTGTATTCATTATATGGTCTCGGAAAAACGTTGTGCTACACCAAAAAGTTATCTCACGTCTCTTGACATGTCCTATGGATAAGTTTGTTGTGATTATGATTTGGATCTCTGTGAGGAGCTCAATGTGTAATTTAGAAACGGGGATTTTTGTAAGGAACTAAGGATTGTTGATTTTGAATTATTAACATTTTTGTAAGGTAGCAATATATATTATTAGATCTCTAGTGTGTATTTGCTGGTTAAATGGGTTAATAAAATGAGGAAAATACCAAATTTATAAACAAATAAAACAACACTTATTTTGAAAATTAATATAAAAACAACACTATATAAAAAAAATTCCATATACATGTGCCATGTTGACATGATTAACAAAGTAGGGCTTGTGTTACAAACAAAGGTGTCACGTAGATCAGTAGATGTAGAGCTAGAATGCACCAGAAGTTCAGACCTATAAACACATGCAAAAAGGAGACAAAAATTAACGAGCTCTACATGTGAAATGTGAATAGAACCAAGAAAAAAACAGAAAATGATATAAACTAAACTT
>CM050906.1:6487500-6492500 GCA_027726005.1 Juncus effusus | reverse complement strand
ATATTGTAAAAACTAATCCTATTGGATATCGCTATTTTCGAAAGTATCTTACGATTTAGAAGAAATTTTTTATTGTATAGATTATGTATAAATTGACTATAATTATGAAATACCTTATTTTCACGAATTACTGCATTTATTCGAGTGATCCACAAACGACGAAAATCCCTCTTTTTCCTGCCTCTATCTTTATGAGAAGAAACCAAAGCTCTCATTTTCTGTTGATTAATTGTTCGAGTATGTCTTGAATGGGCGCCTCGAAAGCCTGATACACCAGAACGGTTTTTTCTTCGGCGTCTCCGAGCTATATATCCTCGTGTCACTCTAGTCATTGAATCAAATTCAACCTTAATGGATAACTAATAGATTTCTATTCTTTGAATCATCCATTTCTCTCCATCTACGGTCAATAAATAACAAAGCGGATTATTCCCATGTATCAAATATCAATTCCAACGGCTTTTGCTACTATAACCTTCCCAACCACGATTTTTACTTTTTTCTTCTCGTTATTTCATCTGGAAATCCATAACTCTAAGCATATTGAAGACAATCAAAAAAACAGTGGGTTCCATCGTTTCCATGGTTATCTTTCAAACGGTGAGGTTCTCTCTATACACCGGAGCGTCTCACACTAAGATAAGAGTTATCTATGCAGTGATGGCATTTCATTATAAGAGTTAGCTAGGTAGCTGACCCTATTAGCCCGTTCTTTCAAAAAAAAAAGGAGCATAAATTTTTTGCTTCTGATAATGCTATTTCCTCCGCTTAATAGATAGCCTTTTGCTACCAATGGGGAATTGCTTCTGAATGTCAAATCGAAGATGATTGGATTTGCACCAATAGAAACCATACATTTCATATACTATATAGGTATTTGATAAAACTCTCAGATACTATTCTATCCACTTTCCGATACTATCCGATTTATCGGGGCTAGTCGTTGATACTGAAAAAAGAGTTCCAAGTCATGATCGGAATAGGTTTCTAATAATTTGTTCAATAGTTGGCATAGCAGATTTCGACTTTCGAATATCGGGTTAGATCAATCTGAACCTGTTCTAATGGATTGTGAACCACGATTGTGATGGAATATGGAATCCCATATTCCATCACAATCAAATCCAAGAAAATTCGAATTCGACTTTCCAATTGCTTTCCATAAAATCACTCAGGAGTCCAGGTCTCTTCTGGGTTTTGTTACATGATCAATGATACCATAAGCTTGGGCTTCTGTTGCAGGCATATATTTCTCTCTTTCTAGATCCCTTTGTATAACGCTTAAGGGTTTCCTGGTATTTTTGGCATAAATACTTGCAATTGTGTTGCGAAGTTCCAACATATCTTCCGCTTCTGATGCTAATATATGCGGGGGTCCAGAAAAAGGACCAGCCACAGGTTGGTGAATCATAATCCTAGCGTTGGGGAATGCTACCCGGCTGCCAAATGTCAGAAGGTGTCATTGTTTTTATAGTACCATATTGCTGATCGTGCTCCTCCCTTATATACATCAAAATATCATCATTCTCATCACCGAGAAATAACACGAAAAGAACAATGCGATTCGTGGTGCTGCTTACGATCACTCTAGATAAAAAAATGATTCTCTCTTGATAAAGCTGTTCGTAAATCTAAATCCAAATGGTGTTATCTTCGTCTCCCGGCGGATTCAGGGGTACTTTTGAAATTACTAGAATCATAAATCAATTTCATCTCTCAATTCTTAATATTACACTTGAAGAGGGAAACGGGAAAATCCATGATCTCTTGTCTTCATTCCTTTTTTTTTATTCTATTTAATACATAGATTGGAAAGTAAAACACAATAAATAAAGAAAAAAGTGGGAAGCAATTAATCATTCGAATGTATCTATTCATTGATTCCGCGAAATGGAACCCATCTTCCCATTGCGTATTGGCACTTGTCAGGTATAGAATAAATCTGCCTCTCTTTGTTCTTACGAACAGAGTTTTGTTCCGTTGTTTTCAATAGAATGAAATCGATATTCACCCTTTCTGATACAGAATCTACTGAAAAAAAGTTTAGGTACATAGTATAGAGTTTTCTTTTTTCATGTAAAGTAATGCGAGAAAATAAAGTGACATAGTTTCTATCTGATAAAGGGGTATTTCCATGGGGTTGCCTTGGTATCGTGTTCATACTGTTGTATTGAATGATCCCGGTCGATTGCTTTCTGTTCATATAATGCACACAGCTCTAGTTGCTGGTTGGGCCGGTTCGATGGCTTTATACGAATTAGCAGTTTTTGATCCCTCTGACCCCGTTCTTGATCCAATGTGGAGACAAGGTATGTTTGTTATACCTTTCATGACTCGTTTAGGAATAACCAATTCGTGGGGTGGTTGGAGTATTTCAGGAGGAACTGTAACGAATCTGGGTATTTGGAGTTATGAAGGTGTTGCTGCAGCACATATAGTCTTTTCTGCTTTGTGTTTTTTGGCAGCTATCTGGCATTGGGTATATTGGGACCTAGAAGTATTTTGTGATGAACGCACCGGAAAACCTTCTTTGGATTTACCCAAGATCTTTGGAATTCATTTATTCCTCTCAGGGGTGGCTTGCTTTGGCTTTGGTGCATTTCATGTAACAGGTTTGTATGGTCCGGGAATATGGGTATCCGATCCTTATGGACTAACTGGAAAAGTACAAGCTGTAAATCCAGTTTGGGGTGTGGAAGGTTTTGATCCTTTTGCTCCTGGAGGAATAGCCTCTCATCATATTGCAGCAGGTACATTGGGCATATTAGCAGGCTTATTCCATCTGAGTGTACGTCCGCCTCAACGTCTATACAAAGGATTACGTATGGGCAATATTGAAACTGTTCTTTCCAGCAGTATTGCTGCTGTTTTTTTTGCAGCTTTTGTTGTTGCAGGAACTATGTGGTATGGTTCAGCAACGACCCCAATCGAATTATTTGGTCCTACTCGTTATCAATGGGACCAGGGATACTTTCAGCAAGAAATATATCGAAGAGTTAGCGTTGGGCTAATCGAAAATCTTAGTTTATCGGAGTCTTGGTCTAAAATTCCTGAAAAATTAGCTTTTTATGATTATATTGGTAATAATCCGGCAAAGGGGGGGTTATTCAGAGCAGGTTCAATGGACAATGGGGATGGAATAGCTGTTGGATGGTTAGGACACCCCGTATTTAGAGATAAAGAAGGCCGGGAGCTTTTCGTACGTCGTATGCCTACTTTTTTTGAAACTTTTCCAGTAGTTTTGGTAGATGAAGATGGAATTGTGAGAGCTGATGTTCCTTTTAGAAGGGCAGAATCCAAATATAGTGTTGAACAAGTAGGTGTCAGTGTTGAGTTCTATGGTGGTGAACTTAATGGAGTAAGTTATTCAGATCCTGCTACTGTGAAAAAATATGCTAGACGTGCCCAATTAGGTGAAATTTTTGAATTAGATCGGGCTACGTTAAAATCCGACGGTGTCTTTCGTAGCAGTCCAAGGGGTTGGTTCACTTTTGGTCATGCTACGTTTGCTTTGCTCTTCTTTTTCGGGCATATTTGGCATGGTGCTAGAACGTTATTCAGAGATGTTTTTGCTGGTATTGATCCGGATTTGGATGCTCAAGTAGAATTTGGAACATTCCAAAAAGTAGGAGATCCAACTACAAAGAGACAAGTAGTCTGATAAAAAATGGTTGTGGTATCTTTTGCTTCTCTTTTTTTTTCATAAGATAAAAAAGAAATATTACCATCTTTTCTTTAACTCTTTTTCTTTATATGGTAAAAGATTTCAAATAAATAGGTGTGGAAGCTATATATAATTGCAAACCACGATCAAATCTATGGAAGCATTGGTTTATACATTCCTTTTAGTCTCGACTTTAGGGATAATTTTTTTCGCTATCTTCTTTCGAGAACCACCTAAGGTTCCAACGAAAATAAAAAAATAAAATCATTTTTCGAAATAATTCAATTAAATTAAAGTAATGAGTCTCCCGATAGGGTAGGCTCATTACTTTAATTAGTCCCCATGTTCTTCAAATGGATCTCTTAGTTGTTGAGAGGGTTGCCCAAAAGCGGTATATAAGGCGTACCCAGTAAAGCTTACAAGTAAACCTGATATAAAGATGGCGACTAGAGTTGCTGTTTCCATTTTTCCAAAATTGCAAGATCAGAAAGAATTGATCTTACTAACTATAAGATCATTTATTTACAACTACAGCAGAATAGTATACAAAGTCAACAGATCTTAACCAATCATCATTAAATAGAATAGGATTTATGGCTACACAAATTGTTGAAGATAGTTCCAGATCTGGGCCAAGACGAACTCCTGTAGGGGATTTATTGAAACCTTTGAATTCAGAATATGGTAAAGTAGCCCCGGGCTGGGGTACTACATCACTTATGGGAGTTGCAATGGCACTATTTGCCATATTCCTATCTATTATTTTAGAAATTTATAATTCTTCCATTTTATTAGATGGAATTTCCAATAATTAGGTTTATGAAGTTTGAGTCTTTTCATTAGAACTTGATATTTGCATTTCTAACAATTTTGGTAGTTTGACCGCGGAATTTATTTGTTTCAGTATTTATGGAAAATGAGTGTGTGACTTGTTATAATGGATCCTTTGAATAATATTATAGAATAGGTCGATTACCTCTAACAAGATGATTCTACTTCGTCAGACATTGATTTGAATATCTGGAGCACGAAATAAATAGAACAAGAAAAGAAATATTGAAACTATGATTCATACCTACTATTGAGACCTCGTAACTGGACTACAAAAAAATGGAAATCAATAGAATATATATATTCTTTTCTTCACTTCAATGAATTCTATTCCTTTATATTTGTTTACAACCTATATATTTTGTTGAGTCGAGTCATTACATCCATTTTTGAAAAAAGTGATGAATTCAAGGGTTCTTAACTCAGAAAACCCTTGAGTTTACCTTGAGAATAAATCATCGTGATTCTAGTATGAATCTGAGGTTTCAAATGATTCAGAGGGTCT
>CM050906.1:6430000-6477500 GCA_027726005.1 Juncus effusus | reverse complement strand
CGTGAATTTTTTTGGGGGAAAATCAAGAACAGTAATTTTCTCTATAAATAGAGGACACCCCCCGAACTTCATTTGCTATTCTCATAGCTTTGCTCAGTTCACTGATTACCCCCTAGAGTTCCACTTACCATCATGCAAATACAATCGTAGCCTCCATGAATCTGTTAAATATGCGGACCAGTCAGGTTTCCAGGAGGTATTTACTTCATGTTAATAGTAATATTCCAGTATCTTATCTATATTTTTGTTAATATTTGAGAATTAGTTGATTGATGTCTAATTGTGTTCCTTTTCAGGAAGATAGTTGTTCCAGGTTCAGCAAAGCAAAGATGGATATGGTGTGAGTTAATTTTGAAAATTGAGTTCTCTTATTTACTGAATATCTTGGTCTTCATCTCACTTTATTTGATACTTATATTAGGGAGTACTATAAATGATTGTGAAATAATGTTGATTAGTTTAGTTGCAACATAATTTATGTTAAATGACTTGTGTTATACATGTAGTGAGATGTTGAGAACTCCATACCCTTCCTGTTGAAAATAAAAGATTGAACATTATAATTTAAGTGGCAGTCGTTGTACTCTATAGAGTAGTTGCTGATGGTAGGCGGAATGAGAAAAATCTAAATCTTTGCAACAACTTCAAATATTTGTAAAGATATCACTCGTAATGATCATACAACATTAATGAGCATGATTAATTTAATTGGAGTAGGCACTTAGTAGTAGAGGTGGCAAATGGGGGGGTCGGGTCATATTTGGGTCGGGTCATTTGGGTTCGGGTCCTTTTTTATGTCCGGGTCATATTCGGGTTTGGTCAATACGGATCGGGTCGGGTCGGTTTGTGATCTTGTTTCGGTCAGATTTTTTTCGGGTCAAGAATTTGTCGGGTGAATTTTGGGTCGGGTCGAGTTGTATTCGGATCTTGTTCCGGCTGAGTTAAATGGGTTAAGGTTATTTCGGGTTCGGGTTGATTTGATATTCGGGTCATGTGGAATTCAAGTCTCTTCATGTTTCGAGCAAATCGGGTTCGGATTATTTTATGAATTTCCAGAGTTGACAAAACTAACCCGAAACTAGGGGTGTTCATTCAGTCGGTTCGGTTCAAACCGAACTGAATAAGACTAAACCGAACCGAATAAGATTTGAACCGAACTGATTTATTTCGGTTTATTCGGTTAAACCGATTAGAATAATATATGAATAATTTTAAATCAAAATTAACAAATTTTGAACAAAATAATGATTATATTAATTAATAATAATATATATTTAAGTTTAAAGTATTATAAATTAGCAAAATTAGCAACAAAACATATTAGTTCGGTCGGTTCGGTTTATTCGATTTTTGATAACCAAAACCGAACCGAACCAGTTTAACCGAACAACTTAAATTTTAAAACCGAACCGAACCGAACTAACCGAAATTGACCGGTTCGGTTCGGAAACCGAATAAACCGAATCGAATGAACATCCCTACCCGAAACTAAGAAACCCACCTGACCCGCCCGAAATATCAAATGACTCAAGCCCTCCTGGCCAGGACCCGAACCTAAATGATTCGAACTTAAAATTGACCTTAACCCGACCCGACCCGATTTCAACCTGATTCTTTCTGAGATCAAATAACTCTAACTCAAAATTAACCTCAACGTGTACAAACTATCAATATGATACCCGAAATACTTGAACTGAACACGAAATAACCCGACCCGATGGATCTGAAACCCGAAAAAAGAACCCGAAAGAGCCGCCTGATCCACCCGATACCCGACCCGACGAGACCCGATCCGGATATTTTAGAAATATCAACCTACCCAAACCCGTCAGATCCGGATCTGAAGAACCCGAACCAAAATGATCCGAACATAAAACTGACCTAACTCGACCCGACTTGAACCTGCAAAAACCCGAGGCCCGAGCCGAAAGCTGACCTCATTTTGTGTCTACACGAAACTCGAATGCAACATGTGTTGCTACCTCTACATGTTTAGCCTGAATAACCGAACCTGGTTTTG
This sequence comes from Juncus effusus, assembly GCA_027726005.1. Lineage (NCBI taxonomy): Eukaryota > Viridiplantae > Streptophyta > Magnoliopsida > Poales > Juncaceae > Juncus > Juncus effusus. The sequence continues at coordinate 6,475,480 of CM050906.1, read as the reverse complement.
ACCCAACTCGCCGTTTGCCACCTCTACATAAACCTAAAGCTGTCAATATGACCTAAACCATGACCCGAACCCGAAAGACCCGCCCGACTCTCTCGATGCCTGAACCCGCCCGACCTAGACTCGATATACTCGAATTCATATTCTTATGAGTTATGAATTATGATATATCAATTTGAAATGTAGATAAATTGAATTAGTATAAAATAATATATTTCATATTCAATAAGAAGTATTATGATACATTAAGAACACTATGTTATAAAATCATGTTGAAACGTATTGAAAATGATTTCTTGATTCATTTGACTGATTTGTTGAAAATAAAAGAATAAAATACAAAAAATGAGCAAGAAGAACTAAGAAAAAAATATTTACATTGATTTCAAAATCCTTACTATATTAAATTATTATTTGGGATATATTCAGGTTTCAGGTTGGTTTAAACCTAGAGTCAATATGGGTTCGGGTCAGTTCAGATCTTGGTTTATCAGGTCTCGGGTTCTCTCGGGTCACGAGTTATATCGGGTTCGGACAAGTCGGGTTTTATGTCGGGTTGGGTTAGAGTGATCATCAAACAACCATCATTTCGGGTTTGGGTTCTTCGGGTCCGGGTCGGGCGGGTTTGAGTTATTTGACTTTTTCAAAAATTTCGGATCGGATCGGGTCGGGAGCTTCGGCCGGGTCGGGCAGGTCTTTCGGGTTCGGGTCATGTTTGCCAGCTCTACTTAGTAGGACTCAGTATGATACACGTTTGATTAGTTTTATGACAAAAAAATATTTACAAAAACTTAAAATATTTACAAAAATATAATTTGTTTTGAAATACAAACCCATCTCTGTAAATCACTATGAATTTTTACAAGTAGGCATCAATGATGGAAAACCGAATAACTAATGGGTAAATATAACGTTATGGACACAATTTTGTGACATCCTGCGGGCTAAACATAATTTTCAGTACCTGATATGATATGACCAGTATTTGAACCGTTTCCGCACATATTATCGTTGCAATCATTCTGAAATTGCTCTTTTAGCATATTTTTCTTTTCAAAATAAGATTGCTTGATAAATTGTACAAATAATATTAGGCACTCCCTCGTTAACTACAAAGTTGTAGGGGTAAATGTGAAAAAAATCAAGGAGTCTGACAAGGTCTCTGGTACCATTCCGGGCCTTTTCGATTCCGACACGCCTGTGGGTCAAACTTCTCAGCGCCCTTTTCGCTTATATACTCTCCTATTTTATAAAAGACATCAAATCTCCAGTAAGATTTACTAGTGAGTAGGTATGCTGTTTTACGCCAACGGATGTTTCCTGTTTTTCTAAAACTGGAGATTTGATAGGTTTAATTGCTGTAATCAGGGTACAGGATCACATATTTTCATGAAAAAGACATCACACGCTAAAAATAATTCAGAGTTTGTGTGAATATTACCCATGTGGCCTTGTTGTTTACACATAGACATACTATGTTATTAACAAATATACTTTGCAGATATGAAAATATTTATATACAGTATGACTATGAGTATCTGGAATATATTTAAAATATTGAAAAAATTGAATGACACATTGAATGCAAATATTAGATTTTATAGTAATTATAAAGTAAAAAAAAATTTCGAGGGCTATAATCTTTGCTCCAAATTGTAGGTAGTCTCTATTAGATATGCTAATTTGAAAAGTTACATTGAATTAAATTTTTTTTTCATCTGATACTAGAATGCTAAGAACCTTTATTCAATTACTTCAATTTTGAAATTGAAATTTATTTCATAATTAATATTGTATAATGAAAAAAAATTGTGTGGTTCACACGCCATAACACACCACATAAAACTGTGTACATAAAATACAACAATATCTTCAGGAAAAAAACTAAATATACATTGTTACACAGTATCACAGAAAAATATAATAAGAGGAATATTGTGGGAGCCACTTCATTCTCAATTCACGCGCCAAAATTGAGTAATTTCTTTTATACCCCTGCAAAATCTCAAAATAGCATATATACCTCTAAAACTGAAAATCTCATTAACAATCCTGAAAAATAGAACTATGATATAAATATAATCCCTCATTCTTCATTAAGTTCAAAAAATGCATATTGCCAGCACTTACCAGTTTTCTTAAACTATCTAAATAAATTTGAAGAATTACTAAAGCTAAGGTTATTTTGTTAATATTTCATATATATTTTCAGTGGAATATACTTTTACGGGGGTATAAATAGATAAATCGAATGAAAAAAATAAGACCTTGTTGAAACCTTAGGTTAGGCCCCAATAGCTTCTAATGACTACATCAATACCTTAATAAGGTATCAAATAGCATTTATTACAGAGAATAATTGTCCCTCCTTGTTTGTATATATTCACCTTCCATTCCATCTCACATTCATCATTCTGCTCAAATCCTCTCCAGTTCACTCCAGTTAGAAAAGTAAGAGATTCAAGCTCAAGAGCTCCATTAATGGAGTTGGACGACCATAGTTTTCTAGAAGAGCTTCTCTCCGTAAGGAGAGACACATGGGAATGGGGGAGCTCCTCTCCGGTCGGAATGGGCGAGTTCTTCTCCGGCGACGGCGCTTTAGACTGCTTCCAAGAGGCCAACCCAACTGTCGTCCTCCCCAGTTTCTCTGCCTATGGGTCGTCTCCGGTTCAACCGAACTTTGACTGCCTGAGCGAGGTCTACCACCCGTATGGAGTAGACCAACTTGGGCTGGTGAATGGAGGAGACGAGAGGGGCTTGACTGGAGAGGAAGGGCAGGGACAAGGAGTTGTTTGTAAAGTGGAAACTGGGCAGGGGGTACTTGACCCTCCAGTGATGTTTGGAATGGGGATGTGTGTGGAGAGGAAGAAGAAGAAGGTTGAAGGAATGCCGTCCAAAAACCTCATGGCCGAGAGGCGCCGCCGCAAAAGGCTGAATGATAGACTTTCCATGCTTAGATCTGTTGTACCTAAGATTAGCAAGGTATTAACTTACTACCCATTTTGTAATATTACAACTTTCTAGGGTCTAGTTTGAAAAACAAGCAGTTTGACTTATTGTGTGTTGAAATCTTGTAGATGGATAGGACATCAATTCTAGGCGATACAATAGATTACATGAAGGAATTACTCGAAAGGATCAAGCGCCTTCAAGAGGAAATGGAGTCCGAGTCGGACTCACCGAATCTGCTAAGCGTGTTTCGTGAGCTTGGCCCGAACGAGATGCTCGTCAGAAACTCCCCAAAGGTTTCCTATTTGTATTTTCATTTTCTTGTAAGCTTCCTCAAATGAGGAATATTTTGTAACCAGAAAATACTCTTTTTTTTTTAATAAAAAATACTCAAATTTGGCTCATTTTTTAGTGCATATGAGATTTGAACCTTCCATCTCTAGTCTAGTACATTTCATTCAAAATACTCAACTATTAGGCAAGAGGACCAGATTCTTTCATTTTTTTGGCTAATCACAAAGTTAGTACTTTATTGATGAACACTTTGTTAATATTTGCTTTTAATTTTGGTGGTAGTTTGATGTGGAGAGGAGGGAGGAGGATACACGGGTGGAGATCTGTTGCGCAGCCAAACCAGGTCTTCTGCTTTCGACCGTGAGCACTCTTGAGGCTTTGGGGTTGGAGATACAACAATGTGTCGTTAGTTGCTTCAATGACTTTGGAATGCAAGCTTCTTGCTCCGAGGTATGATACATGTCAAATTATTATTTTTCTTAATGTACACTCCTTAATGTGATATAGTCTCAGATTTAATGCAATTGTAGTCCCATTGTGAGTATTAAATAGAGGTTGAAATCTTTCGTCATTACAAGTTAACTTAAACATTTTATATTGTTTGTACAGTCTTCGTGTTTGTATTAGACCCCGAATGAATGTTGCGAGGGTTATAAACTTATTTTTTTCATTGTTCTTTGTTAGATTTATATGTTAACATGTTCGATTTTGACGTGTTTATTCCTATATTTATCAGGATATACAGCGTAGAGAGGCGATGACTTCAGAGGAGATAAAGCAGACACTCTTCCGAAATGCTGGTTACGGAGGAAGATGCTTGTAGAAAAATTGCACGGGTGGCGATTGTAGAGAAATGTCTAACAAATGGTTTATCTCGCACCAAGGTGCGATCTCTTCATGACATACAACACATGCAGGCCGTTGGATTTAATTTGCGGCCTGATTGAAATTCGAGAGCGAAAATGGCAAAAGTTGTCATGTCATGATGCGATCATGTCTCGGTGCGAGCTAAACCGTTTACCTTTGCCTAAGTTAGTTTAGATTTGGAGATATGTTCATTAATTTGGAGATTTCAATTGGTGTAACTAACATGTATTAGTTTAGTTTTAGTGTATTTTCTCTCTCTACTTTAGATGGAGACTCTGCATAATTTTATCAGATTCGTTGAGCTCAATCAAGTATGAAATCACTTTTAACTCGAAGATTTGTACTTTGTGTGTATATCAAATTGTTAATTCATGGATAGATTTACCAAGATACGCTTGATACCAAACTTAGAGCAAGATTTTTATTACTAAAAATAAAAAAAGAAGTTCTAAAATAGAATCTCCTCAGATAAATTTATCGTTTAAATATTTATTTTTCTATATCAAATAAATATTTTTCTAATATCATTCCCCTCAAGTGTGATCCTTAAACAATAAAAAAAAAAAACATTTTAGCAATTGATGACGTCGATCCAATCATATGTTGTGTGCAAATTGAGATCAATTGCTTGCAGATTCAGGGAAGAAAATCATTAATAAAATAAAATAATATAATACTATCTCCAACTTTATTCTTAAAGTTGAATGTCCTAATGCGGATCAGACAGGGAAGCAGAGGACTGATTAAGACTTGATAGCTCCCTTTTTTTCTTTTCTTGTCTCATGTTTTTTAGTCTAAATTTCAACAAACAACTTGACATTACTTGAAATTTCATTTTCTGCCAAGGAGTTACAACAAGATATGTATTGATCACTATAAATATTCGTCCAAGTGATAGCTCAAGATATTTAGCCAAATTGTATGTATAATATATATTGTTAGATTTTAGTACATTAACTGGTATAGTTCAACCTTCTGGCTCACATCATATTGTTCTGAAAAATATTTAAGCTTACTCGGTTCTAGTAGTTAATACACTTGTCTATTTAAGAAACTCCAATTTTCATTCACTACTTAGTATGACTAATCAAATAGGCCCTTTTTCCACTATTTGGTTCCGGAGTATAACAAACTCCCCCACTTAAATTTCTGACGTCCCCGTCAGAATTAGCACCTGATCCCAGACTCGTCATAGCACACATCCGTGCGCACCTTCACCCCATACATGTATCCCCACTGAGACATATACGATACTCAGATTTTCTGAGTATGATAACGGTATGGTACGTTTCCGGCCGTACAATAGTACCCCCAGGATTTTGCTCTGAATACAATTTGTTGGAGTCTAGTACATTAATTGACCCAACCCAACCTTCAGGCCCACACCATATTATCCTAAAAAAAGGGTTAAGCTTGGTTGGTGCTAATAGTTATTGCATTAGCCTATATAAGTAACTCCAATTTTCATTCACTACTCAAGGTGTGACTAATCAATTAACCACTTTTTCCACTATTGGTTCCGGGGTATAACAAACTCCCCCAATTAAATTTTTGACGTCTCCGTCAGAACTAGCACCTGGTCCCACTCTCGTCTTAGTACATCCGTGCGCACCTTCACCCCATACAAGTATCCCCACTGAAACATATACGATCCTCAGATTCTCTAGGTATGATAACGGTATGGTACGTTTCCGACCGCACGATAGTACCCCCAGGATTTTGCTCGGGATACCATTTGTTAGAGCCTAGTATATTAACTGGCCCAGCCCAACCTTCAGGTCCACACCATATTATCCTGAAAAAAGTACGCTTAGTTGGTGCTAGTAGTTAATGCACTAGCATATTTAAGTAACTCTAATTTTTATTCACTACTCAAGGTGGGACTAATCAACTAGCCCCTCTTTCCACTATTTATTATAGCCTAGTACATTAACTAGCACAGCCCAACCTTCAGGCCCACACCATATTGTCCTGAAAATGGCTTAAATTTGGTTTGTGCTAGTAGTTAATGCATAGCCTATTTATGTAACTCCAATTTTCATTCATTACTCAAGATGGGACTAATCAATTAGCCCCTCTTTCGATTATTTGGTTCCGAGGTATAACAAATTCCCGCACTTAAATTTCTGACATCCCCGTCAGAACTCGTACCTGGTCCCAGTCTCGTACTAGTACACATCAGTGCGTACCTTCACCCCATACATGTATCCCCACTGAGACATATACGATCCTCAGATTCTCTGGATATGATAATAGTATGGTACGTTTCCAACCGCACGATAGTACCCCCAGGATTGTACTTTGAATACCATTTATTAGAGCCTAGTACATTAGCTGGCCCAACACACATCATATTGTCCTGAGAAAGACTTAAACTTGTTTGGTACTAGTAGTTAATGCACTAATCTATTTGATTAACTCCAATTTTCATTCAGTACTCAAGGTGGGACAAATCAATTAGGGGGGGTGGGGGGTGGGGGGGAGAGGATTAAGGGGCCATGGCCCCCCCCCCCCCCCCCCCCCCCCTAAAAATAGGAAATGTTATAGAGCTCGCATTTTGCTCATGTAAATTCTAGAGATTTTTTGATTTGGCCCCCCTTATTAATCCATTTTATATTTTTGGCCACTCCTACTTATTAATGCTAGTTCCGCCCCTGTATTGTTGAGAATATAAAAGTATAATGTTTATAATCTAAGGTATATTGTTGTAAATACAAAGGAATAAATAGAAACCAAAATAAAATTATGAAACTTTTGGTTAAAATATATAGGAGTCCGGGAGCCAACAATATGGGCCGGTTAAAACTTTGGGCTGAAATATATTACAGTCAATAGATGCTAATAAAAAATATTCAATTGTATGAGATAACTCCCAATTTAGACTTACATCTTATTGGGAGATAATAAAAACTAACTAAGATGGGAGGTTAAAAATCTTTTTCCAAAACATAAACGTATAGGGTCCTAAAAGAAAGTTTCCTCATGAAAAAACTTGAATATAAGATCAAGGAACTATTGTCTTATTGAGTGGCATCTTACTGAAACTTTGGTAATTAAGTTGACCGCATGTATAGAGTTTTTTTTTTTTGAGGTAAGACAGAATATATAGATAGTTAAATTGAAACCAAGTGCAACTTAATACAATCAATTAGAACTAAATGCAACTTGATCACCTTTTGAAAGACATGTAGTCTTAACTATTTTTTCAATTAGATTGGAGAAGATATATCTAAATTCTATGTAAGGAAATTAGTCTAGTTTAAGATGAAAAACTAATACTAGCTTTTGATTCTTTTACCTATGAGCTGTTTAAAGTTTTTGGGCTATTATTGGGCCCGATTTATTAATAGGCAAGAACAAATTAGGCCATATTTTGCTTGTTGTCTTTGCATTTTTCTATTCCTTTCTTGGAAAAAAAATTCATTGATTGTCACTAGTAATATTATAAATTTAAGTAGTAAAGTTAGAAAGTATATAGTTTATACTAATTGAGAATTATTATTTTTAATTCAAATTGTTTCTAGAAGTATTTTGTAATATCCACTAAGAACAAGATATGTTTATATAAAAAAGGAACATGATGTGTGAGTGGGTTATTTAGGTGATTACTAGCGGATGTAGTTAGCTATTATAATTAGACTAGTCAAGTATGTAATTGTAAGATCAAAATGAATGATTAGTGAAATAAGTTGTTTTCGTCTTCTCAAAATCTTTCAATTCTTTTCTTGTGAATTTATGGACAATTTTTCATATTTAGTGTTCTTTTTGAGAAACTTCTTAGTATTGGAAGATAAGTTTTGAAATTGTTGTTATTGTTTCTTAATTTTGAAGGTCCGTGACTTATTTTGAAGGAGCTGTAGGTCATGCGTACAGTTTAATTGACTAAACAAAGAACAGAAAAGACCAGTGACACCTCACTGACCAAAGTCCAAAATCACAACTAAAAAAATAAAAATAAACATTCTTGCTAAATTGAATCCTAATCTGAAATCCGGTTATCAGTTTTTTATCCATTCCTTGACTTCAGAGATGGCTCTAAGAAAGACAGTTTCGTGTGATAGAGCATTATTGGAGAAGATGCATCAGTTTCGCTCTTTCCATAGGTTCCATAGGATTGCTAACCATATCCGAAAGAGGTTTGGGGGTAGATGTAAAGTTTTCATGTTGAGTTGGCTCTATGCTCTGTCCCACAGGAAATTAGCAAACGGGCATTCTATGAACAGATGAGTGTAGTCGTCTCCGACAAATACAGAGAAAGATGTTGGGCCACCTTCTTTTCGTGATATTGTCACACGTAAGGGAGCCTGCTGTGTAGAAGTAGCCACCCAAAAAAAAGCTTCACCTTGGATGGGCATTTAATTTTCCAAGCTTTGGGTTCCAATCTTGAGATGATTCCAGGGTTACAAAGGAATTTATAGGTCGCCGAAGTAAAGATCTTGGCAGGACCACCTCCATTTCGGTAGTTTAGGAGGCTAGTTGTGTATGAAGGATATTTTAAAGGATTCAATTAAATATTAATCCATTGAAATAAATAAGGCGGACTTTCCTTGTATGGTTGAATGAATTAATGATATTTTTCTAAAGGAATGGCTATTTACTTTCCATAATTAGTGGTTTTCTATCTCCCGATTAATCATAACGCGCCACGTGGCATCTAAATGGGAGGTATTTAGAAAATTATTTTGGACTCCCACGTAGTATTGTGCTTGATTCACGTGAGTCATGAAAAGCGCGACTTTTTCAGCATGTTTTAAAAGAAAGATATAAATTAATGAAAAATTCAGTAAAAAAATGTTCTTTTTTTTAATTTTCAGGGTTGTGCGATTGCGACTGATCAATTGTTTCGTTCCTTCTACATGACTTTTTAGCGTGTTTTGGACCAATCATGCTTCAACACTTGTTAAGATTTTTTCTGTATCAAGATGATATAAAAAAATGGTGAATTCCTTTTAAAAAACAACATATCAATCTGTGCAAACATATCAATCTGTTCAAACATGAAAATAATAACTGGTACCAAACTCCATCCAAAACATGTCAATTTAACATAAAAACATACCAAAAACATATCAATTTGTTCAATCACATACATAACACTTGATACATATTAAAAAAAGACACATCCTCGATTCTGACAAGTTATTTTTCTCTTTGTTCGAATTGCCCCGTAGAAGCTACCGTATTTGTATAAGTCCAACAAAATAAAACACATACCTACTATGTGAGTTTTCCTGTCCAATTGCACGGTTCAGTGAGGCATATTATATAACATAATAGCACGGCCTTGCCGCAAAGAATGCTAAAAACCAATGATTATGTTATTTATCAGGAAAAAACGTATACAAATGATAGAAGAAAGATGCCTAATCAAAATTGAATTTAGTTTTTACTGGATCAGATCTCCAAGTTCATGTTATTATGGCATCCATATAATGCATAACGAACATGCATGGTCTAATTGCTAGGATTATCCTGTTTAGGCACGAGGCATGAACGATTCTTCGAATCATGCTTTTTGTTGTACCTTGTTTTTAAAACAATAGAGATTATGTTAAAATGATATTATGATGAATGAAAAATGTGAATCTAGACCTGACATGCCAATAAATTTCCATCAAGCTCGAAACACTCATTATGACTTATCATTTATAATCATATTTTATTGAATTGAAAGAGAGGATTTCGAGTTTTGGCAAGTGTATGATGAGCAACAATCAATGTTGATTATGTATCATATGCATGAAAATAACCTCAACACTCCTCAGTTTCTCAATCAGAATATTTAGTAGTTGAATAATTGTTGTGTGATTGAATTGTGATAATTGAATAAGAATATTTAGTAGTTGAATAAGCGTCATTGTTAAGTTCTTTTAATTTAATAATTCTTATTTTGATGCATTGAAAGTTGTTGAAAAAAAATTCAATTTTATGGGAATTTCTTAATTTTTCTCAAATTCAGTGACGATTGTGTTGTCGCCTAGACAAAGATGTTAAACGAAACCCTATCGGAAGGCAACCTTGGAATAAGTCTTGTCGAGAGGCTCATTCCTCGACGGAAGGATTCACAACCTTTGAACGGGTTCTCTTTTCTCCTTTCTTCTAATCTCTTTATCTTAAAAGTTCGGGAGTCTCTTGCTTTTTTCCCGTCAACCGTTCTCTCTGTCCAAGGCGCCAACCAAGATTTCAAGTTCTTCTTCTTCTCATTTCTTCTCTCTATTTTCCAATCATGGCATGTTTGGGTCACTCTATCTCTTCTCCGCCGTGGTTGCAAGGGGTTACCGGACTAATGGGGGATACTAGTTGGACGTGTTTGTCTATATGTATGTGTAGGTACAAAAGATATCCTCAGGACATGAAGTGTTAGAAACAACAGGCGTTTATCGGATGGCGGGTAGCATACAAGTGAGCACCCGAGTGCTTCTCTCAGAAAAAGGCGACAAAAGCTCTGCAAATGAAGGTCTCATCTTCTCTCCGTTCCAAAGACGAGTTTCGACGCTTCCCGATGGAGGCAACCTCACTTCAAAGGTTGTATCTTTCTATGACTTATTTTTATTCAGTTTTGTCCTTACATTTACGCATGCTTGGGGGCAAGCATGATTTTAAATGTGGGAGGGGAAATTGTTACACAAATATAGCCAAAACTAGTTAATTCTTGTCGATTAGTGAAAATTTGAAAAAGTTGAAAAAAATTGAAAAATTTAAAATTTTCATGAATTTTGTGTCCTTAGAATGAAAAGAATGAACCATAATTAATCTCAAAAAAGTATTTTTATATAAAAAAATTCCACACTTGACTAAACACTTTGTAAATTGTCCCTAGGGCGAATCTCATGAACTTGGTTAAAATAATAATAGGAATGATCAATTTGAGGAAAACACGGGTTAGTGGATTGAATGAAAGATTTTCTAAATGCTTATACAAATATGAAAAGTTACTTTCCTAATAACTTAGAACCCTCAAACTTTACATCAGAAGATTGCAACCGATTTTAACCCTAGTATTCGAATTCATAAAATTTTTCGAATCAAAGCATCCTACTTTCTTAGGCTTGTAAAGTTATTTCTTCCTATTTGGTGTCCTTGATGCAAAAAAAAAAAAAATTATACATAGTAATTAATAGCCGATTTGTCTTGTCCGACCTAAAAAGCCGACGTACGAGAGCTCAACCCTTTCCAAGGGCATTTACTCTCAACGATGCTGCTTGACACTCGACAGAGCTTACCGCCCCAGTCATGTCGCGTGACTTTAATAGGATACGGTAAGTCATATACGTGATACGAAAAAATATAATAAATGTAATAAATTAAATTAAAATAAAACAAAAAAAATCATCAAAGGCATCAATACAAATGGTTGGTTTAGCTAGAGAGATGTAGGCATTCTTAATAATTTACCACCAATACGGAAACTCAGGTTAAAAGCAATAAATATGGGTTTAGTTGAAATCGGTAATTAGGAAATTGAATAGTCAAAATTCTATACGTATTTTCCAAAAGAATGTGGTTGTGACTTAGATGGTTTTCCTCGGTTATATTTATTCCACATAAATTATTAAGCCATTTTCTAATAGTATGCTTGAGGGCAAGCATAGTTTAACTGTGGGGAGATTTGATGTGTGTATTTTTACACACATGTTTTAAGCTTAATAATGCAATAATAAATATAAAAACGTTATGAATATAATTAATATGGATGTTCAATACTTGGCCCCTAAGAAAAGATAAATTAGGAAAGACTTGTAAGAATGGAAGGAGTTGTGGCAGGGTATTTACTACTGTATATTCTATTGTATTTAGGTTAGATTATTTCCTTTATTGTAATTCTAAATCAGGCAAGAGATTTCTTAGCCAGCACTCACTCTCTACTTTATAAAGGGGGCAGTGGCTATTGTGTTCTTAATCCACAACTAAATGAAATTCTCTCTTTCTAATTCTCTATTTTATTGTTCTTTTGTTCTTTAGTTTATAACACGTTATCAGCACGACTCTACTATAAGCATTTGAAGTTCTAAATAATATAACTGAAACTCTGCTTTAGAAGGTACAATTTCAAATTATTAATATTTCATTATATTATTTATTTTGGATTTCTTTCATTCGATTTTTTTTCTTGAAATTCATTATTTTACGAACTTCTTTTAAGTTTCATATCTCTTGTGGAGCTTTATTTAGCCGCCTTGAAGGCAAAGAGAAAATAATAATATTGACGTTGGTTATCATGATAATGAAAATGTTGATAACCGATAATGATATCATCTGCTGGATCTAAAGTGCATTAACAAGAACGAGTTAGAGAAAGAACCAAGTAAGAAAAATTTCTTTTATTCTATTTTATATTCTTATTACTATTGTTAATATCGTTATTTTTCTTTCTGTTGATAATACTAATATGAATCAAAGTATGTACGGGCACAATAAGAGTTATAAATATGTGTGCGTCATTCCAGTGGACAATATTTCTGTATTTTAAGAAATGTTCATGAAAGAAATCTATATTAGAACAACATGCAGCTTTCCTATTAATTTATATTATGAAGGACTAATACAATTAAGTTATATTTAATAGTAAACCAGAAGTTTATTGACTTAAACTTATTTATGCTTCTGCATAATAGATTTGGTCCAGTCGAAAAGCAATTTTATGATTTTGACATGAACTTGAAGTTCACTAATTAGAAAAGCAACTTTATTATAAACATGAACTAGAAGTTCAATAATTTGAAATGCAATTTAATGATTTGACATGAGCTAGAAGTCCACTAATTCCAAGAAAAATTTTATGATTTGGCATGAAATAGAAGTTAACTAATCTCGGAGCAATGATGATGCAAATAATCACAGAGAACTCAAATATGCATCAATTAAAGAATCAGAAGATTCTTTTATCAAATGAATTTTCATATGCTGCATATTTTCAAGGAAAATTAATTGTTAGACATCACAAACCAGGATTGGGAATGAATCACCCAATTTCCTTGAGCGTATCCATCGAAATATGTTTGGGTCTCTTTCATATGGACCATCTAGATATTTTATGGTATTAATAGATGCATCTACTAGATGGCCACATATATGTTTATTATCATCTCGAAATATTGTATTTGCGAGATTTGTTGCTCAAATATTCCAATTAAGATCATAATTTATGAATTGTATAATCACGACAACTCGTTTTGATGATGATCAGTGAGTCACATCCAAAGTACTCGAAGAGTATTGTAAGTTGATTGAGATTATAGTTGAGCATTGGCCCACGCACGCACTTAGAATGATCTAACATCATATCTTGTTAAGTGATTATAATTAATCATTAGCCCCTAATAATAAAACGAAAGCTCGTCTTTTGATTGAGGCCATGAAAATGATATATGTTGCAGCACTAATTAGAGTAAAGCCAATATTTTATAATAAGTACTCCCCATTATAATTTGTGACGTGCCTGCAGCCAAATAAATAGTATTTAAAATCTTTTGGATGTGCAATATTTGTTCCGGTAGCTCCACCGCAACGCACAAAAATGTGTCACAAATAAAAGTCGGGCATATATGTTAAGTTAAAATTGCCCTGCATAATTTGATATCTTGAACTTCATTACATGAATTTATTAACTACATAATTTATTGATTATAAATTTGATGTGACGAATTTTCGATCGTTATCTAATTTTGATACTTAATCTTATATATATGAACTATAAGTTAAAATGTAACTCTATTATCAGATATATTTGTTCTTTCATAAAAGTAATCTGACAACATCTTAATTCGTAAGGATATCTCTGGAGGATCATCCAAAAACACACCTTAAGTGTGTTAGATGTTTATAGACAAAATCCAGAAGGAAGAATTGAATGAATACCCAAGTGATTGTTGTGAAACAATCAAATATTAATGAATATGTTTAAGATATAATAGACAATGAAAGTCCTGAAGAACTTGATTAATAATTAATGATAACATTAGGGGGAGAGAAACAAGAGCTGGAAAATATAAGTTATATCTTATATGGAATGCATCATTAATATCTTTCACTTAGATCCTCGAACAAGTTAATATGAACTAGAAGTTCATAAATTTATTAATGTGAAACAACATGCAATTATATTATTTATATTGATGCAAAAATGATTATCAGATCATATATTCCGCATTAAGTGCTCATTAAAATACCCTTGGATAATTCTATGCTTGAGATATGCCAGAAGCATGGTCGACCAATCGGTTCCAATGATAAAGATCCAAGGAAGAAGAAAGAGCATGATAAGAAAGTTGGCTTGAAGTTATCAATACTTCTAAATAATTAAATTCTTCTGAAAAGAATATTGATGATAAAAGAGTAGAAGACAATGACGAGCAAGTTACCCCAGAAGAGGTTTAGGTACCTAACAATACTGAAAATATTGGAAATAATGAGGTCTCAATAAACTATGTCTCTGCTAGAATAAATATGGAACCGAAATAAAATTACGATTAATCAAAATTTATTTATGCAATTGCAATTGATATAATAAATACAAATGAGGATCTAGAATTAAAATTATTTGTATAATGTCGACAGAAAAAGTATTGGCCAAATCGAAAGATGTGATTAAAGCATCATTATTTTCACTAGTGAAATACAAAAAATATGGACATGTAGTCTAACACCTGACATTGTATAACGATAACTTATAAGCGGGTATAACTTATAAGAGGGTGTTTTAAGAATATATAATGAGAAAATTAAATTGTGATGTGCAATTGTATTTCTAATTTTGTTGTCCCTAATGGATTTATTAACGTAGTAGCAAATTTTTCATATCTCATTTGATTGCAATATATTAATGAAAATTCCTGAAGGATTTAGAATGCTTGAGGCATTTCAAACTCTCGAGAGATTTAATCTATTAAATTACATAGATCTTTGTACTAATTAATGCAATATTGAGATATGTGATTAAATTTCTATAACAAATGTTTGTTGAATGAATGTTATGTAATTGATCAAAATTACGTTTAGGAAACTATATATTTACCTTTTGAATGTTGATATATATATTGATGATTTAAAATCTTATAGTACTCTCGAAGAGCTCCAAAAGCTACCATATTATTCAAAAGAATATAAGATTAAATTCTTTAAGGCATAAAATATTATCTTGAATTATAAATTGAATATTTCCCTGAAGGAGTCATTGTTTCATAATTCATCTATTATAATGATATAATATGGAGAAATCGCATCCATTAAGATCATCAAGATAACTTGTTTGATGTATTAACAATTGAAATAAAGGATGGTGAGTTATTTTCATGCATGCATGAGCATGATGATTGTGAAATGAATATTTAACGAAGCTCCTCAAATAATGATCCAGCAGATCTCTTCTTAAGCATATATTACAGAGATTGAACTTTGTCATCTCACATATAGTTGCATATATGAGGGGGAGAAATAATACGCACTACACTCTTTTTCCCTTGTATATAGTTTTTGTCCCAATGGGTTTTCCTAGCAAGGTTTTTAACGAGGCAGCTTTTGTGCGTAATATATAGAATGATGATGCACTCTTTTTTCTTCACTAGGATTTTTGAGCATAGGGTTGTACCTAGTAAGGTTTTAACGAGGCATATTTAATATATGAAATAATGAGAAATAATGATAATACGCGATGCACTCTTTTTTTCCCCTTAGCCAAGGTTTTGTCCTATTAGGTTTTCCTTATAAGGATTTTAATGAGGCAGCTTCTAATGCGTATGAAATATGGACATCCAAGGGGGAGTATTATGAATATAATTAATATGGATGTCCAATAATTGGCCCCTAAGAAAAGATAAAATAGGAAAGACTTGTAAGAATGGAAGGAGTTGTGGCAGGATATTTACTATTGTATATTCTATTGTATTTAGGTTAGATTATTTCCTTTATTGTAATTCTAAATCAGGCAAGAGATTTCTTAGCCAGCACTCACCCTCTACTTTATAAAGGGGGCAGTGGCTATTGTATTCTTAATCCACAATTAAATGAAATTCTCTCTTTTCAATTCTCTATTTTATTGTTCTTTTGTTCTTTATTTTATAACAAAAAATAATATAAAAGGGTTCAAAATATTATGTATTTGATAAAAAGGGTAAAAATGGAGCTAAAATATAATTTATGGCTAAAAATACGATTTTAAGTATGTTTTGAATTATAATTATAAAAATGATTTTTGGAAAGAAATGAAATTAGATTCTTTGGTAAAATTGGAAGTCCCAAAAGTATAAATATAATCAGTCCAAATAAAAGTACTCATTTTTTTTTTCCAACGGTATATTACATGCTACATGCTTAATTTGGACTTAGAGAACTCCCTGAAACAATTCTACAGGAATAACCAAAAATGGCAAAAAACTGGAAATCGGATCTGCTGGCAGCAGCTCAATGTTTGGGCCAATCTCACTGACTGGAACTCGGATTAAGGCGTTAAAATACACGTTGGAAAGATAAAAGACAGGCCTACAAGTTTCTTCCTCAGAAGCCCAATTCGGCCTCCTTCAGGTCGAAATTCGTGCATCTTTACAGCAGCAACATATTTGGCAAGTACTGGATCATAAAAAAGAAAGGATTTCTACCCCAAACTTGGAAATTTCGACCCCAAACTTGGAAATTGGAAGAAAAGGAAGGATTTCGATGCTTGAAAATTTCCAAATAGACTCTATATGTATTCTTAAGAATCCTAGTCACCATGTATAACGAAACAATACATGAAAAATTCACAATTCTCAGCCGTAATTTCAGAAAAAGAGAGAAGAAATCCTAAACCGAAACCAACCCAAAATTTGATGATCAAAGTTTTCCAACAAATTACTTTGGAATTTCTAAAGACAATATTGAGAGAGACACTTTTTTTTAGGTTTAGAGACACTTAGTTGCGCCTCTACCCAATTTAGAGGCAGTTTTGTGTCCGACTCATATGTGTCTCTACTGGAGCCGCCCCAAGAAATATAGAGGCGGATCATGAACTACCTCAACGTTGAGTCACCCAAAGCTGCCTCAATGTTGAGACACCCAAAGACGTCTCAAGATTGAGACACCCAAAACCCACCTCAAGGTTGAGGCACCCCAAACCAACCTCACGGTTAAGGCACTCAAACCCACCTCAATGTTGAGACACTCAAAACCGCCTAAACATTGAGGCACTCAAGACTGTCTCAATGTTGAGGCGCCTAAAACCACCCCTACATAAACACTATTGCCCGCCGCCACACAATTTATGAATTACACCTAATGGATTTTAATTAATCCCAATTTCATTACATGAAATTAAAATATAATAATTTGCACACTCAAAACACATAACAATCACAAAGCTTGCAACTTTTAATATCATATCATCAACTAAAACACAAATATAACTAGAAGACTTACATATCAAAATGTGTTCAAAAGCTAAAAAAAATACATGGAACAAATGAGAAGTCCAATATGCAATTGTTTGGAGACGAAGCACTACTTCTGCTTACAACTTGCATCCTCATCCTGCACTTTCAGTTGGTGGATGACTATTATGGAAAACAATCAAAGCTTATGAAGTTTATAAATAGAAGTTTAGTGAACCGAAAAGTTTATGAAGTTCTATAAAAGAACATAATTTGAGAATACCAGGTGAAAAGAGTAGACGAAGCACTACTTCTGGAATATAAAATAACCGTATTATCCATAAAGCCAAGAAAATCCTTCTTGGATTATAAAATGCAATATTATTCCATTTAACACTTCAATAGCATAATATGCAATTAATATAATTGATTTTTTTTTTTTGGAATATAAAACACGAAATTATTTGAAACTTGTAGCATACAAATTAAGAAAGTTCAGAACTAGATGTTATGCTTCTCAAATTTTGTTTTCCAGTTTATTAAATTATCCATGAACTTAAACCATTAAAGAAATGAATATAGATTTAGCAAATAATAAGTAAACGGATATTTGCATATCTACCCAAAACCCTATAAAAATTGAAACCGCATAACAAAATTGAAACATACAGAGAGAGGGATGGATAGATACCTCAAATATTCGTTAAAGGCATCATAGTTTATTTATGCACTGATGCTTTTCCTCTAATTTTGCTTCCAAATTCTTAATAAAATAAACAAGTAAATAAAAGAAAACTAGACTTGTTTTAAGAACTCAAGGAAAAAAAAAGAAATTTCACATGTTTAGTTGTGCATCAACACTATATTTTCGGAACCACACGGTGCTTTTTTAGTAGTGCATGAACGCAGCTTCATCCCTATTAAAATAACCACTACATGCAAAAAAAAAACTATTTTACAAATAAACCCTTAAAAGAAAAATATTATAAATAGGAAACACAAATTAATTTGCACAAAAACCCCTAATAGAGTTTCATTATCCTCAAAAAAATAATTATTAGAATAAAAAAGTAATTTTATTTTTACCTCACCATCTTCAGAGCAGCCATTTTCTGTAAAATAAATTTACAAATCAAATGGTTACAAGAAAGAAGATGGACAAAGGGATGAAGATTGAGAAATTAAAGAGGTTAAATGTGCCAACTGTTAAGTCACTGTGATGAAAAATGTACAATTTTGCTATGTCCCTTCATGTTTTGACACTCTTTACCTTAGCCTCTAATGACTATTGGGTCAAGTTTACATATTAAGTTTGTTCATACTAGTAATTATGTCAATTTCACTTAACACAACCTAATTCGGTCAATTTCAACCCAGATTCAGAAACACAAACCCTAATTCAGTCAATTTTAACACCAATTGACTTAACACAAAATCTAATTACTAGATTTCAGCCCAATATCAATGAAGAACATCAAAAGAGAGAGAAGATTGAGAAAAAAATTGAGATTCAGTAAGAGATTGAGTATGAGAGAAGAGGAACCTTTTGGGGCGGAAGCAAAGAACAAATCAGAACTTCGCTTGAGCTCCTCCTTCTCTTTCGTGTGGAGATGATGGACGGCGCGCCGACTCATGCTTTGCCAACACCAGAACAATTATGGATGGACATCGTCAAGTTATGTGAGAACAAGGCAGAGAAGAGATGGTCTGGACTTTAGTTGGCAAATCTGGGAAGAACATAACAACAGAACATTACAGGGCAGCACATCATCAGAATTTGATCTATGGTTGCATTGCATGTAACTTATATAGAATCAAATGATCTAAGTTAGTTCCAAGGGATTTTATCTGTTTACATCCCCATTTTTCTTTTTATATACACCCTTGTGAGCTAGCTCCAGCAAAGGAATTCTTTTTTATTGCAATATAAGTCTCAATAGGCAATTTGCATGTTATTTAGGAAAAAATATATCTACTCGTATGTACTCTTAAAAAAATAAAAATATCATATCTGACACTTTTTTAGTAGTGTTAGAAGCAAAACAAGACTCAACCAAGACACAACCCGCAAAATGGTATAATGGGACTTACGTATATTTGAAATAATATTAATAAATTTCAAAATTTTAATAAATAAAGTATGATTTGAGCACAAACCTTGAATTTAATAAGTAAAAAAACTAAAAGGATAAAATATTATTCAACATTAATATTGGAGAAATAAATTTTAGGACTAGAGGCACTTTATCCAGTAATGTATAATTGAAAAAAAAAATTGTAAAATTCTTTATCTATTCTAACCTTCATTATTTCTCCCCTAATAGAAGAGGCCACAGGTCAATTATCCACATAGTGCCAAAGGTTGCAGCCAATTTCTTGCCTAAACCCTAAACCGTAAACCCTATAGAAAAGTAACTGAAAAACTTATTGGATATATAGATTTTCAGTTACAATAACGGACAGAGTTACAATAAAAACTTCGAACTATTTCATCAACAAACAACCCCCTCAAATTACATGTAAGTGAAGAATAAATAACATATTATTTTTGAATTTCATGTAGTTGTACACAAGTTAAACTCTAGGGAGCTTATCAGTAAATATGACCAAAAGTAGCTGATTTTTAGAATAAAGGAAATGGCCAAAAACTATCGACCAAAAGTAGCTTTTAACATACTGGTATTTATCAATGAATTCAAGACTAGATAATTATATTTTTTGGAAAATAATATAAATGAATATTTATAAAAATAAGAACACAAAAGAAATTTAACCCTAACTCAGACAATATAAACTCAAATCAGTCAATATCAACCCTAATTCAGTCGACTTTCAACCTAAATTTACTTAATAAAACAACTAAATGAGTCAATTCGAACCCAAATTCACTAAACACAAAACTAATTCAATCAATTTCAACCCAAATTCAGTTAACAAAGATCCAATTGAATCGATTTCAATCTAATAGCAATGTAGAACATCAAAAGAGAGAAAATTTGAGAAATAAATGAAGATTTACTAAGAGATTAAGGTTAAAATAATTAGTAATTGAACTTTGAACAGAGTCAGTCCAGCCGATTTCACTTAACTTTGCCTTATGTTTAGAAAAAAATAAGCTTTCATGGCATTTCAATTTTTGTAGGCAAATAAAAAAGAGTAGGTTATTTTGTCTAAATTCATTGATATCCATCCATAACTCAACTCAGGTGCTTTGTTCTATAATTAATTTGCAATAGAGGGTAGGATGGACGCCCGCATCTCTTCTCAATCCATTAACCGACTCCCATTTCCCCATTCCTCAAATTGAAAACCTTAAAATTTATCCCACTTACATTGGTCCAAACCACAACCCTAACCCTAACACAATTGAAAAAATAGCATTGATCTAATCTTGTTCAGTAGTAAGAACGATGGATTTCACTCTGTAGTCTATTGGTGATTTGTTAATAGACAGTGGATAAAAATAGTTGAAGTTGAAGTGTCTTATCCAAAGTCAATATTATATTTCCAAGAAAGATTGTTCGTATTGGAATGGGAAACTAGAGATACAAGGGTTTTTGACACAATTGGAGATGAAGTATTGGTTATTTCATCGCCAGGCATAAGACTTGATTTCTTGATTGAGGCATGCGGTGATATGGTTGGAGTGAAGTTGAAGTGTCTTATCCAAAGTCAATATTATATTTCCAAGAAAGATTGTTTGTATTGGAATGGGAAACTAGAGATACAAGGGTTTTTGACACAACTGGAGATGAAGTATTGGTTATTTCATCGCCAGGCATAAGACTTGATTTCTTGATTGAGGCATGCGGTGATATGGTTGGAGCGGTAAAAGAGTTCATAAAAGAAGAATGACACTTTGAGTTGTACCAGTTAGAGGATAGTGTTACGGATTTTCATTGGGTGAAGATGACTAGTGGTATTGGAGACCGCATGTTGTTCTTGGAATGCTACGCAGGTTGCCGTTTATGTTTAAGGGCTAGTGATTTTGAGGGATTTGGAGGCAATTGTATCTACTTTGCGGCATGGTGCCTGTCTCCTAAAGTTAAATGTGATTTTATTTTATATAGACATGACTTAATAGAGCAAGAGAACACAAGTGATTCTTGACACTTGTGGCTTTGATTGTTGGTTTGTGCCAAGTTTGTATTAGCTCAGTGTGTTTTAATGCCAGATCTGTGTTGAGTCTTAATTTGGGGTTTATGTTATGTTTCAGTTAGGGTCTAGCTATCCCTACTTGGTGGTGTTTTGGTTGAAAAGGTTGTGAAGAATCTCTTTGAACTCAAGAGTGAAAATTATAATTTAAAATTTTAGACATGATTTCCTGGTTTCTTGTTTATCATTAAACTATCGAATTTCTTTTGTTATGATGTCCTTTGTTTCTAAAAAAATCTTTGAATGTTATATTTAAGTTTTTTAAAATAATGATTTATTGTTACTGATTGGTCGCTCTTTTGTTGTTATGGAGTTTGCAAAGACATTGCTAAGACTATGGTACTGACTGATCATGCATTGAACAGTGAAGCAATGGACATGTAGGCAAAGCATTTTTCCTTAATATATCTTTATTTGAGATATATGTTTTGTTTCTTTATTTTTATCTTTTTGTATGAGTGATTGATTTTTTTTGAGTTAAATCAGCTTTGAACTTGTGACCTTCACCTCGACCAAGAACATGTGTCGATCTTTTGAATGGCACCTCCGGCTACGGCTTGCATTGAGCTCCAATGCTCATATTATACTCCCTTTCTACGTCTTCCTTGACTCTTCAATTGGCTTCAAAGAAGTTAACATTGCCAGAAGAAATTTTCTCTTCGTGGCAACCTCTGTTCGTGGAGGACGAAAATGAACGCGGAGAAACACTGACGCGGAGGTCAAAGGCGTGGGAAACCTCTCCTTGACCCGCTCTTTGTTCACCTTCTCTTCGTGAGAAACTATGGCGCGAGCGGAGTAGGAAAGAGGAAGGCGGAGGTGAGAGGCGTGGAGAAAGGCTGAAGCTGGAGAGAGAGAGATGTTCTGGGTTTGAAGAGGCGCTAGAAAAGTATTGAGTTATGAAAATTTCAGCTTGCGCTGGTTTTGGAAGGATTTTACAAAGGGGGGGATAAAAATTAGCTAAATTTAGCAGAAGCGGAGCCGGGTAGAACACCAGACCCTGTCGCCTGTATTTTCGCCCCTAATTTGACCCACGGCCGTAGAGCTGGCAAACGGGTGGGTCGGGTCGGGTTCAGATCGAATTAATTCGGGTTTCGGGTCAATTCGAGTTTCGGGTCGTTCGTGTTACGGGTCGTTCATGTTTCGGGTCGTTCGGGTTTCGGGTCGTTCGGATTACGGGTCATTCTGGTTTCAGATCATTCAGGTTCCTGTGGGTTTCGGGTTGTTCGGGTTAGGGTCGCGGGTCAGTTGACTTATGGTCAACGTTAGATTCTGGTCAAAAGTCACTCATATTAGAGGTCGTTATTCATCCGAATTGATATTTCAGGTCATTTGAGTTATTCTGGTCAGTATTATCAGGTCAAATATGTTAGAACAAGCCATAAAATTCTCGTTTTTGAGATTTTTTGGATATTAAATCAAAACAATTTTTATTTCGGTTCAAATCGGGCGGGTCATTCGGGTTCGGGTCAAGTCGGGTCACGGGTCATTCGGGTCACAGGTCGTTCGGGTCACGGGTCATTGGGGTTTCGGGTCGTTCAGGTTTCGGGTCATTCGGGTTTCGGGTCATTCAGGTTGCGGGTCGTTCGAGTTTCGGGTCGTTCGAGTTTCGGGTCGTTTCGGGTTAGGGTCGTTTCGGGTTTCGGGTCACTAGGGTTGGGTCGGACGGGTTTTTCGGGTTGAGTCAGGGTAGAGCTGGCAAAATCTGACCCGACCCGAAAACCTAACCCAACCCACCCAAACCTAAACCCGACCCGACCCGAAAATGTTGATAAGTCAACGACCCGAAACCCTACCCGACCCGAATCTGAACGATCCGAGACCCGAAATACCCGGAACCCGAACGAACCGAACCCGAACGACCCGAGACCCGAAATACCGGGAACCCGAACGACCCAAAACCCGAAATACCCGAAAGACCTGAAACCCGAAGGACTCGAGACCCGAATGACTCGAGACCTGAAGAACCCGAAACCCGAATAACCCGAGGCCCGAATGACCCGAATCTAAATGACCTGAACTTGTATATAATGAATGAATGGTCATACATCTGTTGATTTCACTTTTATACTAGTATTATATATTATTTTATAATATCTTATTTTGGATTTATTTTTCAAAATGGCACTGTTCACGGAAATAATTAAACAGATAGCACTCGTTTGGAAAATTAACGGGTTCCGCCATCACCGATGGCGGAACCAATGTGGCATTTTCGCAATTAACGCTAGGGTTTAGCAGTTTATTAGCAAGAAAAAAAAAAACACTGGTTCCGCCATCGGTGATGGCGGAACCAGTGTTTTTCTTTTTTTTTTAAATTTTTTTATACGCAAAACTGCCGAACCCTAGAAATTTTTGCGAAATTGCCACGCTGGTCGAACCAATGTCAGTAACTTCTCGCGCAGGAAAATTGTTCGAAAAATCTCTGGCACTGGTTCCGCCATCGGTGATGGCGGAACCCGTTAATTAGCTAATTAATGGGGTTTTAGAGCGCCAAACAGGGGTACCACTTTGGTTCCGCCAACAGTGATGGCGGAAGTGCTAGTTTCCAAATTTTTTTCAAACGAGTGCTAACTGTTTAATTATTTCCGTGAACAGTGCTATTTTGAAAAATAAATCCTTATTTTGCTTCTTATAATGTCAACATATTATTTTAGAAAATAATATATTAATTATATTGGTTTCTAAGACATAAAATTCTATTTGAGACTTTTGAGCTTATCGGCATCCTTTTACAGCTTGCGCAAAATTGAAAATAAATAGATATTTATTTAATCAAAGATTTTTCATTACAAGTTAAACACGGTGCGTAACTAGAGCTGGCAAAATCTAATCTGACCCGAAAACCCGACCCGAAAATATTGGCAAGTCAACGATCCGAAACCCGACCCGACCCGAAGCCGAATGATCCGAGACCCGAACGACCCGACCCATCCATTTGCCACCTCTACCCACGGGTCCGAGTACAGCCTTGCAGACTCAATTATTTTGCCTCTATCAATATTTGTGAATCAACGACTTATCTTGGCGTATGAATTTCGAACCTTTAAATTGAGTGTTGCAGGAATTGGAAGAGCATCAAATTATCATGCCGTCACTTGCTTCAATATCCGCCTTTCTCGAAATTAAGTTGAATAATTTCTCTTTTCCGATCAATTAGAGGGATTTGGGGTTTCATCTAAAATTATTGTTGTGTAATTGACCTGTGATAATTGAATAAGAATATTTAGTGGTTAAATAAGCATCATTGTTAAGTTCTTCTAATTTAATAATTCTTATTTTGGTGCATTGAAACTTGTTGAAAAAAGATTCAATTTTAGGGAAATTTCTTGGTTTTTCTCAAATTTGGTGACGATTGTGTTGTGTGTTGTGTTTACTCGCTTCATATAAGTCCTAAAAACGTCCTAAAACAACCTTGTGATTTTATTTTTGTTCAATTCTTATTTTCCTTAAAAATCCAAAATAAATTGCTAATAATGAGATAAACAAGTTGCAACCAGAACTGAAAATTGCCAAATTCAGCAATTTTTTTAATTTCTTTTCTTTGTTTTAACCTCATATTTTAATTTCTCATATTTTTCTAGTCAAAATAGACATAAAGTTTGCTATATTTAGATAAAGGATCAAAAAGTTATGATTTAAAGAAGTTTAGGATCATATTTGCAAAAAATTGTTTTAAAACTGTTGCTGAAATTTCGCTGTTTGGGACGTCTCGGGTTAGTATTTCTGAAGTTTGAGTTCAACACTGGTTTTGAAACTTCCTAAAACCCTAGAATATATATAAAATTTGTCTTGTTTGGAATTGCATAGCAAAAATGACATTTTCGTAAAATACCGGGAAACTATTTAAAAAAATCAGATTACAAAATTTAAACTCCGTTTTTCCTGATCTATCATTCATCAATTAAATTCAGAATTAATTCTCTCCTCTCTGTGGACACGACCCCTTTCTCATTATATACCACCTGAAATTAAATAAAAGAAAGGGTTAATAATACAAATTTTGTTTGCATAATTCCGTTAAACACAAAACAACATATTTCGCGGGCTTATCAGATATAAAGCTCGTTTGGAAAAATACCTTTGAAACCTTTAGTTTTTCTGGCGGTTGGAGGCATGACGTTGACTTTTACAATAGCGTCGAACATTAGCTTTTTTCGGGACGGGGCTGGGTGTTCATCTCGTTTACTATGTAAGAAGACCACGTCATTTGCATCAGCATGAGGAGGGAACAAAGATCTGTCATTAAAATCTAGTTCCCATCTAGGAGTTGCAAATAACTCTTCTGGTGTTTCACTTAACACTTTGATATCGTTATCACAATCATCATATTCTTTCGTATTTTTGGGTTCTCTTTCTTGGTTTGCATCCCTTTCGTCAGAATACTCGTCTCCAATTTTTTTTCCTCACAATGATCAGATTTCTCATTGTCGTATTTGTCGCTTCGGTCGTTAGTTTCGTCACCATCTTCATCTTTTCCGTGTTTGTCATAGTTATTTTGTTGGTCAGTCTCCTACTCATTTTCGTAATCTTTTTCCTCATCCTTTTAATGCAAAAGTTTATTAAAAAATAAAAAAAATGAAAAGATTATTAAATATAACCAGACTTGGCACCGCTTGAGCTCAACAAACCATTATTAAATATAACAGAACATGATTGCATTTGTAGATTCACTGCGTTTCGTAGTTGACATTCCAGCTCAAAATTTGTCTTTAAAAAAAAGCGGCACCCATTTCTAGGTTGTATATATCCTAAAACCAATTTGGATCTTGAAGTTTGTTTTTTTAACTCATTATAAACGACAACCCATCTAGCCTGAAAAAAATAGAGTAAAAAATTACTGAAATAAGTTAAAAGCTCACTACAAAAGGTATATAGCTGAAGCAAAAAAGGTTAATTTGCAGAGATGAAAGGTATGACAGATTTAAATACTATAATAAGACTAAAGAAACAATATTATAAGATAAATATAACACATATATTAAAAGAAAGTATCCACAATACAAAAGGTATAGACGTTTAGTGCATACTAGAAAAAGTATAAAAGAATTAAATAACTACATTGAGAGTAAAAAGAGTATATTAAGAGAATAGAAAAGTATAACACAATCTATACCCTATACAGATTTTGGAGTAGTTTGCTGCGTTCTGATGAAGCCACGTGAGTGTTTTAATTGTGGATCGTCTGATGTTGATCCGACGGTTGAGTAAGATCGGATGTTGTAAAGCTGGACCGTATGATTTTGATCCGACGGCTGGATAAAGTCGTGGTGTATTAAGGGCGGATATAAACCACGAGTTAGATGATTTATATAAAGAGTTTTGATTGGTTTGGTCTATATATTACGATATTGACCAAAATGACTAAAATAAATAACTGCGAAATGGTGATCTCCAATTATTTATTGGATACGATACGACCCCTCTTCTCTCTCTCAAAATCCGACCCAACGAAAGAACCCTAGACTGAAACCGTCGCTCGGTCGGTCGCCGGCTACGTCGCCGTCTCCTATCGACTGAATCCGCCACCTCCCATCGAGAAGCGACCCCAATTCATACCCCCTTGTCTCGCCAAAAGGAAAGAAGAAACCGTCCAACCCTCCACCTGTCCCTTCTCGATTGCTCCGCCCACCATGGCCGACGCCACTGACTTCGCTCCGGCCAAGAAGAAATTCTCCGATGAGGCTGAAAAGAGGTCAGTTTTCTTCAACAATTCCACCATTTCCACTGTATTTTCGAATTATGGGGGAATTTCTGTTTGAGTGATGATTGTTGGACTGATTTGGGTTGCAGGAGGAAGAAACTCACTCCAGGCAGCTTGATGAAGGCCATTGACGGCAGCTCGAAATTGGTGATTTTTGGGCTGAACAGTAGGTTTTGGTGTTTTCGCGCAAACGTAGGCGTTTCTGGCCCCAATGGACCTCACAGGAAGGTTAGGCTCATCGAGACGAGTCGTTTGACATTAAGCACATCCAATTCTGGTAACTTCGAAATTTTCGCGATTTTTCGAGCGGGATTTGACTGGCTGTTGACTTTGACCAGTTTGACCAGTTTTGACTGATCATTTCTGAGCGTTCTCGGAGGTTTCTGATCGCGAGACTTATACCGTTGGATTCGTCTCATCAAGCTCTTCGTTTTGGTATCCCGTTTGACCCATTTTAGAAAGGTTGACTTTTGGTCCACTCAGCGATTTTGGACATTTGACTTGGGTTGACTTGGTTGTAAAAGGTTGTCAAATTGTTGTAAAATTTTGGGAAATTTTTGTAGAGTGTTTGAGAGTTTTGTTTGGTCATCTTTGGCCCATAATTTGCGTTTTGGTCCAATTCTTCATTTTATGTCTTTTCGCCTATAAAATAGCACAAAAATGTATTAAGAAGTTTCAAATCATGTTTTATGAATTATGAGCAATTATCATACATTTTATGTGAAATATGATTGAAATTGAGATGATAAAAACTATAAAAATATGTATAAAAATACACATTACGTTATCGCAAATTAATTCTTGTTTAGGGCTTGTTTGTAAATATATATAATTTTATTCCAATTATATTTACAAGTCCTTTTGGTCGATTTATAAAATTAATCCTTTATTTTCTTGAAATTGCGTTAATAACTTTAACTCGCTTGATAACTCATTTTATATTTAAAATTTCACAATTAATATGAAAATAATTTTGATACAAGCCCGTATCAAAATATACCTAATTTTGTCTGAATAAGTTACTATAAACTTTACGAGTAATAAATACCTAATGGGTTTAATTAGAAATAAAAACATATCTAAAATATTACTTAAAACCTTTTGTTTTATTTATAACATAAAACCCACCAAAATTCATATTCTTATTTTCCTAAAACTTAATTATTTTGGGCCTAATAATAATACCTTATTTCCTTAAATCTTTTCCTCATTGGGCAAATAAAACTTATTGGGTTTAAATCAAAATATAAAATATTTTATTTTATTTAACTTTGTTGTTATTTTCTTTATTTGGGGCCTAAAAGATTATCCTTTTTTTTTTATGTTTTATTAGTATTTTTATTTTATTTTATTTTATTATTATTATTATTATTATTATTATTATTATTATTATTATTATTATTTTTTTAATTAACCCAATGGTCCAACGGCTATTTTCATTTTAATATGAATTGGCACGGCCCAAATGCTTTATTTTCTTGAAAATTGGAATTTGAATTCTGAATTTCATACCTTAATCCTAATTCGGTTCTTTTAATTAACTTAAAAATCCAAGAATCCATTTACCATCTCCTCCAAGAGTTGCCTCAATCCAGAAGCCACGCCTCTGTACCCATTAGCGCCTCTTCATGAGACTCGCGCTTGCTCGATGCATCTCTTCAACGAGACGCGTCTTCTGAGAGTCGGTTCTCTTCGACGTTGTGCTCGGCTTCGCACTTGTTCATACTCTTGACGCATCTGTTCGCCTGAAGACAGTGTCATTCGTGCCGGTGACGCCTCTTCCGAGAGTCAGTTTTCATGTACTGACGTTAAACCCTAAGTGGTGGCGTCCTTAAAACTTGTCCAATCGAAACAACCATTCTTATCTTATCAGAAATTTATCCTCTTTATCCATTCAAGCAATTTCATTATTTCACCCAATCTCAATTTGAGATTAAATCGTGCTCCCACAGAGAAGTGAGAGAACAACAAAATTGCATAAAACCCCAGAAATATCTGATGACCCTTTAGCATGAATTGTTTGTTCAATTTATCATTTGAAATTATAAAATTGAAGAAAATTAAATCCTACAAAATACATACTAGTTTGAAATAAACACATACGAGTTTATCACAAACACATACCTGGTTTAACATAAATACATATCTGATTAAGACATAAGCACTTATACCATAATTTGTGTCGTAAAATTATGTACTTCCGATGGAGCTTTCAGAGATAGAGCAAGATGACTAATGGCATACCGTAAAATTAAATTCAACAAGATCCATCTGTATTTCAAAATAAATATATATATTATCTTAAATAGTACTGAATGTAACAAAATTATTGAAAAAATGAATCAAAATTTCAAGATTTAAAACTCCCAAACCTCCTCCTTTCTTTGGTCTGCACACTTTTTTCCAAGAGACTAAATTGTAACCTTTGTTTTTATTGTCTTTCCAAAGAAAAGTTCTTCTGATTTTATCCATCTCTTTTATAACCCACTTTGGGAATTTGAACACTGAAAGGTAATAAACTGGCAGTGAAGATAGCATAGAATTAATCAGTACTAATCTTCCTGCTAAGTTTAAAAGGGCATCTTGCCATCCTTGTAATCTCTTTTCAATTTTTCTATTATTTTTCTAAAATCAGATCTTGTTGGTTTTTTATAATGCAATGGGGTATCCTAAGTAGCTTAGTGGCATTGCTGCTTCAGGACACCCTAGCTCATCTGATATTTCCTTTACTATGGGGAGATTTTCTGGAATTGTGCAGAACTCTGATTTCTCATAATTTATCTTTAAACCTGAGCAATTTTCAAATGTTTTTAACAAGAATTTCAATCTCTTTACTTGGCTGATTTCTGATTTTATCAAAAATATGGAATCATCGGCATAAAAACATGATATGTTAATAGACCTTATTGGCTTTTCAAAATTATTATTATTACCCAAGCTTTCAGTTACTCCAGCTAGAGTGTCCATGGCCAAATGAATAAGTGGGGTGATAATGGGTCTCCCTGTCTCACCCCTCTTTTCATGTGTATTGATTTTTCAAGTACTCCATTTAATAGAATTTTAGCTGCCCCTTGTAGCACATATGCTTTTATCCAGTCAAGCCACCAACCCTTAAACCTTCTGATTTCTAAAACTTGAATAATGAAATCCCAAGAAATTGTATCAAAAGCTTTCTCTATATCAGCTTTAAAACATAATAATGGTACCTTTGAATGATTTGTTCTATGTGCTATTTCTCTGGCGTAAATGTAGCAGTCAGAAATATTTATTGTTTCCAAAAAGCCCATTTGATTTTGAATAATTAGTTTATTGATTACTTTTTTCAATCTGTTAGCTAGTATTTTTGAAATTGATTACTTTTTTCAATCTGTTAGCTAGTATTTTTGAAATTATTTTCTAAATGGACCACTAAATGATAGGCCTGTAATCCTTTGATTGAATGGCTCCATCCTTTTTTGGAATTAAAGTTATGTGTGAAACTGCAAATTCTCCCAATCCTTTTTCACAGTGATTATTTTTTATTATGTAATAAATTTTCTCTCTTATTAGTTTCCAATATTTTTTAAAAAACTCTCCATTAAAACCGTCAGGTCCTGGTGTTTTATTATTCTTCCAATTTTTAACAACCTCATCTACTTCTTCAATATTCAAATCCAAGTTTATATCAGCAAGATCTACAATCTCATTTTGGAATACAGTTTTTAAATCAAAATTGGCACTTGTATTAGGTTTTGGGGGTTCTGAACCAATTAGTGTTTTATAAAATTCAAATAGAATAGATGCCTTGGCCTTATGGTTAGTAACCTCTTGGTTGGTAACTGGATCTGTTAGAGAGGGAACCATTAATCTATTTTTCTTTATTGTTGCATAGTTATGGAAAAATTTAGAGTTACAATCACCCTCTTTTAACCATTGAAACTTTGCTCTATGTTTCCAATAGTTTTCCTCTTCTCTTATTATTTCTGCAATTCTTACTTTGATTTTTGTTTTTAGCCAGACTTCCAAATATGGTAGTTTTTGTGATTCTTCTTTCACTTCAAGCCACTTTAAAATTGCTTTACTATTTTCTTTGTGTTTCCTTATTTTCCTTTTTATTCCATTCTCTCAACGTTTTCCCCAAAGTCACCAACTTGTCATGAAATTCATCTAGAGTTGTGGATTGAGATGATTTTAAGTGTTCCTCTATTATATGGTTGGCTTCATGACTAAGAAGCCAAGTGTTTTCAAATCTGAAAGTAGTATGAATTGAGAAAGTAGTAGTTGACTGAAGGATAATATGGATAATTTGGAAAATATTTAGACCAAGATAGGTTAAAAAGAAACCTATACAGTCTTGCTTTGATCTGAGAACTTGACCATGTAAATTTCCTGTCTTGTAATGGTGGGTTAATAAGATTGAGATTTGATATGAAAGATCAGAAGATTTTTGAGTCTGGCCAACTTGTTTCGCTGCTTCCAGACCTTTCATGAACAGAGGCCACTAAATTAAAATCTCCCAAAATCAGCCAAAGTAAATTATTTACCTCCATTTTTTCCAATTCTTTTAGAAATTCTTTTTTATCAGTTGTGGTTTGTGGACCATAAACTCTTGTTATAATAATTATTGAATTGTCCCATTTGCATCTCAAATATATTGTAATACTGTGAGATAGTCTAATTGTTTTAATACCTTCAAATAAATTCTCATCCCAAGCCAGCACTATTCCTCCTGAAGCACCATTTGAATGCATTACTGAATATCCATTTAGTTTATTACTAAAAATCTCTTTATGTAATTGATAATTATATTCTTTCAGTTTTGTCTCTTGTAAACAAGTAATACTACTCTTGAGATTAATAATAGCCTCTTTAACATCTCCTCTTTTCTCTGTTGCATTTAAGCCTCTTACATTCCAAGTAAGTATATTTATGTTTTTTAACTTCATTTTAATAATTGTTTTAACTTGAGATTCTTTCTTTGTACAAGTTAATGAGCTCTAGAGATCATCTCTTGTCTTATTTCCTCATTAATTACTATTCCTGCCCCTTCCAACAGATTGCATATTTCTCCAACCTCCAGCTTTCTTTTATCCTCTAGTAAGTTAACTTTTACCACCTCTTCATCAAAAATCAATTTCTTTTTATTATTTCTCTTTTTGTAATATGGTGTTCTTTCATTATATTGGGTCAGTTGTGCCTTGTTTATTGCAGAAATGTAATTATTGGATTGCATCTGTTCTATCCTGATGCTTTTTCTTGTTTGCTGAGTGATTTCTTTCTTCTTTCTGGTTTGTTTAATAGGCCTTATATCAACACTGAATGGTACTAGTTCAGACTGTTTTAATTGGTGGTTGGAGAGGTCAGGTGGTGGAATAGTGTCCAGGGGATATTCTGGGTCATATTCCTGGACTGAATTTTTTTGTACATATTGATCCTCTAATATGTATTCTGGGATGGTTAATTCTGAAGGTAGTACATCTTGTTGATTATGGTATTGTGTTGGGTTTAATGAAGGGTCAGGTATTGGTTGACTTCCCTTAGGGTTGTTAGATATCAGTATTTGATCTTCAAAGAGAGGGTTATTTATAATACTATGTGGGCTGGAAGGGTTTGAAATTGGCATCCTGAACCCAGAGCTAGAAGGATCCAACATTTGGTCTTCCAAGTTAGGGTTATGTAATACAAGTTGTTGTTGAATATGAGGGGGTGAACCTTGGGGAGAAATGGGTAGTGATGATATATTTATAAGATCAAGATGCTACATTGAACAGATTCTGCTGAAATCGGAACTCCTTTGCTCTTGGAACATCCCTTCAATCTCCACACTTGTATTATTTTTTGCTTAGGTCTCCACTCCATTGGTTTTGGCAGATTGAAATAATTTGGAACCATGATATAAACTTTGTGTGAATGCTTGCCATCAGTCAGATTGAGAGAAAAAGGTATATCTGATTTTTTATTACTATGATTGTTAAAGAGACTTCCTTCATATCTGCTGGCCTGTTTATGTTTATAATCTTTTCTAATTTGCCAAATGATTCAATTAACCAAGCTAAGCTATCCTTGTTTGCTAATGTGACAGGTACCCTTCTCATGATAACCTTCACTTCTATTGGTTGGCTGGTATTTTGCTCAGACTGTGGTAGTAATCCCTCCTTAATGACTATAGTAAGTTGTGCCTTCCTCTCCTCCTTGAATCCAGCAGGTTGAGTATAGTGAGGATTGTTGATTGATTGTAAAATTAGGGTTTTTGACTTTTGTATAATTGGATGGGTTTGAATTGCTTGGGTAGTACGAATTTGTGGCCTTCTTGTTTGAATTACTGGTTTCGATAGATTAAATGAGCTTTGAGGTTGTACTTTAGACCAGCAATTCTTTGTTATGTGTACTTGTTTGTTGCATTTGTAACATGTTATTTTATTTTTGTAATCTTTTCTCTCATGAGTTGATTGTAAGCATCTAAAGCATTGAATTCTAATGTTGGTTTCTTCCTCTTTCCTTGCCCTTTCTTTGATTTTCTTTTTGTTCTCTATAAGAATCCAACCTTTGTTTTGTTATTTCTAGTGGTTAAGTTTTCTTGTTCTAAGGTTTGAGAGACGATCTGAGCAAAAGATGGTTAATTAAGGTCAGATCGAATTAAATTAGCCATTGTTTCTCGCGTTGTTTCCTCAAAAACCAACTCGAGATCTTCTTGTTCCTTCTCACTTTCTTTTCCTCTTTGCCGGATTTTTAGCCAATCCATGCCCTTTCTTTCTTGAATCTTGAATCTAGAAACTCTAGTGGTTGACGATTTCTCCCTTAGAGGTAAGGCTCAATACCCGGGTAAACTACGGGGCACAGTCCTTATCCTCTTTAGGATCGTCAGAGTTCTAGCTCGAGATTCACTGGTGATAAAATTTCCTCGGTTCTAGATTTTCTTGAAATTAAAGGATCTTAAACGGCCAAGATATTATAACCAACTTGCCACAACTTATTCTATATCATTTATGAATCAAGCATTCGATCGAACACATTATATACACTTTGAAAAATAATTATAATATCAAAACAGATTCAAGAATTTGAACAATATAAATCAAAAAGTGAATTATGCTAGCAATTTAGTATCAAATCAAGATTCAAAGAGTTGAATATAACTGGCACTTCTTTTTTTTACTGATAGGGCTGGTAATTTCAGATTTATAAGGCATCCGTCTGCCATGCTTTGAAATCTATTTAGCTGGTTAATACATATCTAATGGCAAAAATGTAATTTTATCATGTAATTTCTAAATTTTGTCTTGATTAGTTTTCTTTAAATTCTCAAATTTACTTAAGGGTTGCAGAACTATTTTCAAGAGTCTTCAATTTTCAGCTGGGGATACTCATAATTTTTAATATTTTTCATTATTTAGGCAAGGTGAATGAGATTGGGAAAGGAATGGAGGAAGAATGTGACAGCTCAAGAGATCAAGTGCCGGCCTTTTGTACTGTTTATCTTTTTAATCTAGTAATAGCATAATTTTTTTTAATTTATGTAAAGGGTGCACTGTGTGTTTTTCTATATTTCTGAGTTATCTTTGATTGCTATTTGTTCTCAATTATTATGTGTCATGTAACATAATTTTTTTATTCTCTTTATTTGACATATGAGTTTGACAATTTTTTTTATTTATATTTGTTTGCTTGGCTTGCTCTAAAAATGCTAATAAAAGTTTTAATTACACTATGTTTAGTGTTAATATATATTATCTTTTTGGGGTGACATCCATGCATTTGAGTGTCAATATATGTTTTTTAAGTCATTGTATTTTTTTGTATGCTAATATACTATATTTTAGTGTTTATATAGATTCCTAAATGTTAATATATACATTTTTGTGTCGTTTTCGTGCTTAATATATCATTTTATGCATCAATATATTATTTTGAGTTTTAATATATCATTTTGTGCATTAATATATTATTTTCAGTGTGAATGTATTATTTTGTGAGACAATATACTATTCCCAATGTGAATATATTATTTTGTATGCCAATATACTATTTTCAGTGTGAATTTATCATTTTGTGCGCTAATATGCTATTTTCACCACCAATGTTCGTATTCTTTTCATTGTCAATATATCATTTTATAGATCATAATCTTTTCAATCTTAATATATCATTGTGTATTAATATACTATTTTCAGTGTGAATATATTATTTTCTCAATTAATATACCATATGTAATGCCAATATACCATTGTTAAGTGGTAACACTGTCATTTTTTTACAAGTATGATACTAGTGTTAATATATCATATGAGTGCAATTACCTCATTTAGTATAAAATTGTTCATTTTTATTATAATTTTTTAGTTACTTAAAACAATTTTGGATATTGAGTGAATGGTTATAGAACTTATGCCTAACTTTTTTTGTTTGAATCAAGTTTTCTACATATTTTTGAGCAGTAATATATGTTTTTCAAATCATAACGTACGTTTTTGTGTGTTATGATTTATTATTATTGTAGTGTCATCGTAGATTTCTAAAAGCTAATATGTATTTTTGTGTCGATTTTACTATGAATATACCATTTTGTGTGTCAATATAATTTTTATAGTGTCAATAAGTTATTTTTGTGATAATATCCACTTTCGTGCCAATTTCAGTGTTAATTTATTGTTTTGTGTGTAAATATATAGTTTCTGATATGAATAAATCATTTACACTAAAAAAAAAATCATTTACACAATCAATGCACCATATCAATGCCGATGTATAATTTTTAATGACAATATCATCATTTTTGTACAAATATAATATTAATGTTAATATATCATTTTAGTTCCAATTTTAATGTTAATATCTTTTTGTGGTAGAATATTTCACTTATCAACAACAAAGCACTAAAGCAGGTAGCTTAAGAGCTCTTCTATAGTGCCCAAGACTTTTTAATTAATTTCATGATGATTAAATCTAAACCCTTCAAATCATAAAGGGTATTTTGGGTACTTCCGCATTAATAACACAATTAATTACACAGTAACTCAATTCTTTGTTTCTTATTCTGTGCATGTGTTCAAACCTCTCCATTTCGTACCATGTTCCACACACTGAATCACTCTCCCTCCAAATCTCTTCCAATCTTTCACTTCTAATTTTTCTAACTAATAAAGAGTATTTACTATTTAGCACATAGAAACAAGAATTGAATTATACGCGCAATTTAGTATCCAAACAGATCAAGAATTAAGCTTTATGAACAAAGATTCGAATTATACTTAAGTAGAAACCAAGAATTTGATGAAATATATCTTAACGGAAGGTAAAAGACATTAACCAAAACATACCTGACAAATCAAATAGCTTGTTGATACACTTCTGGTTCAATCCTCTGTTGAGACTTTCGTCACCGGTTATGCGCCTCGCTGTGCAAGAGAGAGAGCTCTTCCAAAGAACAACTAGCGCAACTCAAGAACTTGGAAAGGGCAGACAAGAGCTTATTTCATTGCTTTCCTTTCAGGTTCTTTCGCCAGATCTTGATTTTCTTCCTTGTAAATCCCCTAGCTTGCCTCTCAAAAACCTTTTAGTGCTGCAATTATCAAATTCAGCCTTCTAAAACAAAGTTCCTTAATTTATTAAATAACAGCGCAGCTCCACTTCCGTTTCATTTTCTCCCTTTCCGTCATGTTTCAGCTTTGCTTCCCTCTCTGTCTTCTCTCTCTCCTGGCTGTCTCCTTCCCTCATTACAGCTCAAGGAAACGATACTACAACTCTCTCTCTCTTTGATGGAGTACGTGAAGTGTCTACTGGTCACAATTTCGTCTTTTATTATTGGTTTATTCTCCCTCTTCAGTTGGTTTCGCCCTATTCTATACCTCAAGCAAGAACTTCCGCAATGCATAATATTGGAACTGACGATGATGACTTAGGTGAACTTGTACATAAAGTATTAGTGATACTGTTAGTTCAAACGAAATTCATTATATGAATGAAATTCCGGAGACCAGTTCTAGATATAAACATAAAGTATTAGTGTGTTGTTTTCTTTTTGCAACAATTTTAAATTATCTTGAGAAGTTTTATGTTTTAGTTTGCTTTGTAAATATATGATGCTCTAAAGTAAAAATGTTTCAATAAAAAAAAACAGTATTTTGGAAACAAAAATGAAAAAACAGAAATCCATTTTCCATTTTTTGAAAACAAGAAACAGAAAAACATAAATGATGCCAAACAAGTTTTTCGTTTAAATTAGTACCATAATATCACATGATCAGTTAAATTAATGATACGTATTATATTTCTAATTACGTGAGAACTATCATATCAAATAAA
This sequence comes from Juncus effusus, assembly GCA_027726005.1. Classification (NCBI taxonomy): domain Eukaryota; kingdom Viridiplantae; phylum Streptophyta; class Magnoliopsida; order Poales; family Juncaceae; genus Juncus; species Juncus effusus. The sequence continues at coordinate 6,437,896 of CM050906.1, read as the reverse complement.
ATTTTAGAGTATTAAGAACTATATTGTATTACTTAATATATTACGGATTTTAAAAAATTATGTGATTAATTTATGCATAATCCGTATCATTTTAAAAACTAAAAACTAAAAAATAAATAATTAAGGCCTCGTTTGGCATCATTTTCGTTTTTCCGTTTTTCGGTTTTTAAAAACAAAAATCCGTTTTCTATTTTTCTGTTTTTGTTTTCAAAAAATATGTTTTTTATTTTTAAAATCGGTAATAATTTTTCCTAGTTATTATTTTATCAAATACACATTTATAACATTTTCAGTGCCAATATATCAAGTTTTCAGCGCTAATATGTCGTTTATAGTATCAACATAATATTTTCAGCGTTAATATACCGTTTTAACTATCAATATATCATTTCTAGTGTCAATGTACCGTTTATAATGTTGATTTACCATTATTGAGTATTAATATTCTATTTTCAGTAATCATTTTTAGGGTTAATATATTATTTTCGATGCCAATATATTGAGTATTCAGTGTTAATCTATCATTTAAAATATCAATATATTCCGTGTCAATATACTATTTTCAGTGAAAATATCTTGCTTTTAGGGTATCAAAATACCTTTTTTTAGTATCAATATAACACTTTTAATGTTAATATATTATTTTTAGTATTAAAAAATGTTAATATATCATTTTTAATATCGGCATATATCATTTCTAGTGTCAATATACCATTTCAGTGTAAATATAAAGATTTTAGTATTAATAAACTTTTTTTCGATATCATTATATTTTTTTCAGTGTTAATTTACTGCAATATAAAGTTTTAGAGTCAATATTTTTAATTAGTGTCAACTTACGTTTTTTAGTGGATATAAAGTTTTACGGTCAAAATTCATTTTTAATGTGAATGTACTATTTACGCCAACTTACCTTTTTTAGCGCAATACAATATTTCAAGGTCAATATTCTATTTTAGTGCTACCATATATATTATTTTCGTGTGGTTTCAGACATTTATAGTTTTGGCAATGAAAAACAAAAAAGAAGAAACAACTTTTTCTTGTTTTCAAAATCCTGTTTATTTTTGGCCATTTGGAGAGAAAAAAATGGAAACAGAGCCATTTTGCCAAACACGTTTTGTTTTTTTTCTGGAGGAAAAAAACAGAAAACTGAAAACGACAACGATACCAAACAAGGCCTAAAATAGTGGAGATATTTTTTTTTTAAGAAATGAGTCATATTAGATTTTCTTATGTATAGTATACATACTTTTTCCATATATATAATATCATATTTACTTTTTAAAAATCATGTTAAATATAATTATTATTTTTATCTTTTTTAAAGTTAATCATATATAATCAAATCTTATGTGATTTTAACTAAAATCTATGAAATAAATTATCTTGCCTAATTAATACTTGATTTTTTTACTAATATAATATGTCAAGACATAATAGCATTGACATTTTAATCTTAGAAATCTTAATGCAAACATAAATTGAGATCTTAAATTATTATCCAAATTATATAGTCAGTTATTATTTTTTTTTTATGAATTTATTATTTATGTTATTTTAGTTTCTTATATGTAAATTTATTGGTATAGAGTTATCCATCCTTATAAAATTAGATGTGATATAGAAAATATTTTTAAATGCATAATAAATGAATAGAATATCTTATGATGTAATTCAAAATAATTTTAAATACATACAACTACTTAATATAATTATTATATATTGTTTATGCACTATGAATTTATTTCAAACTTTTATTTTGAATATTCATAATTGGGATTTATACATAGAATGAAATGAATAATAAAATTGAAATATTTGCAGCAAAGCGCGAGTATTATTCTAGTCTTAGACATTTATAGTGATTAGGGATTAGATTAAAATATGTGCAAGTGGTGCGAATATAAGCATACAACAATTGTCAACAAAAAATATAGCAAGTAAACCTTTGACGTCCCTATTTCATAAGAAGACAGAGAAGTATACAATTTTTTATTTATTAAATTATAAGGGGATAAACTTGACATGATCTACATTCAACAATTGTCAACAAAAAATATATCTAGTAAACCTTTGACGTCCCTATTTCATAAGAAGACAGAGAAGTATATAATTGTTTATTGGGAAATGTGTAAACACGATGGCACTGTAACATGACTGTAGCACGACACAATATACTGTTTTGTTTCATTTTATATATTGTTTTCTCATTTTATATATTATTTATTATTTAATATATTGTTATTTATTCCTTGTTTATTTTTTATTTTTTTACTTTTATATACTGTTTTTCCATTTTATATACTGTTTTCCCATTTTTATATATTGTTTTCACTTTTTATGTATATACTGTTATTAGAAAATAAATTATATATACTGTTATGTATATATTGTTATTAGAAAATAAATTATATATAATGTTATTGGACAGTCGTGCTACAGTGCGTCGTGCTGTAGCAGGTCCTTTTTTTATTTATTAAATTATAAGGGGATAAATTCGACATGTTTTCAATATCATAAAAATCTGAGGCATATAAGAATATTTTTATGATGTTTGTTTCGATATATATATATATATATATATATATATATATATATATATATATATATATATATATATATATATATATGAGATGAGGATCTTTGCCAACTTTACCAATTACACATTTCCAATAATTTAAAAATCAAATTTCAACCATTTATATATGATCTATATCATTTAGATATATTGTTGGATGAATTTTGTGGGATTTGAATATATCTATCTTATATACCAATGCCATAGTTTCGCAACCGTTAATTTCGATAGTTTTTATGATTTCAATGAAGGAAAGTTCAAAACGAGTAAAAAATGACTGTATATCTAATATGCATTACATATATTTAATCCAATTACGAAAATGTGAATTCTGAAATTTCGTTTTTGACGAATCATGTAGAAAATTTTGTCGACGTTGATTTTCTCACATGTTGATCGACTGGATAAAATTGTTTATTTTGTAGGAAATTCAGTCTACTATTTTCATAACTGATATATATCATATGGAAAGATAAAAGACATTTTATACTTCGAACCATCTTATATAAGTTAGGACATCCATTCATAGAGTGCGAAAAAGATCAACGCTGAAATTTTAGGTGGGTAATCTCCCTAGTTTGTTCTCTATCTCTATATCTAGGTATAAAGTATCTCAATTGTGCTTTAATACCTGATTATAGTCCAAATTGGATCGTAATTTGCCTGTTCAATCCAAATTAATTCATAATTAGCCTGTACAAGGATTTATCCCTATTTAATGATTTTAATAATAATCATAATAATTATTTTCTTCTTTTTCTTTGCATAGGCGATGTCGCAGATTACCAACAAGACGACAACAACAATTCTTCCGACTTCGTATTAACAGAATTTGAGGATGAAGAAGAAGCATATCAATTTTACAATGATTATGCTTTGAAAAGTCGATTTAGTGTAGAAAGAAGAAGCATATCTACTCCAATGTGACTTAACTTATTTGAATAAACTGTGACCTTTGATTAATTTATGATAAGTTTCCTTTGTATTTATATTGCATTTGTGTTTGAATTTTTGTTTGAACTTCTGTTGAATTTATGTCTAATTTATTTTGAAGATTTTGATGTTGTTTTTTTCTGAAATTCTGTTGAACATTGTTGAATTTTATAACTTGGTACCATACCAACTACTAATACAAACACTTGGTACCAATATGCTCAAATAATATGTCCATTTCAATTCACATATCTACTTCAATTCAATTCACATGTTCAATTCAATTCCAATACTCAATCATCCAATAAACATTCATTTTAATATCAATTGCCAATATACATGAAAAATACACGTTTAATAACCCATTTATGAAAAAAATTATAAATACAAATACCAATTATAATACCCTAATCACAACACCCTGGTAACCCATGCAAAAGATAATAAGTATTTAGAAACCCTAATTGACAAATCCACTACAAGTTGACAAAAAGATTCGTAGTTTATTGAGATCTTCATTCTTTAGCAGTCTCTTCTTTTTTTTTTATTGAAATTACCAAGGCTGCTTTCAACGAATATATCAGTATGTTCTTTACAGTGCCCGATTGATATTCCAAAACCTACAACCAGTGCAAATATATAAAATTATTTAATTTATTTTTCAATATCGTGAATATACTATTTACTAATTTCATAATTCGAATTGTACGCTTCTCATTTGAAGTAGTACACACTGCAACTTTGACACCATTTCCTAGTGCTCCATCTATAATCCTGAAAATCAAATATACTTCCATTCAATGGGATGACAAATATATAATAGACTTTTGTGAAAAATAAATGTTACAAATCTCTTTTTTTTAGCAAGTTACAAGTCTCTCTTACTGAATAGAAGGCTGAAATGTACAACCTTTGAACACCTGGCCGAATGGGAAGTAGTCTCTAGTCATGAATAGCTTGTTCTTTCTCTTGTGAAGAGAAGCAATGAAGTCTTTTCTCACTTTTATTTGCCATCCAGACTTGTTGAAATATACTGTCCTTCTGAATCGATTAAAAGATCACCATTAATCTTATAATGATTTCTGAAAAATTGGACTGACTGACTTCTCTTTACTGACACCGATCTTTTTAGTAATACGGAAGGAGAGAAAATGAAACAGAGTCGTTGTTATTTAACAAATTAAGCGCACGGATTTGATCTTGGAATAGATCCAACTAAAAACTGTAATTACATGTACATGCAAAATAACACTATATATACACTACTACAAAAAACCGAATTTGCGACTGAGTACTTGGTCGCTGATTGCCCAAATATGGTCGCAAAATGATATCAGCGACCAAAAAACTCGTCGCTGCTTTCGTAGCCACATCCCCGTCTCTGATTCTATTTTGCGACCAAATTACGTGTTCGTCGCTAAAATAGAATCTATTGCTACCAAATTTTTGGTCATTAAAATCAATACATCGGTTGCAATTGATTGATTATTGGTCTCAATTGAGTGCTCAAATAGGCGTATAGCGACAAAAAAGTGGTAGTGAAAGTTATTTATTTTGTCACTAATCATGTTAATAGCGACTAGTTAGTGGTAGCAAAAGATTAATGTCATAACAAGATAATTTATTTCCGACGATATGTTCGTAGCCAATACATAAATATAGGGACAAAATATTGGATTTTACTACGACATAAACTCCGTCGCTAAACCAAATTTAAAAGTTTCTTACCTACCAAAAAAAATATACAATTCATCCCAAATAAAATAAATTTCATACACATTTCTCAAAAATCTAAAATATAAATTTCTAATATTTTTTTCATAAATAATAATAATAATAATTGCATACAATAATATCAAGAAATTTCATGATTACAAAAGCATTCCATTCTACATCATCCAATTGAAATAAGAAAAAAAATCTTAAATAGAATAATTACTTGTTCAACATCTCAATATGTATTTCAAGTGCGTGACCATCGCTTGTTCCTACAAAGACATGCATAAATGTTAGAAAAAAAAAAATCAAATTATTATTCATAAAAACAAAGAAAGTAATGAATTAGAAAAATAAAATAAATCTTAGTCACTACATAAATAACTAACAAAATTTAATAAATTAATAAGGAAAGAATTAATAAAATAGAAAAGAAATTGTTGGAGCTTCCATGATTTGGTAAATAAGTCCCTTCCATCCCAAAGCAACATAATATAATTTTTCTTTTCCACTGTTTTAACACAAAAATAATTTAAAAAGCCAAACAAATTATGAGAAATTATTATATAAAAAATAAATATAAAAAAAAATGACTATATATAATAAATCTACCTTGCATGAGTGTGCATTTTTAACGAATCAGCGTTGGAACTTCTGCAAGTGGGACATAAATAACTGATATTTCGCAAATCCTAAAATAATAAGAATAAAAATGATATATTGGTAAGATTTTATAAGAATATTTTAAAGCCGGGATTTAATTTATGTGAAATCAATTTACATTAATTTTGATCAATTTCTTGTCACACTCCATATGAATCTAAGATTTTCGCCCGCGACAACAAAGCTAAACTAAAAATTCCAATTAAAAACAAAAATTAATATTTATACCCTCATTAAACAATATGTATAGTAAACTTCCATATTTTATATAATGTGTTAAAAAATATTTATACCTTAAATGAATCTGATGGTTTAGAACCAGAAAATGAATCTGATGGTTTAGCACCAGAAAAGGAACCCTTTGTCTTGCAGGTGCAAAGCTTTCAACTTCATCGGAAAATAAGACACAAAAAATTCAAGTTAATAAAAAATGCAGGTAATCACTATAAGAAGTAAATAAATAACTTAATTTACTAAGTAATTAATAGAATGCAATGAAACTTACCAATGAGAACAAAGACTAGATTAGCTAAATTGCACCAGTTGCGTTAATACATGCTCATAATTAGTTTAGTTGTACTTTAATAAAAAAATAATTGAAGCAAAAATGAGTACACAAATTACCTCTCATATAAGGTAGAGGATTTAACTGGTGTACTGCCTTGAGCTTTTCGATTTACATTTTCCCCAAAACTTCGGACATTGATTTCCACTTGGCACCAACAACTTTGCTCTGTGCACAACTAATATAATGAATAAAACGAAGAATACAAAATCAGAAAGTAGTATGGTAAAAAGGCTTAGAAAACTTTAACTTCTGAATTTTAGCAATTAGTTAATAGTTGTCTATTTGGAAAAATATTCAAGAATTGGGTAAAAATCAACTAATTACAAAGATCTGCTGCTGCTATTACAAAAAATTAGAAGGTCAAGCACAAATTAAGTACCCTCCCTTCTTTGAGAAACTTAAATCAACAAACAAAAAAGCAGATCAGTCACAATAGAAGCACACCTGATCAGAACCATCATTTCCTTTCCTTCTCAATAGAAGCATCTGAAGCCAAGTCGATTCTAGAGAGACCAAGTCATTTGATGGCGATGCAGTGCTTTGGACCTACCGAGTTGCCATCTGCATGGTCACGAGAGGAGAGGCGAGCTCGGCTAGCCGGGGTTGAGAAGAAAGCGTCGGGGAGGAGAGAAGCCGCATCGTCGGAGTTCGCTAATGATCTAGGATTTCGAGTTAGGGTTTGATGCGCGGCGCCATTTCTCTTTATTCGTGGAGAGGGAGAGCCCAAAATTTCTGAAATTGGGAATATGTGCGGGTTAGGGCTGGGGCACATTTTGGTAAGTTTGTCCAAAGAAAAATATAAAGTATTATTAACAGATGGAATTGAAAATTTATGAGGGAAATTTAGGTGGGAAGTAAATTTTATTCAATTATAATATTATTATTGAATGGAATGATAATATTTAGGAGGGAAATTTGGGTGGGGAGTAAATATTATTAAATTATATTATTTTGTTTATTTTATTGATTTATTTGGAAAATTTTGTTCACATTTTTAGAAGAAATAATATATCTATTCCTAATGTTACATGCATATAATCTGGATATATTTTGTGAGTGATCCATTTATGTGCAATGATATGTATAATTGAAACTTAATAATTATAAATTTGCATATAAATTTATACACAATAAAGAATATTTCTTTAGAATTAATCAATAAAATCGATATTTTTTATCTTATAAACTTATATTGTATTAGTGAAACAGATACATATAACCTCAATTTTTTAAGAAATTTATACAAAAGCTACTTGTTTTTCTCAATACATATACAAAATGGTACATGGCACCTCTAATTTTTGTATACATAACATTAAACGAGAAAAATAATGTGTACATTTTTTAAGGAAAATTTCCCTCCAACTAAAATTTTTCACTAGAGGGAAATTTCCCTCCAACCAAAACTGTATTAGCTAATCCAACTAAAATTATT
>CM050906.1:6180000-6420000 GCA_027726005.1 Juncus effusus | reverse complement strand
AGATACCCAATCTTAATTCGGACCACGACCTCGACCGAGACGTCTGCCCTCGCAACTGCGGTCCAGGCAGAGAGGACTACCAATAACTCTGATAACAACTAGCAAAACAACACGAATGACTGCGTTTCACATGTAGTACAACCATCGAAACCAAGGACCCTAAGAAGTATGTTGCACCCGATTTGAGAAAAGTATAGTCGGCCATTCATGTGGGACCATGGCAGCAAATAATTTCAAGTTAAGATATGCTCTCCTCAGCAAGATTCAATAGAGTCAATTCAGTGGAAATCCCCTGGAAGACCCGATGCTACATCTATCTATATTCCAGGATTACTACGACACGCTGCATATGAACAGTGTCACAAATGATGCGATCTGCCTACGTCTCTTCCCATTCTTTTTGCAGGACAAGGCACAGACATGGCTGAAATCGCTCCCAAACAATTCCATCACCTCGTGGGATGGATATCTGAAGCCTTCTTAACAAAGTACTTCCCCAATGAGCAATACCACACCACTAGAATGTAGATCACAACCTTCATACAAAAACCTGACGAGACACTATTTGAGGGATCGGGCAGACTTAAGAATTGTTATGGATGTGTGATGTCGTGAGGGGTAGAAGGCTTTTCAAAAGTTCCTTTATATGTTGTTTCGATTGCAAATGCACGATCTAGGTATAATATCTAGGGATCGAATTCACAGGGAGGATCCATTAACTTTTGTAACTTTAATGTAGTCCAGATTAAATCTTTATTAAATTTTCATTGTTTGTAATTAAATTAAATAAAAAGGAAAAGGAAAGAAAGAAAAGTTGGTTGCTTCCTACTGTCCTTGGCGCGGATGCCACACGTCACATCCACGATAGGGTACTGGGTAAAACTTCGGTGGAGAGGGTTATAGGGTTCGGTATGTTCGTAGTTCTCCGTCTTTCTCCTTAGTCTTTCTAGTGTTGATGTCTTCTTGCTTCAGTAAGGAGTTCCTTCCCTCTAGTAAACGAAATCAACTATCAGCGCGAATCACCGTACTCCTTTCTTCCGGCACAAGAATATGTCACTTGGCCTCGTGTAGCTTTTAACGTCAAGAACTTGTTGGGTTCTGTGGAAGTCCTTGCTGTAGGATTAGTGCCCTATGCCAAATGTATTTGTGCTAGGAAATGGATTATGTATTAAGACGTTATTATTTATTCAATAAAGGTTGTTTCTTATATATCTGTGTGTATGGGTTGTGAATGTATATCTTATATCAACCAAGAATGACACTTCGGGTTCACGTCATCATAATACATGATTCTGATAGTAGAACTGCGAACCAACGAATGACATTCTAAATTGTCCCTAGAGATATGTAGGATGTTTATAGAGATAGACATACTTCAGGTAAGAAGCTACATATCCACACTAGTATATTCGCAGGTTAGATGATCATGTTCTGCTGATCATGGACATAGGGATGTCAAGTCTGGAATATAGGCACGTGTTAGAGAACATGTACTGGACTGACCACACTATGAGAATATGCATGGTATATGTCATTAGTGATTCTCATATGAATAGCGTGCTTGTTCCTACGACCTGAGGTCACCATGGATTCCTGTATGAGGAACTGCATACTTTAATATGATCTTACGTCATCCGTAATGGGATGATCATTAGGGTCATCATTAGGTATGCACTGAATCATGACGAGGAATGTGAGTGACCAAGATGGGATTTGTTCCTCTCGTTAAGAGGGAGATATCTCTGGGCCCCCTGATGAACTAGGACTGAAAGAAATGCATGGCCATGCTCAAAATGGATTAACATGTGTTGTTAATATCATTTTGTATTTACTCAGTCTAATTCTCGATCAGGAAAGAGACTTTGATCAAACTCAAGGATGACATACTTCCATGCCTTGTGATCAAGACATATATCATAGAACAAAAGGAATAAGCAAACGTCTATTCAGATAGGTTTATGTTCGCTTATCATTTCATTTAACATGGGTAATCATGACATCAGTCTAGAGGTTACTCATGACTTACGATCTTTAGAAGATCGTTGCCAGCGTTAAATGGAACCTACACGGTCACACAAATATCTGAGAAACAGTTATACATGTGATGTATAAATTGGTGAAAGAATAAAGCATTAGATGCTGAAATTTTACATATGCTAGAATTGTTCCGGCCAACTGGAACACAAGTTCCGGTCGACCGGAACTAAATTTTACATTTGCTGAAATTGTTCCGGCCGACCGGAACACAGGTTCCGGCCGACCGGAACTCTGGCGGCTGGAAGGGTTTCCTTATCGTAACTTGCCATTCTTTCACCCCTCTCTCTAGTATAAATAGAGGGGCATGCCCCCTCTATTAGACACACAATTAGAAGCCTTAGAGGCAGCCGTAATACCAAGAGAGAGAGAGTTTTGTGAGGGTTATTTCAGAAAGTATTTTCGGACTCGTCTAGCCAAATCCGGTAATTCCGTCTATTCGAAGTTCGACGTGGATACAAGTAGAGATCTCCTGCCTTGAAGATTAGCAAGCGATCAAGTTCTTCGTCCCTAGGAAGAGCAAGAAGATTCTCAAGGTCGAGCTTCAGAAGCCTCGAAGGAGAAGGAAGCAAGACGGAAGTTCGATCAGACCTACACCCGCTTCTCTCTCCCGGATCAGGAAGATCTGAGGTATAAATTTTAATAGCATAATCTCGTACCTGTATTTCCTTTACGATGATCCTAGGGAGGGTTAACCCGTAGGTTCCGCTACGCATGTAACGTACATGGCTATGGGTTTCCCAACAGTGGCATCAGAGCGTTCGTTAAGGAAATAATCGTCGATTATATTTAAAATTTAGTAAATTCAAGTATAATAAATTTTAGGGTTTTGAAAATATTATTTCAAAACATCACAGAAATAGTTTCTAGAAATATAATATTGGATATTATGATTTTCTAGAGTTTCGAAAAATAGTTTTTCGAAATCCGTTTTGGAAACGGAACTAAAACTAAAGTAAAAACGAATTTCCAGCACATCTCCATTGAGAACGGAAAAGTCCGTTGAGAACGGAATAGTCCGTTGCGAACGGAATAATCCGTTGAGAACGAAATAGTTCCGTTCCCAACGGAATAATGCTGATTTTGCGAGAAACCCTAATTTTTGTTATACATGGAATTTAAATATACAAATATGGAATGAGCTTTAGATCTGTGATTGTTCTGTGATGTAATCTTGTGTGTGAATGCTTGTAATTTTATTTAATATCTATGGCAACCAGTGAGTTGTCCAAAGTTGTAATTATGACAACCTGTGAGTTGTCCAAACTTGTAAATTACCTTTTCTAGCAATAGGATAGTTGTTAGGATAGATATTATTTCAAGACTTCAAGGCAAGAGATCTTGGCACAATCTTCGGAAGATGGCATTGGATCTTCGCACACACAACGAAGGGTTCGTTGAAGATTACTTCTGCAATCTAGAGATAGATCTAGAATTAGGAACCTCATGATCGTCTAATGGCTCAATTGAAGTTCTTGTGGTGATAATTAATCTTATTAATTTTCTGAAAATTGTGATTTTGAGTTATTTTAGGGTTTTGGGTTTATCTGATTTCAATTTTGATTTTTGATTTTTATTACAGGAAGGCCCAAATCCGATTATTCTGAGTTCTGATGGTTCTAGAAGGAAAATTTCCTCAAATGAGAAAAGTTTAGTTAAAAATGGAGATATTTTGGAATTAATTCCTGGTTCTCATTTGTTTAAATATGTGGAAATTGAAAAAAGAAATTCATTTCAAATGAATAAAATTGTAAATTCATGTAACAAAGAGAAAAGACAAAGTGAGACTAATAATGATGAAATGGTATCTAAAAGGAATAAACAGATTATTCAAGATGAAGCTCTTGCAAGAGAATTACAGGTATTAAATTTTTTAATTATTTTTTTTAATAAAAATTCAAAAATTAGAGAAAAATCATCAGAATTTCATTTTTTTTTCAGGATGGAAATGAGCCATTAATGGACTTTAGGGTTTCAAAAAATTCACAGGTATAGCATGATATTATTTTTATTAAATAAAAATAAAAAGAAGGTAATAAATCATCGTAGTTTCTATTTTTTTTTCAGAAAATTGAAGATGGAAATGAATTAAATAATTTTAGGGTTTCAAAAGATTTAATTCTTGAAATATTCAGACTAATTAAAGTACAAAATCTCCCATCTTCGGCCAATTCATCTTCCGTCTCAATTCAAGACATAATTGAGGTATTAAATTTTTTATCATAAAAAAAATAAAAATAAATGTTTATTAGGGATATTTTGGTTCTTTTATAGGGTGATGTGGTTGTTTCTGTTCTTTCGAATTACATGGTTGATCTTGATTGGTTACTGTCAGGTTTCAAATTTAATATTTTATACATTAAAATAAATATTTCTCAATAATTTTTTAAATTAAATATTTGTATTTATTAATATTTTTAGCTTGCCCTAATTTGAAAAATATACCACACGTGCTTCTTGTGCATGGCGAGAGCAATTCCTCTTTCGATCATTCGGTACATTTTATTATACCATTAATAATAATCAAAATATAATTTATATTCAATAATTTTATCTATTTTTTTATTTTATTTATTGTCATAGAAATATGAGTTTAAAAATTGGTTGTTTCATAAACTGCCATTACCAATCATTAATATAATCAATACATATATTTCATTACTTCATTTCTCTAAATATACAATTAATATTTTCAATATATACTTTATATATTACTATTTTTTTATTTTTTTCTCTTTTATTTTTTTAGAAATATAAGTTGAAAAATTGGGTGTTTCACAAACCGCCATTGCCGATTTCGTACGGGACCCACCACTCAAAGGCGGTTTTACTAATTTACCCTTCTGGAATCAGAATTGCAATTCACACCACGAATTACATTCACATCGATTGGAATAATAAAACTCAAGGGGTTTGGATGCAAGATTTCCCTTTCAAAAATGCAAATAATAGTAATAATGAAAATAGAGGGTCTCCTTTTGAAAATGATCTTGTTGAATATCTCGCTTCTTTAAAGTTACTTTTTTTTGCTTTAATTTTGTTGGTTTTATTTTTATTTTATGCCATATGATAAACATATTTATTAATATTTTTTATTTATGTAGTGGGCTGAGTTTAGAGTGAACATTCCTAATATAGGAAATGTTGCATTTAATGCTTCATTTTTCAGAAAATTCGATTATAGCAATGCAAAGGTATGTTGCATTATTAATTTTATTTATTTATTATATTATTTATTTATTTTTTTTTAATATTTTTGGGCAGGTAAGATTAATTGGGTCGGTACCAGTATACCACATAGTGTCTAATTTGACAAAATGGGGTCATATGAAATTACGAAAAATACTTGAAGAGTCGAAATTTGATAAAGAATTTACTAAATCTCTCTTGATTTACCAGGTATTTATTTCCTGCTTATATTATTTTTTATTATTTATTTATTTTAATTATGTTATTCTATTTTAACAAATGAGCAACCATTAATAATACTTATTTTCTTATTTAGCAATAAAATATTACTATTTATTTCTGTTATTGCCAATGTTTTAAATTGCGATATAGCGGTCCGTAGCGCTTGGAGTTTTTTTGTAGCGGATTGCGGTAGCGGGCGAGATTGCGGCGCTACGGCCTTGTAGCGGAAATATCACTTTTGTATGGTTATAAATTATAATCAATGTTCTAAAATGCGGTCCAGGCGGCCGCCTGGGCGCCGCCCAGGCGCAAGGCGGGAGCAAAACGCCTAGAATTTATGCTAGTCGGCCTTATGTGCGTTTTACTAATGGTTCTTTAATAAAAACTGTTACTAATTACATATTAGTAACGGTTCTTTAATAAAAACTGTTACTAATTACTTATTAGTAACGGTTCTTTAATATAAAAACCGTTACTAATTATATATTAGTAACGGTTCTTTAATAAAAATCGTTACTAATTACTTATTAGTAACGGTTCTTTAATAAAAACCGTTACTAAATACTTATTAGTAACGGTTCTTTACTAAAAACCGTTACTAATTACTTATTAGTAACGATTTTTTAATAAAAACCGTTACTAATTACATATTAGTAACGGTTCTCCAATAAGAACATACATATTAGTAACGGTTCTTTAATAAAAACCGTTACTAATTACATATTAGTAACGGTTTTTATTAAAGAACCGTTACTAATATGAAATTAGTAACGGTTTTTATTAAAGAACCGTTACTAATATGTAATTAGTAACGGTTCTCCAGTAAAAACCGTTACAGAATTGTAAAAAAAATCTATTTATGCATATTTGTAACGGTTCTTTCATAGATAATAACTATCCAATAGCGCAATAGCGCCGCTTTTGTCCGCTATTATCACCGCAATAGCGGCGCTATATCGTCTGTAGCGGCCAAAACGCTATATTTGCTATTTTTTTGTTGCGAGTTGCGTTTCATAGTAGTTTTCCGCAATTGCGGCGCAATTGCGCCGCAATTTAAAACACTGGTTATTGCATTTATTTACTTCCCACTAATTATCCTTAAATTTTCCCATTATTTTATTCATTTATTTATTTCTCAGCAAACATATCAACAAAATTTTCAGTTTGATTTTCTACATTAGGTAAATGATAGTTCGGTGCCATCGAGGCCTCTTTATTGGTCGAGGTGATGAACTCCTTCACCATGTCTCTAATGTCAATTCTTGTCATAACTCTCATAAATAACAATTACAAATAAATGACGACACCATGACCATATTTAATTACAACAAATTACTCATCACATATTACAACCAAATTATACAAACCACAAATTACAACCAAATTATACAAATCATAAATCACAACCAAATCATATCACATCACATATTACAACCAAATCACGGACATTCATTCACATCACAGAATCTAATGGCCATGCAGTCATATGATATGAAATTATTTTCTTTTATTTATTTAAACCATTAATAATGAATTAGGGTTTTTACTGACGACACTTCACTCGCCGGTGAGCGACTGATGGGGTTTGGGGGGGAGCCCCAATATGCAATCAAGACAGGATTTGTTCCTCTCATAAATGAGAGAGATATCTTTAGGCCTCTTGATGAATATATGACTACAATTATCTCAGTTATGACATGGCAACGGTAATGGATGTGTTCAAAGGTTTTTAAGGTTATAGTTAAGTTGATATCATGGTTAATATGACGATTCAGGTGAACAACATCCATGACTATTTGTGAAAGACAAAAAAAAACACTTTAGGATATGGTGTGGAGTATTATTTGTAATATTATTTTATTGTCGTCGCTCGGGGGGAACACTTAAAACTGCAGCTTATATCCTAAATACAGTTCCAACTAAAGCAACTAATAAACAACAATATGATTTTCGATAGGTTGATAACCTTATTTAGATCATTTACGTGTTGAGCTTGCCCGGCTAAGGTAAGCCTTAAAGGCATAAGTAAGAGAAACTGGACTCAAGTTGTTATTTTGTTGGCTATGCCAATAAATTTAAGAGGTACAAGTTTTATGATCCTACAAATAAGGTTGATTTGTTTTAGTATTCGGGAAATGCACGGTTCTTTGAAGATATCCAGTTTGTGGGGGGAAATACGGCTATAGTCTTGAAATTCAAGACTTACGTTTTGATTTGTTATGTTAAAATTATCAAGACATTATAGCCGAAGAGCAAACTTAGACATTTCAAGAACGACAACAAATATAATTAAGTCAATAAATTATAAAGAGACTTTTCTCTACGGTTTATTCGGAAGATTCTTAAGGAGATTCTTAAGGATTATCATGACAGTAGTAGTTGGCGCATTTCAATCTTGAGTCATATTGGATGGATATAAAGACATGCTTTTCAATAGTGACATTGATGAGACAAAGTATGTGGTGCAATTAGAATATTTTGTGGTGGAAGATACAAAAGAATATGCAATACAGACTCAAGAAATATTTCTGAAGACTCAAGAAATATATCTGAAGACTCAAACATATATCTCAACAATGGTATTATAACTTTCATCAATAGATCATCTCGTTCAGTTTTCAGGTGAATTTGGCAGATGATTGTATATACCATAAGTTATGCGGGAGTAATTATATTTTCCTGGTTTTGTATGTCAATGACATATTACATACTATTAAAGATATAGCTTTATTTCATGACACTAATATATTTCTATTTAGTAATCTTGAGATGAAAATCTTGGTGATGCTTCTTTTGTGTTAGGTATAGAAATACTTCGAGATCATTCTTATGGTATTCTCAGTTTATCGCAAAAGAACAATATCGGAAAGACTTTCAGAAGAAATAGCATGAAGGATTGTAAATCAGGTTGTATCATTTGTCATTAAGGGTGACATGTTTAGTCGCAAACAGTGCCCTAAGAATGTGTTAGAAATATAGTAAATACAGAAGATTTCTTATACTTTATGTAATAAAGAATCTAAGGTGTAAAATCAGATATATATGCGTTCGGTTATTGCGTACATTATGGTGATGTTAGAATGATATTTAAGTAATTCTTAAATAAATCATTTGGAAAGCAGCTAAGAAGGTTTTGCGATATTTACAGAGAACAAAAGACTTAATGCTCACGAATCAGAGTTCATATCAGTCTTTAAGATAATATGCTATACTGACTCTGATATTACTAGATGTCAAGATAATATAAAATATGTAAAGAGCTGCAGATTTGTTTGGCGAACTGTATGTGTTGTTTCATTTATCGAAAGAGTGCTAACTTGTTAATTATATAGCATCTTTCATAATGACAACAAAATTATATTATACTATGAGACATCTAATTATTGGGATATTACTGTAGAATTTTGTCATAGGCTGCACATAGTGGATACAGTATTATAAGACCACTCAAGATATTATGACAATAAATTAGCAGTTATATATATTTCAACAATAGAAACTTAGAGATCAAGTTTCTAGTTGTAAAATAAAGGTTTCAGAATAAACTGTTGTTTATTTAAAATATTGGTACGAACTCCAAAATTATGGATCCATTCATTAAATAAGGTCGCCATTCAAAAGGTTATATGAGCTAGCTACTCGTATGTATGTGTGTAATTTTTGGTTAAGAATATTCAATTCCTGTGGGAGTTCATATTTGTACCTATATAAAATAGACATATAATATGGTTATCATATTTTTCTCGTATATTCAGAATTATTATTTCTGCAGAAAATAAAATTCAAGTTATCATATACTCTGATTTTAATAAGTTCGCCTCATTAAGGGAGACTAGTTTGTCTCATTAAGGTTATAAGGGAGACGGTTTGTCTCGTTAAGGTTTTAAGAGAGACATTTTTGTCTCACTAGGAAATGAGGTTTGATCTCACTAAAGAGGACCAGTTAGAAATAGGCATGTTAAGATCACATTGCATGAAATTTCCATGCTACACATCCACATCATGATTCATGTCATTCAGTATATTGATGTATGTTACCATCGAAGGTTTAGTTACGTCAAATGTGACGAAAACTGCGTTGATCCTATATCGGTATGCTGATGGACGGAATTGTTAAGGGGCACATAAAAGTTAATGACAGAAAAGATGCCGGCATACTTTGGTTATATTTTGAATACATAATTATAAGGTTACACATTAAGGTTATAAGGCAGACGGTTTGTCTCATTAAGGTTATAAGGGAGACGGTTAATGACAGAAAAGATGCCGGCATACTTTGTTTATATTTTGAATACATAATTATAAGGTTATACATTAAGGTTATAAGGGAGACGGTTTGTCTCATTAAGGTTATAAGGGAGACGGTTTGTCTCATTAAGGTTATAAGGGAGACGGTTTGTCTCATTAGGAAATGAGGTTTGATCTCACTAAAGAGGACCAGTTGGAAATAGGCATGTTAAGATCACATTGAATGAAATTTCCATGCTACACATCCACATCATGATTCATGTCATTCAGTATATTGATTTATGTTACCATCGAAGGTTTAGTTACGTCAAATGTGACGAAAACCGCTTTGATCCTATATCGGTATGCTGATGGACGGAATTGTTAAGGGGCACATAAAAGTTAATGATAGAAAAGATGCCGGCATACTTTGGTTATATTTTGAATACATAATTATAAGGTTACACATATAGTCCAAGTGGGAGATTGTTGGATCATGAATCCAACGTTGGACTTATATGTTAAATATTTGTGTATAATATTACTGTCAAATATGATTATAATAAAGTGATCAAAGTTTAGTTAATTATATTAAGCATTAATGTGTCAAATTAGGGTGTGGCCTTTGAAAGTTGAGTGATCTATTGGACAATTGAAAGTTGTATGACCTATTTGATCATTTTATGAAAGTTGAGTGACCTACGGTGAAATTTGTCCGATCTTTATACCTTTGTTTCGCTCCAATTTTTTGAATTTAGTGGAATCGGATTCCAGGTGGTAAACCCCAAACTCTAGCAAAGGTGAGACTTGAGTTTGAATCTGTCTGGTGAGAAAAGATACAAGTGGAATAGTGGATAGCGCTGGCAAACATGACCCGAACTCGAAAGACCCGCTCGATCCGCCCGAAGCCCGATCCGGTCCGATCCGAAAAATTTGAAAAAGTCAAATGACTTGAACCCGCCCGACCCGGACCCGAAGAACCCAAATCCGAATTGTCTGTTGTTTGATGATCACTCTAATCTGACCCGACATAAAGTCTGACTTGTCCGAACCCGATATAACCCGTGACCCGAGAGAATCCGAAACCTCATAAGCCAAGATCTGAACTAACCCGAACCTATATTGACTCTAGGTTTAAACCAACCCGAAACCTGAACATATCCCAACTAATAATTTAATCTAACAAGGACTTTGAAATCAATATAAATGTTCTTTTCTTAGTTCTTCTTGCCCATTTTTTGTATTTTATTTTTTTATTTTCAAAAAAAAGTCAAATGAATTGAGTGATCATTTTCAATATGTTTCAACATGATTTTATAACATAGTGTTCTTAATGTATCATAATACTTCTTATTGAATATGAAATATATTATTTTATACCAATTCAATTTATCTATATTTCAAATTGATATATCATAACTCATAAGAATATGGATTTGGGTACATTGAGTCTAGGTCGGGCGGGTTCGGGCTTCGAGTGGGTTGGGCGGGTCTTTCGGGTTCGAGTCATGGTTCAGGTCATATTGGCAGCTTTAGGTTTATGTAGAGGTAGAGGTGGCAAACGGCGAGTCGGGTCAGAATCAGGTTCGGTTATTCGGGCTAAACACGTAGAGGTGGTAAACATGTTGCATTCAGTTTCATATTGACACAAAATCAGGTTAGTTTTCGGCTCGGGTCTCGGGTTTTAGTAGGTTCAAGTCGGGTCGGGTTAGGTCAGTTTTATGTTCGGATCATTTTGGTTCGGGTTCTTCGGGTCCGGGTCTGACGGTTTTGGGTAGTTTGATATTTCTAAAATATCCGGATCGGGTCTGGTCGGGTCGGGTAGGGTATCGGGTGGTTCGGGCGACTTTGGGGTTCTTTTTTCAGATCATCAGATCCATCAGGTCGGATTATTTCGTGTTCGGTTCAAGTATTTCGGGTAACATATTATTAGTTTGATACACACTGAGGTCAATTTTGAGTTAAGAGTTATTTGGGTCTCGGAAAGAATCAGGTTGGAATCGGGTCGGGTTGGGTTAAGGTCAATTTTAAGTTCAGATCATTTAAGTTCAGGTCCCGGTTTGGAGGGCTTGAGTCATCTAATATTTTGGACGGGTCATGTGGGTTTCTTAGTTTCGGGTTAGTTTTGTCACCTCTAGAAATTCATAAAATAACCCGAACCCAATTTGCTCGAAAACATGAAGAGACTTGAATTCGACATGACCCGAATATCAAATCAGCCCGAACCCGAAATAACCCAAACCCATTTAACCTGACCAGAACAAGATCCGAATACAACTCGACCTGATTCTTGACCCGAAAAAGATCCGACCGAAACAAGATAACTGACCCGACCCGATCCGTGTTGACCAAACCCAAATATGACCCGGATATAAAAAAGACCCGAACCCAAATGACCCGACCCAAATATGACCCGGCCCGCCCATTTGCCACCTCTAATAGTGGATGCATGTTTTTCGGAAATATTCTTATTATAGAAATAAATTAAGAGTATTTGATCAGTGGGCCGTGGGCCATCATATTATCATTAGTCTTAGAATTTATTTATTTCTCTTTTAGGAGACTTTTTACTATCAGCCCAATACGAATTATATTAGACTTCACTCATGTAATAAATACTATCAGCAAATATACGATAGGTAAGGAACGGGATATAAACGGGCCGCCTGTACATAAACCAAAGGCCTAAAAAGCCCAGTTAAATTTATTTAATATTATTTCAATAAAAGTTCAATCCTGAAAAGACGGAGAAAGGGGGGAACTTCGCCTCCCCTAAAAGAGAGAAGAGAGAAGAGAAGAGCACGCGTCGATCTTCTGACCCGCGCGTCCAGCGAGAAAGCTCGCATTTTTTCTAACGGTTCCGCATCCCTCGCCTATTTAAGTTGCTTTAGCTGAGGAATCTCATCAAGACTCAGCCTCCGTTGTAATCTATCAGGTGTTTGATTGTTGTTTCCCGCTTTTTCACATTTACAAAACCCTAGAATCCGATTTTCCTACTGTCATTATGATGATCTGATTTTTGTTCCTTTATTAGGAGGGGTTACCTGTCTCTTCCATAATTTAAGCTTGAATTGGTGTATTACCTTTCAATTAGGATGATGTGCCACATACTAACGCCAATTTTAGCACAGTGCACCATTAACTTATTTTTGTGGATATATGATAGTTCTAACCTGGTAATAGCATACTCAATTAACTCTGGAGATGTCAAGTTCTGATCTTATATTATTGTTTATGCTAGTAACTTTTTATTTTTTAATATGAGTTGAATAAGATTTTGGTATATCATTTAAGTTATATAGACGTATGTTATAATTGATAGCCTCAATGTCTCATTGAGCAAACGTGAGGAACTAGTTCTTCCATACGTTCCTTTCTCTCAAATTTGATTCTAGGAAATATATATTTTCCCTCACATCAAATGGGCTCAATGCTAACACCAGAAGCTTGATTAAACGGCTAGCTGCGGAGTTGCTTCTACTTTGCAAGTTTCTGGTTGAATAAATTGTTTATTTTCATCGTAGACTTCGTCATTTATTTTCGTTCCATCGATTGTATATTTAATATTTTTCTTTATTACTCAGGTGCTTTGTTCTGTAATGATGGATTGGGCTGAACTGAATCCTGATCTTCTTCGTCTCATCTTGAAGAAGCTTGGTGATATCTCTAACTTTGTCCACTTTCGCGCCGTATGCAAGAACTGGCGTTTGGTCGTTGGCCTACGTGATTGTCCCCCACAATTCCCCTGGTTTCTTGAGTCCAAGATCGAGGATTTATCCAATTGCAATTCCTTCTCTCTTTACTCCGATAGAACTCACACTCTCCATATCCCTCAAGCAAAACAGAGTTATATGTTAGGTGCACCAAACCGGTATATTTTCATGGATGACTTCGTAAGGGGTTCCACATCACTCTTCAATCCGTTAACCAGATCCCATTTCTCCATCCCTCAAAATTGGTCCCATCTACCTTGTCCCATCTACATTGGTCGAGCTCACAACCCTAATCCTAACGTAAATGAAAATGATAGCATTGAGGTCATCTTGTTGAATAGAAAGAAAGATGGACTTCACCACATTGTCTACTGGAGATTTGCTAGTAGACGCTGGACAAAAATTGTTGAAGTTGATGTGCCTTATGCGAGGGCAATCATATATTTTCAAGGAAGATTATTCGTATTTGACTGGAAAACTGCAGAGACAAGGGTTTTTGATTCCACCACTGGAGATGAAGTATTGGTTGTTCCACCCGCAATCATAAGATTTGATTACTTGATTGATGGTTGTGGTGATTTGCTTGGAGTGGTGAAGGAGTCCATGTGGGAAGGAGAACGACAATTTGAGGTGTACCGCCTAGAGGATAATGGTACGGATTCCCGTTGAGTGAAGATGACTAGTGGTATTTGGGACCGTATGTTATTCTTGGATAAGGGCAGCCCAAGTCGTGGCTTATGTTTGAAAGCTAGTGATTTTGAGGGATTTAGAGGCAACTGATCTACTTTGGGAAACGGCCTTCTCAACATAGTTATGGGTTGAATCTCTGTAAGTATGACTTAGAGAGCAAGGAAACACAAGTGATTCCTCACCCCAGTGCCATTAGTGGCGCATGGTTTATACCAAGCCTCTATTAGCTCCGTCGATTCGGCTTGTTAGTCATAATTTGGGTTATACTCTTAATTGGGTATCATCTTATTAGTCGTGATTTATCTTATTAGTCGTGATTTATTAGTTTTAATTTGGTTTATAGTTGTGTTTTTGTTAGACCTACTTATTTCTTGTGTGGTGGTGTTTTGATTGAAATGAGTGTATTAAAGCTTTTGAGGATGGATACTAACAATTTTTGTTGAAAGTTGTGACTAATTTTTGGTTTATTATAACTTATTGAGCTCATGAAGTGCATGCTTAGAAAATACATAGGAGGTGATTGAAATTTGAAACTGGACATGCGTAGAAAATATATATATTGACTGTAGTATGCAATGATGATCTAGATTCATTATCCAGCCATTTTGTGGTAATTATATGTATGCATTTCCAACAAGATAGTGAACGGATCTGTGTCCCAAAAAATATTACAGGCCAGTATCAAGAATAAAAATAAATTGACATCTTTTGGCCAAGAACTTGTCATACATTATGCAAGGGTACTTGTTAGGGTTTGGAAAAAAAGTATGATATTGCAAAACGAATTGAAAAAAGTAATGAATTGTGAAGATGCTTGCTCAAACAGGAAGCAGGCAACAAGTTTAATGAACAATATTAAGACTCACATCTTGCAATACATTCAGTAAAAGCCAACTGAAACAGCTTAAAAAGTGTAAGGGAATAATAAGTTTACTCGATCTAACCAAAACACAATTAAAGCTAAAGTCATCACTGATTTGAAGATAAACAAAATGACTTAATTCAAATCAAATAACTTAATAAAATAAACAAAATGGAAATAAAACAAAATGGAATTGAAGCTTAATTTACTCCTACAAAACCTCATAATTTCATATACCCCTACAAAAAGTGAAATATGCACTTAATCTTATTGTTCAGTCGAAATCTGTTAGCTGAAAAACATCTTTAATGATTTTTTCATTAATAATTAATTCATTAAATATATTATTATTTTATCTTAATTATTATTATTATTTTATTATTTTTTTTGAAGAATTGTGAGTTTTTTTCTGTCAAGTATCTTCATATTGAACCTACCAATCTATCATATATATATATAGACTAAAAAAAACATAAAATGAGTCGATATAAATTCTTACCTTATTTACGTAGGAGACAAAACCGGGAAAACAAAAAATTAACGGTAATATTAAATCAAATTGACATAAGGATATTCATGATATTTGAATGATTTTATAGGGGTATTGGTGATATTTCACTTTTCGTAGGGGTATATATAAAATTATGATGTTTTGTAGGGGTACACCTGAAATTTGGCGTATAGTTAATTTGAGACTAATTAAGATCTATTTGAATTCAACTTGGATAATGTGAGGAAATTGAGAAGTTTTTAATGAAATCAATGCCATGCATTTTCTTTGTCTGGTTACAATTCATTTGTCATCTAATCTAACACCAACTTCAAAAATTTAAAGCATAAATTGCCCTTTCTCCTCCGGATAAAATAAAACAAAATTAAAAAAATACACTTTTTCTGGTAACCAAAGTAAATACTAAGCAGCAACAAGAATCGTATACCAAATGCATGATTAATCTAAGTCATTTCATATATCAGATGACTAAAGTATGTGAGTAGCAGCTTATCTACATAAGGATGAAAATGTGCATTTCTTTTTGGTCTTAGAATGAAAATTCAATGCTCAAATTTCACACACAAAATTTGGTGTGAGAATAACTAATTAGTAACTACCATAACAATTTTGAAGAGGTACGAGTACAGGACAAATATAATATTGTGTTTTGACGT
Organism: Juncus effusus; assembly: GCA_027726005.1. Classification (NCBI taxonomy): domain Eukaryota; kingdom Viridiplantae; phylum Streptophyta; class Magnoliopsida; order Poales; family Juncaceae; genus Juncus; species Juncus effusus. The sequence goes on along the minus strand of CM050906.1, from coordinate 6,403,896 downwards.
CATTTCAGTTTCTTGTAATAAGAAGAAAACATGGGGACTTATTTGTATAAATGCATATCTGCATTAGTTGGCTAGAGAGACGGCTTGTTCTGACTAAATAACAAACAAGTAGAACAAAAAAAGAAGAGAGAAATGGAAAAAGGAACCGTAGTAAAGAAAATGTGGAATTTCGGGTATATTCCTACATAAATCTCAAAATATCAAATTTATCTCTTTTAAACTTCAAATATTAAATTTATTCTTCTAAAACTCCATTTGTATCCAAAATTAATTTTTCTGTTATATCTAATGAAAAAAGATATTTTACCCTCCTCCTTCTCTCTCGATTCTCATCTCTCTTGCTCTCTCACTCAAGGTCAGGCTAGAATCCCATTGCAAGTCACCAACCATCATCTCTCTCAGAGATCCTCTTACTCGCGCTGTGTCTCCCTTAGCGAGTCGGCATACTCGCTGTCGCCTCAACTAGTCCGCACTCTGAGCGAGTCCTTGTAAATCGTGAAAAACCGTCATTTTAATTTAACACATTTAGCAAAATAATTTATATTTCTCTATAATTCAAATTACGAGTATGAGTGGTATGAGTTTTAGGGGTCGAATACAAAGAGGTCAGGCCTCAAGTTATAATAAGTTATCAAGTATTATTCTCTAGAATTAGTTCTAAATTCAAGGTTTTATATGTAAAATTCTTTGCTGGCACAAGCTGTAAATAAACCCAACTTCAACACAATTTTATCTTTTTGGCTCAAGAGCATATCAAACTTTCTTCAAATTCAGCAAATATGGAATCTATGGAAACTAGACAAAGAGATCTTTACGGTGGTACTTTACTAGTATTATACTTTTATTTAATTATTTCGAGAATTTTACGCTTTAGTCCAGAACTTTGTCAGAATGCTATATGATTTACGTCAATAGCGATTCTTATTACACCTCATCGAATTTGTCTTTCTCAGATATGGAGAGATTGGCACTCGCAAAAAGCCTGAATTCCACAAACCGGGCGTATGATCACTTGAGGGGAATCTTTCCCAAATTGACCACTGATTTGATGATCTTTGTTTGTTTTTTCCACCTTTCATTTCATTCTAGTTCTTTTCTCCTGGCTCCAAAATCTTGTTATATTGTTATCTTGTTATATATATATATATATATATATATATATATATATATATATATATATATATATATATATATATATATATACCGTTCAATCGACAGGATGTGGCAGCCAGTGACGGGGGAAGACTATTTCAAATAGTCTCTACTTGCATCTTTGAAGGAATTTCTGTTCCTTTTGAAGATCTGACACCATGACAATCATTCTATTAACATGGTCAACAACGCTATCACCCTCGGCGCTATTATGCTATGAAACTTTGGCAAGTTGATCATATTTCTGTTGTCCAAACCAATGTTTTGATCTACCCTACATTGCACCCTAGTTTGAAAAGATATGGAGAAAAGATATTCCCTTTTCTGATACTGCGCGAACTTATACGCATGAAGATCTCATACCAAGGTTAGCCTCACTTTCAAGGGAATCAGCCATCTATCTACATAAACTCATATAGGCGTGTAGTTGTCGAATTTCATTGTATTTCGAAAGATGTCAAGCTGAGGCGGAACTGCGTTGACGATACTGTTGAGGAGCGGAAAGTCGAGAGCAAGGAACAACCTTATAAAGAACAAGAACGAACCACGGTGTCGGGGGGTCGAATCCCGCCTCGGCCACAACCGTCCAAAAAGGGAAGTACCTTTCGCTCTGGGGATAGGAAGGCATCCAGACGCGCAAATGAAGATCTTTGTTCATAGAATTCGTTGGAGGAACCGGGACTTTGGCTCTTCAACAGGAAGTCCTAAAAAAGGTCTCGGACAAGGAAATCACTTGTATCGCTAGAGGCTCTTTTATTTAGGATGAGAGCTTCCTGATCGAGTGAGTAGTGGATAACGAGGCTTCCACTACTAGTTTGTCACCCGAGGAACCTCAGACTGACTCTCGTAACTAAGCTGTCAGACCAGTAGCCCCAAGTTATGCCTTTGACCTAGGGTCCCCCGCGTCTGCTAGCCTCGACTATACCTATTTCTACTCGTTAAGGACGGTTACATTTGATATTCTTTTCTGCTTTGTAGTCATTTAGTTCTTTCTCGAAACCGTCCATTATTCACACAAACCCTTCGATGACTCTGAGGATAATATGAAGGGATTGATAGATAAGCAGCGAAGAAAAAAAGTGTCGCTTCGGGAAACATGGGTATTGAAACTGCTATTCCCAATGCTACATAATTAACGAATACATTAGCTTATGGAGGAGATTAAGTAGTAAGTCCCTAACTCCTAAGACGGCAGCTTCAAGTCGCATTCCTTTCCAGATTAGACGCAGTGCGATTTTCTCTTTCGATAATTTTTGCTCCTCAATTCCTCTACTTACGATGCTAGGGGGGTGCACGTGCAAAAGGAGGAGATTGAAAAGTGGAAGAGTTACTAAACTAACGTCAAACCGCCGCCCCTCGTTGATGCACTTCCTGCCTCTGGAACTACATGAATTACACACTGACTCCACAAGAGGACCAGTGCGTGGAAGTTCACTTTCTAGAGCGCGATGAAGCAGATTTGGAATCTCCCGCTATTGATGAGACAGCAGCTCAAGCTGATCGTTGACTTTCCTCCGAATCTTTCGGTTGGCTTTCCCGGACGCGGCGATTCGGCCCGACTTTCCCAAAAGCCCACCACCGGACTATAGCAGCTCTCGAAATCGGTCGGTAGGTCCAGATGAAAGTAGAATGAGGGTATTAAGAAAAGGTATTTCCCAATCTGAGGTGGGAGAACCTCAAACCAAATGTCTGAGCTAATAGTAATTCGTAGGAATCTAATATGAAGTGACTTCCATCTGAGGTGGGAGTCAATTTCTGACTGAGGAAGAAAGTCAATCTCATACTTAGGAGAAAAAAAATCTCTACATCCAGACTAGAAAGTGATCCTAGCCTGCCACCGAAACAATTGAAACCCTTGAAAGTATTTATAGTCCTTTGACCTGAGCTTGTCTCGGTTCCCAGCATGACGAATTATATGCTTTAGCATAATCTAACACTTTCTTTAACCGGGTGGTCATAACTGTTATGATTGAGTATCTAATAAATCACACAGAGTGTGTTGGTTTTATGCCATAGGCCTTTGTATATGAGACCTAATTGTATATGTTGTGTGAATCAAACTTTGTATTTGTTTGGAGATATATAATAAAGTTCATATTGGTTATTTTATTTTTTTGTTTTAAAATAAATCTTGAATTTGTTATTCAGCTTTGTATCATCAGAATATGTGATTCTGATAGTAAAACTACATAGTAGTATGAAAAACGTATTCTAAACCACTCCTGATCATTTATAGGATATTTGTGAAGACGAATATACTTACGGAATCATATACAATATACTTATTTAAGTATGCAAACTATAAATGTACATCAGTATGTTAGTTGATTGATGGTAATGTTTTATTGATCATGAGTAAGTACTACTAAATCATTAACATAGATAAATATTGGAGAAAATATATTGGATTGACCCACCGGGAGAATACCACATGGTTCGTGTCATTGGTATGTCTCATCAATAGTATTGTTATCCTTAAACTTGAGATTATCTCGGTTTCCTACATATGGAATTATGTACTTTAACATAATCTAATATTACCTTTAACGGGGTAACCATAAAGGTTATGATTAGGTACATAATGAAACATGCGGAGAAATGAGATAGATCAAGATAGGATTTGTTTCTCTCATAAATGAAAGAGATATCTTAAGGCCTCTTGGTAGTTTGATTGAAGAAAATGCACGGCCGTGCTCGAATGAATTAATAAGGAGTTATTAATGTCATTCATGGTTCGATCAAATTCGGGATCAAGAAACGTTATAGTACTACATAAGGTTGACACAATCCATGCATCATGGTCGATATAGATATCATGTAACAAAGGGATACAATACAAGGACAACACACAGGTTTGAATCGAATCATCGATATTTACTTAAATTGGGTAGTCATGATGACTTGCTAGAGTCCGCTCATGATTTATAATTAGTTGTGATTATTACAAACATTAAGTAAACCTATAGGGTCACACAAAGAACAACCGTTGAAATGTACATAGAGAATCATAACTTATGTGTCAAGTTATATAAAAGGTTATATAGTTATTGCCACATATAATCCTACATCTTATATGATAAGATGCGTTACACATATGGTTACATAGTAACTAAGTACATATGATTAAATGAGCAAAGGCTCCTCTTTGAAAGGGTGGACTATATATATCCAAAATGCTCTTAGATTTCAGTTTATGTCATTCACAATACTCATTCCATTTTGTTAGACAAAAGAGAGAGAAAGAGAAAAAAGAGAAAATTTCGAATTTCTCTTTGGAATTTTCTGTGATACAAAACGTGAAGAATGGAGACTGGTATATCCTTTCTTCATCCATTTAAAGGGGTTGTTCCGTGTGGATACCGATAGAGGACGAAACGAATCGTGACGTCTTATTGATTTGGTTAAATTTGTGAAAGTCATTTTGGAGAATCGATTTTATTGAGAATCGAATTGGTTGTGAGTCGTCTCGGTTGGAGAAGCGATTGGAAGTGATTTTAAACTAACGGGTGTGTGGAGATGAAGGAGTTAACCATACGTTACTCATGGAGATGAAGGAAGGACACCATCCACCATACGTTCCTTATGGAGATGAAGGAGTACACCATCCACTTCACATTCTTCATGGAAATGAAGGAGTTCATCATCATTGTCTTGTGTGTTTGTTTATATAATTTACAAACTGCTTTCCGTGAGAAGTTTGCTATGGATAATAATCCAGATAAAAATTTGTACTCTTGTTGTAGCCTTGGTCTGCCAGATGGCCAAGCGCGTTTGATGCTTGGTTTGATAGTAGTTTATACATGAATCTCGCGGTGTACCAATCTTTGTCTTTGCCAGCATGGTTAGGCACCAGCATAGATTATCCGGTTCAGATGTGAGGATTGACGCTGGTGCAGTTGTGGTGAGTTATTGAAAGCTTCGTTACTCCAAGGAAATTAAAACCACCACTCTGCACCGTGTTGATATTATTCTGCTTCTGAAGCTCTCGGCTACTACTGTCATTTTGTCCGACACTTTCTCAGAACCCCCTTGTAGTTCAGGTGAAGCTGCGAGTTTCTAAAACCTAACATATTTTTTCCATTTGATATGTTCATTAAGAAGAAAGATCCAAATGGTGCATGCAATTTCGTCAGAATTATTGGATGATGTTGCTTGTAGAGAAGCTTGATCGTATTCTCTTATTGGATGATTGCGTAATCTCCACGCTCATTTTAGGATAACTGCAATGTTACTCAATTCAAGGTTTTAACTCGTAAATCCCGTTCATCTTGGGCAAACATACCGTTTGCCAATTCACTAGTTGACTTCCCTTGCATTTTTCATTGCCCTTTTCAATAGAAATTATCATTTGCATTTATTGATGTGCTTGATGGTCTATCTGGGCAATTAGACATGTACAGGGCAGACCCAGATTTTCCGGGCCCCAAGGCCCATTTCCAAAAAGGACCCCGTAAAAATTTTAAATTAAAAAAGAACGAATCTCAAAAAAATCCGAAAGTTTGTATTAAGGATTCTCTCAAATTTTCACCTAAATATAAGTACCATTAACACAAATATTACAAGTACCACTTGAATATTCAAGCAAAAGTATAAGTATAAATCACTTGCCAATATCAAACATAAAATTCAAATAAATTTACTAAAATTATTCAACACCATATCAAATATATCCAATGCTATTAGAAATTGAAATTAAGGTACAATTATCAACCAGTGTTCATAATTGGGATTCATTTTCCCCTGATAGATAAAATGATTTGGAAAATTGTTGGTTGTAGTTTACATATCTGAATTCTGAATCTCATCATGGTGTCATCACTAGAACAATTTAGAATGTCAAGATATGCTATTTTACTGGTTTGAACTTTGAAGTGGTAATGTCAATGAAAAAACTGGTACTGGTGTATTGTTTCAATGTCTAAACACCTTGAATACTTCTATTCAAAAGAAAAGTAATAAAATCAGATATATTTATATACTTATTTAAAAAATTCAGGTATCTATGCTTCACCTAAGATGCCAACATAAAGAAGTAACTTTATTTATCCTATCTAATTTTAGGTCCTTTTTAATCCTGAGCTAAAGGCACCAGCAATAATTTCTCCTAAATTTTGAACTAGCATGAGAGAAGTTGAAAATTGGTTTACCAACTTAGACCTAACCTCAAAATGCGCACACCAAAACTATTTTAATTGTTACCTCACTCAATGATGCTAATTGCCACTCAATTCCCATGAATAAGAGAGAAAACTAATTATGAATTCTGAATGTGCTAATTGCTATCTCGCATCATTATTTTCCCTTAATCTCTTCAGGAATCACTGCGAAATGAAGAAAAAATCAACATCAAATTACTAATCTGTAACTTCAATAGAACATCAAATACAAAAAAGAACAAACAATTAAAAACAAAGCAGGAGATGAACTACAAGATGCAAAAATTGAGGAAGAGGAGAGAAGAGGCAACTACATGGAGCGATGAGACGGAAACCAGTGATCTGATCTTGGACTTGGAGAGACGAAGGCGGAGGCCGAGTTGGAGGCGTGAAGGTGGAGTTGGAGAGGGAGGCGATTTTTCATGGGTTCAGCAAGTCGTGAAGACTGAAGAGAAAGAAAGAAAGAGGCCAGGGTATCGGGTTTCATTTTAATCAAGATCCGGTCGAGCTTCGTTTGGATCCAACCCGGATCCGGATTATATGGCACTTGGGCTGCGGGTTACTGATCGGGCTGGATTTTAACAGCTTTTAATATATATAAGAAATATATAGGAATATATATTAGCGGGCCCCTTAAAATTTCAGACCCCAGGCCCAGGCCTCTTTAGCCTTTAACTCGGGCCGGGCCTGGACATGTAATATAGAGGGATGACGAGCAGCACTTCTATTTTGTAAGGTTTGTTTAAATGAGTTTTTGTATTGTTTAGATATAATATCGTAGGAAGTCATGTGTCTTACGGTATTCAATAGCTAAGGGAAAATGAAAATTACTTTACTGTTGGGCATTCCTAGATCACGACACGTCGTGCTGTGTTTCCCGACCGGCAGAGTCTCCTACCTTCTCTCTGTCGTCATCTTCTTCTCCAGTACGACGGGTCTTCTATATACCGTTTGTCTGAATTATCACATATCTATATATTATTTTCATCTGAATAATATACTGTTTATCCGAACATATAGTGATACATATACTGTTTGTCTGACCTATATTTTATATATATATATATATATATATATATATATATATATATATATATATATATATATATATATATATTATATATATATATATATATATATATATATATATAAAGAGAGTGATGCTAAAATGCATACGTAAGTAGAGGTGGCAAATGGGCGGGTCGGGTCATATTTTGGTCGGATCATTTGGGTTCGGGTCCTTTTTATGTCGGGGTCATATTCGGGTTTGGTCAACATGGATCGGGTCGGGTCAGTTTGTGATCTTGTTTCGGTCGGATCTTTTTCGGATCAAGAATTTGTCGGGTGAATTTTGGGTCGGGTCGGGTTGTATTCGGATCTTGTTTCGGCTGGGTTAAATAGGTTCGGGTTATTTCGGGTTCGGGTTGATTTGATATTCGGGTCATGTGGAATGGAATTCAAGTCTCTTCATGTTTTGGGTAAATCGGGTTCGGGTTATTTTATGAATTTCTAGAGGTGACAAAACTACCCTGAAACTAAGAAACCCACCTGACGCGCCCAAAATATCGAATGACTCAAACCCTCCTGACCGGAACCCGAACCGAAATGATCCGAACTTAAAATTGACCTTAACCCGACCCGACCCAACCCGATTCCAACGTGTATCAAACTATCAATATGATACTCGAAATACTTGAACCAAACACGAAATAACCCGACCCGATGGATCAAATAACCCGAAAAAAGAACCCGAAAGAGCCGCCCGATCCACCGAATACCCGACCCGATACCCAGACCCGACCAGACCCGATCCAGATATTTAAGAAATATCAAACTAACCAAACCCGTCAGACCCGGATCTAAAGAACCCGAACCGAAATGATCCGAACATAAAACTGACCTAATTCGACCTGACTTGAACCTTCTAAAACCCGAGACCCGAGCCAAAAATTGACCTGATTTTGTGTCAATACGAAACCCCAATGCAACATGTTTGCCACCTCTACATGTTTAGCCCGAATAACCAAATATGATTCTGACCCAACTCGCCGTTTGCCACCTCTCCATAAACTTAAAGCTGCCAACATGACCTGAATCATGATCCGAACCCGAAAGATTCGCCCGACCCACTCGAAGTCTGAACCCGCCCGACCTAGACTCGATGTACCCAAATCCATATTTGTATGAGTTATGATATATCAATTTGAAATGTAGATAAATTGAATTTGTATAAAATAATATATTTCATATTCAATAAGAAGTATTATGATACATTAAGAACACTATGTTATAAAATCATGTTGAAACATATTGAAAATGATACTTTATTATTATGCATTTATTTTTCTTGATAACTTTTACTTTATTATTATTATTATTATTATTATTATTATTATTATTATTATTATTATTATTATTATTGTTATAATAATAATTATTACATAATGAATTTATTTAGTATATATATATTGGAGAAATTCAAGTTTTCACTCAACTGAATTTGGCAGAAAAATTATTTAATTTATGTAATCACCGTTGTATATTTCGCATTAGCAGGACAAAAAAAAAGGATTTTTGGAAAGTGCCAAGAATTTTTATTAATATGAGAACAATTTCCTTAACTTGCTTCATGTAAAATGAAACATTACCTACTTATATATAATATGAAATATAACCTGCTTTATTTAATATCAGTTTTCTCTTGCGTACAGAATATTAAGAAAGTTAAAGAAAATCCCATTCATTCCTAATCTTGTCACACAGACTTTAGAATATATGGTAAATAAAATTTATTATTGGATAGTTATTCAATTTTTTAGAAATTGCGTTCTTTCCAATACAACATTCCCTCTTACATATTTCATTGGCACCATTTTCTCCTTTATATATATATATATTTGAGCAATTGTGCTGTTAAGAATAAACCATCTACATCATTGGCCATAACCATAAAATTTCGGTATTTTTCTTCAATATATGTTCTATTTTCGTATGATTAACGCCACAGCCTCCTCTTGTCAATTCTTATCAAACCGTATACTATCATTTTGCAGGTCAATATCTTGAATCTCCTCGTTAGCTCTCGGTTGTCTTCCTCTCCGCCAATAAGGTATTAGATATATAGTGCTCTGTACTTTCAATCATATTTTATAATTAAACTATATTGAATTTGAGTCAACATTTATTGCAAATAATGATCTCTTGATTCATTTGACTGATTTGTTGAAAATAAAAGAATAAAATACAAAAAATGGGCAAGGACTAAGAAAATGACATTTACATTGATTTCAAAGTCCTTCTTAGTTTAAATTATTATTTGGGATATATTCGGGTTTCGGGTTGGTTTAAATCTAGAGTCAATATGGGTTCGGGTTAGTTCAAATCTTGACTTATCAGGTCTCGGGTTCTCTCGGGTCACAGGTTATATCGGGTTCGGACAAGTCGGGTTTTATGTCGGGTCGGGTTAGAGTGATCATCAAACAACAGTTATTTCGGGTTCGGGTTCTTTGGGTCCGGGTCAGGCAGGTTCGAGTCACTTGACTTTTTCAAAATTTTCGGATCGGACCAGGTCGGGCTTCGGGCGGGTCCTTCGGGTTCGGGTCATATTTGCCAGCTCTATACGTAAGTAAAGCTTAATTTTTACTTAAAATCGTGTGCCCTTGGATCTGCTCCAAGATTCGTTCAAAATAAAGATGAAACGGTGCCTCATTTCCCATCCGTTACTCTTTTCCCCTTTGGGGCTATTTGATGTGCGGAGCAAAGAGAGACATGACACGCATATACCGGATGAGCTTAATATTCTGTGTTTGATTTAATAGACCGTGAAGGATTATGAGGTCTCGTTTGGGTGATTTATCCCTCTTCTGATGTCTCGCTAGAGATGAGAGACATCACTCATGTCCCGCTCCCTCTTCCTTTCTTTATTTCATTTCCGCGCCAGAAGCTTTCTTCCCCTCTGTTCTTTTTTCGTTTCCCTCCTAAAACTCGCCTCTCCAAGCTTATCGACCTCTCTCTTGTGCGTAGCTTTGCCGTGCTCTTCTCTCTTGTGCGTAGCTTTGCTGTGCTGCTGCTCCCCTCCATCAACGAGGTACTCTCTCTCTCTCTCTCTCTCTCTCTCTCTCTCTCTCTCTCTCTCTTTCTCTCTCTCTCTCCCCCTCCCCCTTCCCCCCTGATTATGCTTCTTCTAAGCAAAGGTTTGATTCTCATTTTTGTTAGTAATCTTGATTTGGATGAAAAGTTTATGGAATCTGTTGCACTCTAATCTAATAATAATTTGTTGCAGCTGAGATATTCGATCAAATGACTAAGTGAGATTTAGAAATAATTTAACAATAAGTCACAACACTCATATTGATGCACTCTAATCTTTTATTGTAATAATGTTTTTATTTGTTTATAATGTTTTAATTTTTTTTTCTTTTTTAGGTTTTTTAAATGGATCCATATGACGGTGAAGGAGTCGGAAGTGGTGGCGAGGAAAGCGAAAGTGATGAAGACCTTAAGCGAAAAAAAATTGTTTGTTTTATTGCGGCTCTCTCCCAGATTTTCCCCATTCTTTGATAATTGCATAGGCGCTATTGATGGAACTCATATTCATGCTTCTCCTCCAACAAATGAATCTGCGGCATTTCGGGGCCGTAAAGGCTATCCGACTCAAAACGTGTTGGCTGCGGTAGATTTCAAACTTCGTTTTCTTTATATTCTAGCTGGTTGGGAGGGTTCGGCGCATGATGCCCTCGTGTTAAAAGACGCAATCGAGCGTGAAGACGGCATTCCCTTACCGGAGGGGAAGTACTATTTGGCCGATGCGGGGTACTCGACACGTCCAGGATTTATTTCCCCATTTCGTGGTGTACGGTACCATTCGGAAGAGTTCTCAAATAATCCGCCGTTGACGGATAAGGAGCTTTTCAATCATAGACACTCGTCATTACGCACAACCATTGAGCGAGCATTTGGTGCATTAAAGAACCGTTTCAAAATCTTAACCTCTCGAACTTTCTTTCCATATCCCAAACAAGTAGAGATTGTTATGGCATGTTGCATAATTCAAACGATATAGGAGAAGCTCCAACATCAACTTATAGACGACAAAGGACAACTAGAGAGCAACAACAAGATGCGAGAGAGTGGGTTGCTATTAGAGATAATATAATGAGGTAAATGTGGGAGCATAATGGTCGTGGTTAATTTTCTTGTATCTTAATGTAATACTTTCTATTTTTTGGACCATTTTAAATTTAGTATAACTTGTGTTAATTTGATGGTTTTATTTTGTGTAATATTAGGGTTTAGTTTTAGTGGAACTATGTCATTTTGGTGTTTTTATTTTGTTATTTATGAAAACATTTATGCTTATCTCTTAATATGATTAGTGTCACTTTTATTAATTTATTTGTAAATATTATCTTTTGTTTTATTTATTTCTCGGTGTAGAGTTTTATTCTGAGTTGATAATTTTTGTTAGAATTATGTTATGAAATTAGTTAACTAACAATGTACACATATTTCTCAAAATATGTGTATATTGAGAATACGTAACTTATATTTTTAATACGTTTATTTAGTGTAATTTTTATGTTTTGTATGACATAGCATGAGATGTTTTGTATTTTTTATTATTGCGATTTATGTTTAAATTCATTTAATCATAATATTTGTAACTAATTCATATATATTTCCTGAAAAAAGATATAAAACTAAACATAATTCTTTTGCAACTACTTTTCAACTTTTCTTCACATCAAACAAAAATTTTCACTTTTCATTATCTAAGAATCTACCACATCAAACAACGCATATAAAAACATAGATCCTTCATCTATCCTATCTTCATCCCCGCTGTCCTAGTATGTCATCCATATCAAACAGCCCCTTTATTTCCTCCTGTTTCCTTTCTCCTCCTCTCCTGCACGAAGAAGCTCTCTCCCCTTCTACACGACAGCCATGGAGTTCCCGACAAGGTCTCTCTCGCGCCACCAGGTCTATCCGCCTCTCGCTCTCTCATCGTCTCTCTCTCGCGACTGTCTCTTTCCCAACGTCTCTCTCACCCAACGTCTCTCTCTCTCTCGTGACGCTGGCCTCGCTCCACTCTCTCGCACGAAGCCGGAGCTCTCTCCTCTTCTCAGACCAGGCGAAATATCTCTCTCCCTCTCTCTCTCGCGAGCTGTCATTGTAGCTAGAGGTGACAAAATCTGACCCGACCCGAAAAACCCGCCCGACCGACCCGAACCCGAACCTGACCCGACCCGAAGATGTTGACAAGTCAACGGCCCGAAACCCGACCTGACCCGAAACCCGAATGACCCGAAACCCGAAGAACCTGAAACCCGAATGGCCCGAAACCCGAATGGCCCGAAACCCGAGCGGCCCGAAACCCGAACGACCCGTAACCCGAATTACCCGAACCCGAACCCGAATGACCCGCCCAATTTTCGAAACCTGAATAACATGTAATGCAAGATGAATAACATGAAGCTGAATATTTGTGTGCTGATTTTGCCATAATTATTGGACTTTCTGTAATTTTACATTGAAAAAGTTGTATATCTACATGTGTTATGTGTATAATGATGATTTTTTAATTCTCACATCTTATGATATTAAATTATTAATACATTAATGAATTAATATTTTTTAATAGAAAACTTGGTTTGTTATAGTGAACTCATTTTATATAAATAACACATAACTAATAACAACATACAAAATTAATATTATATAATATCGTGCAATAAACAGGTCAACAACAAAATTAAACCAAGTTCAATTTTTTTTATTTTTTCTGATTTTTTATTTTTTTCGATTTTTTTCATTGCCCCTCTTAAATAAAAAAAATATAGTCAAAAATATCATATATAATAGATATATCCAAATGTATATGATTATATTTTATTTGAATCTTTCCATATTTTTATAACTTTAAAATTTTTTTTTCATTTTATTCCATTTTTTTAATTTAAAGATAATACTTTAAAAAAATCAGATTCTCCGATTCGACTCGGCCGATTCCAATCAGAGTCGGATGATTCTCACTACACAGACAGTGAACGAGTTAGATCCTGATTCCAATTTTAGGAACTATGAAAATTAAGTCGAATTTTCGATATTTCGTCTATCTATATACAAACTTGAATTGCTCAAAACACAGACCAAACTTTTTCGAAACACAGACCCGAATTACCCGAAATACAAACCCGAATGACCCATAACCCGATTGACCTGTAACCCGAACCCGCCTGACCCATAACCCGAACGACCCGAGACCCGAACGACCCGAGACCCGAACGACCCGAGACCCGATCGACCCGAGACCCGAGCGACCCGGTACCCGAGCGACCCGGTACCCGAGCGACCCGAGACCCGAACGACTCGTGACCCGAACGACCCGTGACCCGAACGACCCGGAACCCGAAATGACCTGACCCGAACCCGGCCCAACCCGCCCATTTGCCACCTCTAATTGTAGCGAGTTCTCTGTCATGCGATGGGGGCCACTGTCGTTCCTGTGTTGCACAAAGCTATCAAAGAGTTAATCCTAGAAGGCTTACTCTGCCCTTCCCTCTCTGCCACCAGTGAAGAAGAATCCAGGTATTGTTTTTCCACACTTAGTTGATTAAATGTTTCAATTTCTAACAAGGATTGCAAATACCGCCAAATTTACTCTTTTCCCTTTTTTTCCACATTTAGTCAATTTAAACTTTCAATTTCCATCGAATTTTGGCATAGTTTTGTTGAATTTGACTGAATTTGGCCTAGTTAAGCTGATTTTTCGCGTAATTAAGGTTTGTTAAGCTTTTTCTGGCCTAAATATGTTTGATTGAGCTAAATTTTGACCTCATTATGATTATTTAAGCTGGATTTTGTCCTAAATAGAGTCAAATTAAGCTGATTTTGGCCTAGTTGTGGAAATTTATTCTGAATTTTTGCCTCATTAGGGTAAATTAAGATGAACTTTGTGTAATTAGAATTTTTTTTAAGAAGAGAGGTTAGTTTTTGGCCTAAATAGGCTTTAATCTGGTCAGTAAAACACCACAAGGGCTGTTTTATTAAAGGTTATTTTACTGAATTTTTTTATTTCTTTTTTTACTGTTTTTTTTTCGATTTTTCACTTCTTTTACTGCATTTCGTTGTTTATTATTTTTTGTGTTTTGTATTACTGTTTTTTAATATATTTTTACTGGTTTTTTCTAATTTTTATACTGTTTTTTAATTAATTTTTATGTTATTTATTTATTTACTGTTTTTTGTACTGTTTTTTAATATATTTTTACTGTTATTTATTTATATATTAATTAATTTACAGTTTTTTATTTATTACAGTTTTTTTATTTATTCATTATATATATATATATATATATATATATATATATATATATATATATATTTATTATTTTTTTTTTTTATTCATTTACTTATTTATTTTATAGGACACAAATACAAGGTAAATCAACCACAATTGTTTTATTATATTTTTCAAAAAATATACTGCATGATTTTTTCGAATGATTAAATTTTTATTATAGATCCGATGGAGCTATGGAACTACGGAACGATGGAGCTTGGAGTCTTCATTTCTATAGTGCTGCCATTTCTTTTAGGGTTTAGGGTTAAAAATAGGGTTCAATGTAAATGTGGATGATTTTAGGTTTAGGATTTGTATTAGGATTGAATGTATACGTGTATATTCCTTTCTTGATCCGTGTGGCATGTCTCTCACACTTGACCAGGTCTATAAATTATTTTGTGATATTATGTTTTATTTTACACACCGTTTTAGTTACTTGTTCTGTTTGGTCTATTTATTTGCTTTATTGGCTAAGTTGATTTAAATTTTTAACTCTGAAGTTTAAATTTCTGCTTGTTTAGCTGTCTTAAAATGGCGATAATCTACTACTTTTCTTTTCTTTTTTCTTCTATGAGCTTTTGGTCCTCATTTTAACATCCTGTCTCATTTTACAACATTTTATCCGCATTTTACAACATTATTACATTTTCTCTTAAATCACATCCCATCTTAACATTTTAATATCTTTTTTCAGATAAAAGTATTTCATCAAGATATCCGTCGACTCGGATTTCCGTCGAAGTGCCCAAACTCGGCCTCCATTTCTCGCCGGAAAGATACAGAAAGATCACAGAGTTGTTAGATATATTATTTTACAGCTCGGGCGAAACCACTGATCAAGATTCAAACGAGTTTGGAAGGGCCGAATTGCTTCCTTGGTACCCTGCTGATTTGACAACCAATGCTAGGATTTTGGTTTGGAGGGTAAGTTTTTATATTTAGTGCTTGTTTTTATGTATATAATAGTTTCATGTGTATATATATAAGGATATATAACGTAAATATTTATGAGAAGATAAGCATATATTTGTTAGGTAATCCCCGAATGGCAAATTACAGAAATATACATGGATATATACACATAATTTTTTTTTTGCTTATACTAATCAGATGTTTATTTGTTCTTTTTCTTTTGTTGGTTTGATTTGCTGAGTTTTTTTTATATTTTATTTTTATTTTTGAAGGGGATTGGAAATTCTGTGGCTGAATGGCAGCCATGCCATCTAGCACTATCTGGATTGTATCTTTACGTTTTGGAATCTGAGTTTTCTAGATCCTATCAGAGATGTTGCAGGTTTGTGTCTCAGAACCTAAACCCTAAACCCTAAATCTTACATTTTTTTATGTTTATTTCGTTTTAGATGTGCAAACGTAAGTAACATTTTAGGGCGTGCTTCTCTCTCCCTTCTTGTTTTTCTAAAACAAAAAGCAGTTTCTGGTTCTTATTTAAAAAAATATTCTTTTTCTAGATTTATTTTTCAAAATGGCACTGTTTACGGAAATAATTAAACAGTTAGCACTCGTTTGAAAAAAATTTGGAAACTAACACTTCCGCCATCACTGTTGGCGGAACCAAAGTTGGTTCCGCCATCAGTGATGGCGGAACCCATTATACCCCTGTTTGGCGCCCTAAAACCTCATTAATTAGCTAATTAACTGGTTCCGCCATCACCGATGGCGGAACCAGTGCCAGAGATTTTTCGAACAATTTTCCAACGCGAGAAGTTACTGACATTGGTTCCGCCATCACCGATGGCGGAACCAGCGTGGCAATTTCGCAAAAATTTCTAGGGTTCGGCAGTTTTGCGTATAAAAAAATTTTAAAAAAAAAGAAAAACACTGGTTCCCGCCATCACTGATGGCGGAACCAGTGTTTTTCTTTTTTTTTTTTTTTTTTTTTTGCTAAAAAACTGCTGAACCCTAGCGTTAATTGCGAAAATGCCACATTGGTTCCGCCATCGGTGATGGCGGAACCCGTTAATTAGCTATTGGGCGCCAAACAGGGATATAATGGGTGGCGGAACCAACTTTGGTTCCGCCAACAGTGATGGCGGAAGTGCTAGTTTCCAAAATTTTTTCAAACGAGTGCTATCTGTTTAATTATTTCCGTGAACAGTGCCATTTTGAAAAATAAATCCTTTTTCTAAGCTAATATTACTAGCTCTGTTTTACCACCTGTCTGTGATCCAATTCAACTTGACCCTTTGTACTTCTGTTAAAAGTACAAGGTGCTAAATTGTCATTCTAAATAAACTTTAGCTTGTAGTTACGTTATAAGAGCAATACCGGTCAGAGTTTGATTTTTTTTTTCCCAATTTTGCAAACCTGTCATATAATTTATCTTTTTTTTATATTATGTCTTTATCATGGCAGCATATCTGGTCGGTACATATTTGAGGTACCTTCAGCAAGTGTTGGTGGCTCCCTTTATGCTATTGCTGTGAGTTCTAGAGGAATTGACATCCAAAAGGCAAGTCATATTTCTTTTCTTTTAATTTTATTTTTTTACTACAATCTCACAATTTTCCCACCTGGCTGTTTAATTATTTTGGTCCCCAGCTTGATGTTTGATTGTTCAAATATAAGAAAACAGGAGAAACAAGTTAAAATAAATGAACTAGTTAAAAGCTTTCAAGTTTCAATTCAAGTCAAACTGACATTTCCCTCATTACTCTTTTGTCAGGCTTTGGAATCGACAAGTACATTGATAATTGAATTTCAGAGCGATGCTGAAAAGGCTATTTGGATGAAAGAGCTCGTACAAGTCACCTATCGAGCTTCTGTTTGTGATCTATTATTTAATAATCTTTTTTCTTGTGTACAATTTAATAATCTATTTTTTTTCTTTAATTTTGTTTCATTTTAGCTATGTTGCACGGACACGGACACGGGTGTCGTGTCCGACACGACACGGACACGGCGACACGGCGAATCTCAAAATTCATCAGGACACGACACGTTAAATATATATATATTATTATATTATTTTTATGAATAAAATATATAATTTAATTATTGTATATATTATTTATGTCAATTTTATTATATTTTAAAGAATTATACATAATATTTTTATCATATAAATAGAAAGTTATACGTAATATTTTATAATTGTTACAATATATATAACATTTGAAGTTACACTTTTATACGTGCATACAAGATATTTGACGTTTTACATATTTATGTATGGAAACTTGAAACTAAATAATCAAAATTCACTTCAAATGTGTAGTCCCACAATTACTGGAATAGAAATGTGAGATGAACTAGTCTTTAAAATACGAGTATGATGAAATAGTGCAATAATTGCGCTAACAAACCCAATGCACTTGTCTGAGAAGTGTCCCGAGAAGTGTCCTGAGAAGTGTCCTGACGATTTTTAATAATAAAATATTTGACACGCCACGTGGTGTGTCCGACACGTGTCCGAGGAGTGTCCGAGGAGCGTCGTATCCGACACGGTGTCCGACACGGATACGGCCGGGTTTTAGAAGTGTCCACGCAACAGAGCATTTTAGGCATCCCCAGATATGTACATTCCTGGCCGCTCGGCCAATTCTAGTCCAACAGGATCACCTGTCAAAGGTTCTTTTAGTAATTTGACAAGTGCTGACTTTGTTCTTAGCGGTACTGTTGTTGAAACAAAACTGTCTATTTACGGAAAGGTAAGTTAATTTGGAAAAAAAATATTATGATTGCACGACTTTGGCTGTTTTTGTTGTTCACACATTTCTTTTTTCGTTGGTTAATATTGCAGTTGGATAGAACGAGTGAAAATGCTGAGGAGGAGCTCGTTCTAGGGCTTCTTGGTAAAGTGGCCACGGTTAGTGCTTTACTTATTTATACGATAAATCATACCATCTATTGTCTTTTTTTGACGTAAAGTTGTTATTGACAATACTCTCTTTCATTTATTGTCACAGGTAAATCTAATGAGATACACTGGCGACCTCACAATAAAAACAAAGCTCCACTCTCTAAAAATCCAAGACATGCTCCAAAGCCGGCTCTCCAAAACCCCTCAATACTTAGCCATTTCTGTCATAAACGAAGAAGAATTAACCCAAACCAACTCTTCAATGGTTGTTGATTCAGAAAATGACAGCTCAAGTCTCGTTTCTTCTTTAGATGAGGATTCTTTCAAGGATGCTTTGCCTGAATTTACTCTGACTCCGACCAGTCATGGTGGTTTCGCTTTGCCAGCTGGCAGTGAAATGAATGAGGTGTTTTATGAGGCGACTGATGATACGAGCCGCACGGATTTTGTTGCGCTGAGTTTTTTTACCAGGAGCCCTGATTACCACTTGTATGATGGTATTGACACACAGGTGATTGATTGGAATAATATTGAGTTAGGAGTAAAAATTGTGTTTTGGTTTTTGGTTTTTTTTTTTTTCACCTTACGTGAGGGAAAAAAACAGAGAAAAGGTCAAATTAGTCACATAAATCAGCCCCAAATCCCACAATTTAGCCAAAACGGCATGAAAACTAACCCTAAACAGCTCGAAGTCATTCATATCAGCATCAATTAAAACTAATTGAAACTAATTAAGACCCAATAAAACCAATAGTCTCAATTATATCCAATTAGTCTAAATTGAACAACAATTCAGTCTACTTGAGCATCAATTAGTCCAAATTGAGACATAATAACCGCATATCAGACAAAATGTGCTCTAATTCCATTGAAATTAGTCCAAATCAGCCTAATTACCCCCGAAAAAACCCTAGGCAGACTCAATGACACAAAAACTAGACTTAAAAGAGAAGTCACAGTATAATAAATTAACTTGAGACTGAGGAGGAGAGGACAATGGACTCGTGTTGTTTGTCTCGTACGGGAGAAATGCGAGCCTGAGTGCAGTGGTGACGGGCTGTCTCGTGCTAGAAGAGGGAGCTAGGGTTAGGGTGCTCTATAGCCTCGAGCAAGGAGAGTGCAGTGAAGAAGGGTCTCGTAGTCTCGTGCGAGAGGGAGTTGTCGGACGACTGGAGAGAGCGAGAGCTCTAGAGGCGACATGCGAGCGCAAGAAAGAAAAGAGGGAGAGGAAAGAGACGGAAAAGGAGGGATGGGGTGTTTATCTCATTATTTGCACGGATTTTGGAGCAAATCCAAGCGTCCAAAGCTGTACGCAAAAAGTGGCCTTTACTTACGAATGTACATTAGGATAGACGGACTCTCTCTCTCTCTCTCTCTCTCTCTCTCTCTCTCTCTATATATATATATATATATATATATATATATACATATACCGTTTGTCTGAAATATATCATATCTATATACTGTTTTCATATGAATAATATATATTATTTATCAGAACATATAGTGATAGATATATTATTTGTTTGTCTGAATTATATCATATCTATATACTGTTTTCATCTGAATAATATATATTGTTTATCAGAACATATAGTGATATATATATTGTTTGTCTGAACTATATATATATATATATATATATATATATATATATATATATATATATATATATATAGTTCAGACAAACAGTATATATATCACTATATGTTCTGATAAACAATATATATTATTCAGATGAAAAGAATATATAGATATGGTATAATTCAGACAAACGATATATATATATATATATATATATATATATATATATATATATATATATATATATATTGTTTTCATCTATACATTTTCAGACAAACAATATATGTATCACTATATGTTCTGATAAACAATATATATTATTCAGATGAAAAGAATATATAGATATGGTATAATTCAGACAAACGATATATATATATATATATATATATATATATATATATATATATATATATATATATATATATATTGTTTTCGTGTTGCGCCCCTGTTTTCACCCTGTCGTGCTGCTGTCGCTGTCTGCTGAGCTGGAAGGCGCTGAGTGGAGAAGCATCACGCTCTCGTTGTGCTTTGGCTGACGTGTCGTGCACAGGTCGCGCCCAAAAGTAACGCACAGTATCAACACCCAATAGTTAATGGTAATCCACGATATTTAATTGCAAATTCTCCCATGTTGCACCCTAGAATTTTTTGAATCGTTGCAAAATGAGTTTTGAGGGATTGCTATCCGGATGAAGCAACTGAGAATACACAATTTCTCTCGCAAACAATAAAGAGATCTTTATGGGGATTGTGTTAGATGCTTTAGTGGTTATATTGCAAGGTGGGATCTCAGATTTTTATAGAGATTGAGAGGAGTCATATATTGAAAAAACTTCACAAAAAACACATCGTATCACCGTCAACTTATTGAAAAAACTTCACAAAAAAAACACATTGTGTTTTCTATCGATTGCATTCTTAGTGGTAAAAGTTTCCATTTTGAAGTACAATGGTACAAAATTCACACTGAATTCTCCAGGAAAAGTTGACACAACATAATATCTGAAAACAAACAAATCGAAAAGAACAAAAATAAACCAAAAGATCAAAAAACAATGAAAATTTACACTCAAAAAAAATGAGTTAAGTCAACGAAACAAAAATTCGTCTATCTTCATTGCTTACCCATACAAGAATATATATACAAAATCAAAGCCAATAGCATAATAAATAATTCAAAACCCAATGACACAAAATCATGGATCATATGATGCTTCAATATGATTAAGAAGCAAGTCCCTTTCTTAGAATAGAAAATATTCCCCCTTTGTTATTTTCTTCTGGTTTCATTCCCAACTGTTCATACAAAAATCCAGTTATAATAAGTACATAAACAAAAAATTAATGAACAAAACAATATAATATTTTTACCGAAAAAGAAAGAATATAATAAATAATCCATTCAATTTAAAAGAAATATATGATAAATAAAACAAATAAATACCTCATCAGAGATGTGTTGAAGAACTTGAACGACAGTAGCAAAATCAGGGCGTTTACAAGGGTCTTGTTGCCAGCATTTCTCCATTATTTCTGCAAATTTAGGGTTTGTGCCCTTTGGTATTGTTGGCCTAATTGCCTAAACAAAATTGAAAATAAATTTTAGGGAAATTTACAAAAAATCCCCTATCTTTTCTGAATATTACAAATAACCCCCTGTATTTTCGTTTATTACAAATAACCCCCTGTCAGAAATATTTTCTTTACAAATACCCCCGTCCATCCATTTTTCCATCCATTTAAAGTTTAAATTTTTAAAACTGACCAAAATACCCTCACCTAAAAGAAATTAAATAAAAATAAAATAAATTAAATAAATAAATAAAAATATAACAAAATAATTATTTAAAAAATAAAATTAATTAAATAGAAATAAAATTAATTAAAATAAATAAAATTAATTAAAATAAATAAAATTTAAAGAATAGAAATAAATAGAAAAAGTTTAAAAACAAAAATAATTAAATGAAAATAAAAATAAAAAATTATTAAAAAAGTATTCAATAAAAATTAATTAAAATACTAAATTAAACAAAACAAAATAATTAAAAAGCTAGAAATAATAAAATACAAATACAAATAATTAAATGGAAAGTAGAAAATAAAAAAATTAAATAATATTAAATAATATGATTATTATTGATACATGAAATCCTCATTACCAGTGGTGGAACTTCATAGTAACCGGGGGTGCATGCGGCATGCTCCCCCCCCCCCCTCCAAAATTTTTTTTTTGCACTATTGATATATACTGTTCTGTCAAAATCTTTTGGGGGGGGGGGGGGAGTGCATGCCGGTTTCTATAAAGTCCATCATTGATAATGAGAGTTTCATGTGTCAATAATAATAATAATAATAATAATAATAATTTAATATAATTTAATTTTTTTATGTTTTAGTTTCTATTTAGTTATTTGTATTTGTATTTTATTATTTCTAACTTTTTAATTATTTTATTTTGTTTAATTAATTATTTTAATTAATTTTTATTGAATAATATTTTAATAATTTTTTATTTTTATTGAATAATTTTTTTAAACTTTTTTATTTATTTTTATTCTTTAAATTTTATTTATTTTAATTAATTTTATTTCTATTTAATTAATTTTATTTTTTAAATAATTATTTTGTTATATTTTTATTTATTTTATTTTTATTTAATTTCTTTTAGGTGAGGGTATTTTGGTCATTTTTAAAAAATTAAACTTTAAATGGATGGAAAAATGGATGGAGGGGGGTATTTGTAAAGAAAATATTTCTGACAGGGGGTTATTTGTAATAAACGAAAATACAAGGGGTTATTTGTAATATTCAGAAAAGATAGGGGTTTTTTTGTAAATTATATATATCTGTTTAGATCAAATAATAAGAAAAAAATATATCAATTCATGTAATTTGGATTGAATTGTTACCTTTTGTACAACACCAATTGCTGCTTGTAAGGGAGTTAAATATTCATATGGTATCTAAAATAAAATAAAAAAATAATTTATAGGATATGAAATTATTGTATTTCATTTGTTGAGGTTTCTTTAATGAAAAACTTGGTCGATATAATTTTGAACAATAGAAATAAAATAAATACCTTTGCAGTAAGCAACTCCCAAAGTACGACACCAAAGCTAAATACATCGGCTTTGTGATTATAAGCTTTATGCTCTATAACCTAATTAAGTATATTTGCAACAATAACTATATTTCAATACTTCTATATGAAAAATTAAATTAAAATAAAATTGTATTTGCCAAATATTTTTTTTTATCGGAATTGTTTGTGCGTATTTGCCAAATATTATATTACCTCAGGAGCCATCCAACGATATGTGCCGGTTTCTGCAGTCATAATCCCCGGCGAATTTATTACTTTTGCAACTCCAAAATCAGCAACTTTAACCACCTGCTTATTCATAATTAAATTTACAATTAGATTGTGCAACAAATGAAGATGGATTGAAATTGATCAAAATTTTAGTTGGATTTAATAACTTGCCTCATTTTCATCGATAAGAAGATTGGCGGTTTTTAAGTCGCGATGGATTATTTTGTGTTGATGCAAATAATCCATGCCTTTTGCAATATCAAGAGATATTTTGAGCAAAAATTGAGGTTTCAAGGCTCCCTTATGCTTGTGCAAATAATCATATAAACTGCCTCCCGACATAAACTCTACAATTAAAAAATAATTAAAAAAATAATTATTGTTGAAATAATAATAATAATAATAATAATAATAATAATAATAATAATAATAATAATAATAATAATATTAATATTATTATTATTATTACTCGAATTATTTTAGATAATTAACCTGTAACAATGAAGAAGCGGGGAGGTTTGGTGCATGCACCTAAGAATTGTACAACATTCTTGTGGCGAACCTTCCTGAATAATATATACATTCATTAAAGCTTAGCAAAAGTATTTACATTCCAATTTTGGGACACAAATTAAACAAAAAAATATGTTTGAATTTTTTAACACTAACTTCATTATAGACACCTCTTGATCAAATTCCTTTTTCATGCTCTCGTTTAGTCGGTCATGCTTTATGACTTTAATAGCAACATCTTGGCCATAGAATGAGCCTCTATAACTACATAAACCACAAAAAAATTAAAATAAAGTTAAATTTAAGAAAATATAGAATTATATACTAAATAGTCAATACCCAACTTTACAAAACTCATTTTTATATGTTTTCAAATACTTGTATTTATGTTCTAAATTCTAATATACGTAATCATGAAGTCTTTATTACATTGTTTAAATTTCTAATACACTGTTTAAATTGCTAAAAGAAATAATTGAAAAATCTATTCTAATTCTTTTATAAATGGAAAACTTACAGATCCCCATAGGTTCCTGCAGCAAATTTATTTCCGAACACAAGTTTTTTAGCGTCAATTTCCCATTCGCTAGTTTCGTCAGTCGGTACTTTTATGCGGTCAGTCGATACCAACTGAGCATTGTCATCACATTCATCACTTTTATCCAACTCTGGGGACCACGGCGGTGATGACTGCCCTTTTTGCATCTATTAGATATGTTAAAATATTTAATAATTTAGAGTATTGTTTTTCTTACATTTCTTCTTTATCGGTGTACATGTGCAAATAATTTATTATATGTGAGACATATAAAAACGAGAGCATATAAGGTATACGAAAAGAGAATGAAAATGCATGAAAAATAAGAAAATAGGAATCAATAATTTCGATGATGTATTTAGGTTGGAACAATATTATTCTAAATTCGGAAGCCCCAAATTTCTGTTTGTCAAAGGCCCCGGAAATATATGACCTGCTCTAAATAATATGAATATAAAATGAGTGCATATTATATACACGAAAGGTTAAAAAAAGTATAAACACATCTAGAAAGGAGTATGCCAAAAAATTAAAAAGAATCATATGATTGTAAAGAGTATATACGATGCTGAAGCAGAAGGGTATATAGGATGTCAATAGTTAACATTTAAGAGAGTTGATTGTCAAACTCCTTCTCTCCTCTATTTACGATTTGGTATTTGATCGTGATTTCCAATACAATTTTTAAAAAAAAATCTTATTTGTAAGAATTATTACCGCCATTTTATTGAGTTCTTTAGATATGGCTTCTGTAAGCTGCTCTGTTTCCTATATTAATGAAAAGGAGAAAATATTCCGTAAGAACAGAAACAAATTAATAAAATAAATGTAAGTTTCTTGGAACATAAGTATATACCTCGTAATGCCAACCAACAACAACAAAAACGTCTAATGAAAAACCATCATTTGTAGAAAATGCATGTGCTTCTTGAATGTTTAAATCAAGATCACTAAGCAACTCGGTAATCTGAAAATATATAAATTTATTCATATAAGAAATAGAAGCTATACATCTTCCAATATTTAATGAATTCCATATTAATTTGATAATTTCGTTTTACAAGAATTATAATGAGAATGATATTTAATGAGAACAGAGCAAGAAAACTACCTTATTAAGGACTTTTGGCTTATTCTCGGTCGCAAAGGTAATTTCATGGACAGGTCTACAATTAAACAAAAGGATTAATCAAAATAATAATAATAATAATAATAATAATAATAATAATAATAATAATAATAATAATAATAATAATAAGGGTTTTCTAAAAATATTCAAGAAAATTAGGGACTTATTTAAAATTTTCTCTAGTTATAATACATTCTGACCGAAAGAAAGTGACAGGGTTTGAATCATTTTCATCATCATTAGCTTGAGACATGCTTGCTCGGCGAGCCAGTTGTCTCAGATTGTAAGACGAACCAAAAGAAGGTAAATCACGAATGCTAAGGATCCAATTTAAAAGAAAAAAAAAACAAAAGTGAAATAATAAGTAGTTTGCATGGCTAGAGAAAAAGAAAAAAAATTAAAAATGAATAAGAAGAGTAAAATATATTTACAAAAACATTGATTTTAAAATTATACTTTTTTCGATTCGGGCCAGTAGGTTCATTGTCTTCCTCATCCATTGACACCTGAAGAAAAGAATTTCAAAATACGAATTAGATCAGTTTTATAACAAAATACTACACAACATGATCAAAAAACATGTCATCAATCAAGTTTACAGTATAAATATTACAACTTAATATAGCTAAAACAAACTCAACAGCGTGACGTTTTTTACTCAAATCAAAGCAAGAAAAAAATTACTATGCGCTTACTCGGACGACTTTAACAGAAAAAGGAGGTTCTGTGAGGGGGTTTTTAGCATCCTCCAGCAATTTCATGTGGATCAGAATGTCGTCTGCTCTCTCAACACTCACATCCATTGCATATCTACAATTAAAAAAGAGCCAATTGCAATTAGAAATTGGTCAACGGATCATTTTGTCAACATGTAATAGACATTCAAGGATATCAGAACACATATCTAAAAATTAAATCAACTGAGAGAGAGAACCTAGCAGGGAGGCGATGAAAATGAACCCAAAGGTCGCCATCAAACTTATCTACCATGAACTCAGGTTGATTGGTCTCTCTTAGCCTCTTGAGAACCCCATCATGAATCTCAAGCACGTGCTTTTCTTGTTCTTCTTTTTTCGTTTTACCTTTTCCGTTTCCGTTTCCATTTCCATTGTCACCCACAATTGAGTTTCCGCTTCCTTTTGCTCTTTCTGCTGATTCCTCCATCGCAACCCACCAATGAAATATTGCGAAAAAAGCCAGGGAGACTGCTCACAAAATATGGCAAATTGGTAATGAGTCTTCTTCTGTTCTAATGGGTCTTCCTTCTGTTCTAATTTTTGTTGTTCGTACTCTTTTTTAAATCTAAGAAGGAGTGGAGATGGCGATTAAAATCGTGGATTGGCGACCCATGGTTCTCAGAATGGAAGTTTGAGGAGCTCAAGAATACTTGTTTGAAGGAGTATTTAATGGTTTAAGGGCATTTATAACTGCCCCCATTTTCCATTTTTGTATTTTTTATTTGTTGGTCAAAGAAATATAAGTATGTGGATTGGCTTCTTCTCCGGATATGATCAAATGAAGGGACAGAAAGATGTTATGTTCTTTCGAATGTTCAAATGTCAATTTGATCTTGGCATAAAAAAGGATTGTTAAGTTGCGTGGTTGGGAGAACTTTCAATACTAAAACTCTAGTTTGACTTTTTTTTTTTGATAACTTCTATCATTTCAATTTTGCCACGTCCAAATATAATAAAGAAGCGAGGAATGATAATGACAGCAAAGACGATCCATCACCGCCTGAAATCTGACATTTGGCAAACAAGTAGCACTTAATTTTCTAAACCTTGCGACGGTCAATGAAACGTCCCTCCCGACTCCAGGTCACTTGTGTTTTCAAGATAAAGATTAATTCGGTCAATATATAATATTATTTTTACAACTCACAAAAACAAATTGATACAAGAAATATACTGCTATATGGTAAAAAAGCAGACTAGTATTTAAAAAGATATTGAATAGGATAACAAATTATACTACACAAGGATAAAAAATGTATAAAACATCCCAGGAAGATAGAAAGATAGGGGAAAAAAAATACTTTTAACATATTTTTGTACTTATTCCATTTTAAAATATATGCATAATTAGGGCCGGTCCAATATTTCAGAGGCCTTTGACGATAATTTATTTTGAGGCTTTAAAATTTGAAAATAATATTTTCTTAAAAAAATATGAAGCATACAAATTTGAAAATAATAAGAAGGAAGGAAATTAAGGATTAATATTTTGAGGTGAAAATAAAAGATTATTGGAAGTATTCTTTTGTTTTCCTTTTCTTCTTTATTACAAAATTTGAAAAACATTAGTTAGTTTCCTTTTATTTTTTTTTATTTCTTTTGGTTCAACTTTTTATTCTTTTCCCTTTATTTCCTTTTCTTTTTTTTCTTGAAACAAGCCATAGCAAGGGAAAAAATTGTGACAGAAACAATTTTTATTGAGGTGCATATTTTCCAAAGCAGTGACAAAAAACACTGCACCCCTTCATGTTGCAAATTTTATTTCTTACAGTATTTATAAAATCATGAAATATTTTATGAAAACATTTGTATCAATGTATGATGTTAGGAAAAAATATTTATATTAAAATTTTCCATCAACTCCATGCTTATAATAAAATGTAATTTTGAAATTATTCTTTAAAATATTTACTATCATATAGGAAGAGAGGGTACACTGAACTTCTTTATGTTCAAACTTAACATTTTTTTTACACTAATGGATATAAGACAATAATTTGGAGGCCCCCAAATAAACGGAGGTTTTGACAAAAGTCAAATACCTAACCTTACAAGGCCGGTCCTGTGCATAATGTACGTTGGTAATCAAATATCTATATTGCAAACTAAGAATAATAGCAAATACGAGAAGTGTATTCAGGGCGGATCTAAATGGTGGGTTAAGGGGGCCATGGCCCCCTATAAATTTGAAATTGAATACAAGTCCTTTAAAGTTTATGCTTTAGTCCTTCAATAATAATATTTGGCCCCTTTGGTATTATAGGAGTTGTTTGGTTGTAAAAAAATTGAGAATGTATGGGTATATGAGCAAAATTGAAAAGTTAATCCAAGGCACAAAGTCGGTTCAGAAAGTCATCCTTTCAACCGTACGTGGAGTGCCGTAAATATGAGTTTGGATTTTTTGTGGTCTCAAAACCACATTAACACAAACTATACAAATGAACCTTACATAAGCATAGCTCGTGGTTTTAAATGATTTCACAGTTGCATAGAGAATATATTTTTATTTCATCATGGATAGTTATATTTGTAAGAGACTAGTCATAAACTTGATATCTTTATTTATATCAAAATAATTCATCAACGCATAATCTGAATTATGGTTAAACACTAAAGCGAGGTAGAAGTTATTTACATTTGTTATAAAATGTGAATATTGAACCCTCTTTTTAATCAATATTTCCTCAATTCTACCTCACAGAAAGATAAGCTTTTAAATTTTAAAGCTGAAGATTTCGGAAAAATTTATTTAGCGGATGGAAAACTGCTATGCATATCGGCATGGACGATACCCAAATAAAATCGAGCAACGGGTTTAGATGGACTTTTCGGAGAGTCTGATATATTTTGGGTTTGAAAAAGAACTTGATATATATTGGGAAGATGGATAGTGAAGGACACAAAACCGTATTTGGAAATGGGTTGTGGAATATTATAAAGGGCGCCATGGCACAAAAATGGGAACTCTCTATTTGACGGACAAAAAAAAAAATTTGTTGACGGTTCCGGAAGTGACAACCGAGCCGATGTTATGGGATAACCGGCTCTGTCATATCAGTCTCAAATGACTATAAGTGCTTGTTGGGTTTCGGGCATATTTAAACGCAGCGAAAAATAAAATTTTTATCCAAAACCAATCCGAGGATCCAAGCATATCAGTTAAATCGAAGAAATAAAACTTAAAGATACCTTTCGGATTACGCTTAATCCGTGACGCTCAAACCATGTGTTCTATCTAGCAAGCGCCTTTCAATCGGTTACCGTCAAAACCGATTATCCGTCGGCCAAGACCGTCTAAGTTGAATCTTGCGAAAGTTATCTACCGAACAAACAATCGATCTTCACCAAACACTCAACAACCCATTCTTATCTTCTTAGGCCGAACAGATCACGAACACCAAAAGTACGAACGCCTCTACCGGTATCCACACGAACAAATTTCTTAAAATGGGAAGAACAACAATACATATGCTAGTAGCTTGTTTTCCTCTTGCATAAGAAAAACTCATTTTTTTTCTTCTCATATTTGTTTCACAAAGATGTATAAATCGACTATATATTCTCTCATATAATATCGAAGCTTTTAAAATTTTGTCATACAAAAAGAAAGCATATTTTCATTATTTTGTTATACAAGAGAGAAATAATATTTTCTCTCTTTTGTTATACAAAAGAGAATGAGAAATAATGAGAGAAAGATAATGATCTAGTGCAGAATTTTGGACCTTTTTATATCCTTATATTGGGGTGAAGAGTTGCCTCTCACACATCAAGAGATGTGTATGACATTCTTCATCCTTATCGACATGCTTTCATCTAGGCTCTACTAGATAACTTGATATTTTGTGTCCATAGTCCTTTATATTCATATGTATCACATCTTCTCACATTAGATGACAATATCTTTTGTGAAATCCCTATGCAACTCATCATATAGGCCGTCAGGATTTTCTACGCCCGTTTTAGTTTGTTCTTTGTGTGTGGCACTGTAGATTCACTTAATGTTGGCAATAGACTTGACAATCTATAAATCATGAACGAACTCTAGCAAGCCATCGTGACTATCCAAATTAAGTGAATATCAGTGAGCCGATTTATCTAATCAACAATTACGTATTTAGCCCTTTTGTCACGCGATATCTATATCAATCATAAGACATGTAATATGTCGTCCTTATATTAATCAATTAATATTTCATGATCCCAAATTAAACTGAACAAAAACAAATGACATTAATAACTCTTATTAGTTCATTTGAGTATGACCATACATTTCTTCAGTTCAATTCATCAAGAGGCATAAAGATATCTCTCTCATTTATGAGAGGAACAAATCCCGTCTTGATTGCACTCATCCCAATACATGATTCATTAGATACTCAATCATGACTGTTATGACCACCCGGTTAAAGGCAGAGTACTGTTAGAATATACTAAAGTATATAAATCCTCATGTTGGGAACCGAGACAACCTCAGGTCAAAGGACTATAAATACTTTATGTTACAAGAATTGCTAATGACGTAAAACATTTAGCATTTTTATGGCGGATCAGTCTGGTATATGGTCTCTAACATATACCTAAGTTAATGACTGGATAACTATTTATCCATGATCAGTAAAACATGATCATTAGTCAACTAACATACTGGCGTACATTTATAGCTTGTCTATAAATATACATTTAGTTGTCTCGCAAGTATATTTGTCGCCACAAGGACTATCACTATAAATAGAGGGTAGGGATACAAGTTTATTCATTCCAATAACTACAAAAATAATTGTATTGTATTTCTCGTCACACAAGTATAAAGAAAGTGTTTGAGTGCCGGCGGCCGTGATTTTCACTCTTTTAAAGTTTCGACGTTAAATCTTTGTGTTCCTGTATTGTACTTTCTGTGTTTGTTGTTACATTTCGGTTTCTAATAAATTAGTATGCACCATTAACGTCATTCGAAAAGAAAAACAAAATGACAGTCTGGTAGATGAAGAAAATTTTATAGAAGGACGTGTGACCAATTTATCACATCGGCTTTAATTATCATCATCCTTCATAAATATGTGATGACTGGTGAGGAAACCTTACTAACAAGACAAGAATAAGGTTATGACGGGCACTTGGAATTCTCGAAGATGGATATCTATTTCTTTTTTTATTTAAAATAAACCCCGAGCCTTGGGTCTATCTTCACAAAAATCTTCTGATGTAATGAAAACACAAAGATCAAATTCTGAAGTGATGTAATTAAAGGGACCGGTCATCTAGTCTTTTGCATGACTCAGAGAGAGCCACCTGTCTATAGCTGGAACTATCAAAATCATGCATGCATGCATCGAGAATCCTCTCTGTTCATAATTTAACACCTCTACTGATTAACTACAAATAAATAAGAACTCCAAATTACTTGATCATATATTAGCTGTCTAGTAGGCATAGCCTTTCATAGTCCCTCATTATGATTTTTGTGGCTTGTATGGATTATGTAATGAGTCAATGAAATTAAAAAAAAATATATTTTTTTAATAAACATAAAAAAATACTAAAGAACTCCTCACAAGTGATATGTGTTACATTGCATTTAAATATGCAATTCAAGGCTGTCACTAAGAGCCCTTCATGTGCTTGGTCGTCGAAACTATCCATTTATAACATACGTACATGCAGTATCCATTTATTTTATGATTTTTCTTTCTTTCATCTCTTGTTTTATAATGGCAATTATTGGGTTAGGCAACGAGATAATGCAGCTCTAGGTCTATGGTGATGAAAAGCACTGCATGGTTGGATTTGAGAGGGTTTAGATAGAGACTCTTTTTAACTAGCACTGGAATAAATTATTTCAAAAAATAACCCTGGTTTGAGATTATTTGCATAAATAGCTCTTCCGCCCGGAAAATTTTGTGTTCTCCGCTACGCTCAGCAATTCGCAGCCGTAAATACATCTTAATTAAGTAAATTAAATACATCTTAATGTAAGCGAGATTTTTTTTAAACAAAATTATTAATTCATGCAATGTTGGTAAATCTTTTTTTGTATTTTCAAAAATTTACATCATTTCTCGAAACCCTAATTCAAATTAGTTGGCTTGAGCTCAAGTTTTGTTCACAACATTTTATTAACCCTATTTTGTTTTGATTTTGGAATTTTTTTTTTATGGAAAACAAAACATCTGTGATGAAATTTTTTTGATTTTTTTATGATTTTTAAGAAATTTCAAATTTTTAGGATTTTTGAAAGTTTTTAAAATTATTATGGGTTATTTAGTTTCGTTGACTTGTACAAGACTTAAAAAAGTGTTTATGTTGTATTATTTATTAAAATAAATAATATAAAATTTAAAACTTATTTGTTGTAATTTTTAATGGCCATTTAAACAAAATAAAAAAGTAAATTAATAGAGAGTTTGGAATAGAATTAATTTCATTGATCTAGTTTTCTCCTCTCCCTTTATAATAGGAGATTCCCTCATTCCTCTTATAGAAAAAAAAAATAATACAACACCTCTTCTTTTTTCTCCTCTAAAAATACATTCTTCAAATTATACAAAATAAACTTGGTTTGAAAGATCAAGGTGCACGACTTTATTTCTTTTTTAAAATGAAGGTCCGTTTTGTGAGTGTGCTGCTGGAGCGGATATGAGACTTACTCGTGATGTAGGACCTTGGAGACGGATAAATGGTTAACCCTGCATAAGAGGGCGGATTTTGAAAATCATATATGAATTTGACATGCGAATTTACCAGTAAATAATATTCTTTTGTAATAAAAATTTGTATATTATATGTACATCAATTTTCTTAAGAGCTTGCTAAAAATATACAAAAAGTAACTTATCAAAATTTGCCTACTTGAACTTATATAATTTAATCTTTAAGACACGAGGGTATGTATATATTTTTGACGTACACAAAATTTAGCCTAATGTATTAATTTATAGTTTAATAGCATATACTTCTAGAGCCCTACTCGAAATTTGTGAAACACATTATATTAGAACAAAATCATTGTCTTGCATATTTTTTGTTCTCTTTGAAATTACTATTGAATTCAATTATTCCAAATTTATTCTTAACACTATTTATTTTTCACACCATTGATATGAAATAACAGGAGAAAGTAACAAAAATTCAAAATTGACTAATCAATTTACATACTCTCATTTTAAATACGAAACATTGACCATAATAATAATAATTCAGATACATGCATAAACCTCAAATACATTCTCTAATTCAGTACTCTATGAACAAAATTCTCTTCGGCAAAATATTGTTTGATCTTGGTGCACAAAATACTAACCTTCTTACTATTCGGTCTATTTCACAAATAATTCTCCACGTCCAAATAACATTTTACATAGTCCAATTATTCTGTACATATTTTCTTGATTGTCTCTCTGTAAGGAGTTATTTCTGAACTCTAATGAACTGTTACATAATCAGCTACACAGAAAACTCCACTCAGAACCGACGTCATGTGAGAGGCACGTGAGAGGATTTCTTTTTTTTTTTTTAGAAAATTTGGAGGGGGCTTGAATGTTCCCATCCATCCAAAGGTGAAGCCTATATTCTATTTCATCAATGTTTTAAGCGTATTTACAGCCCTAATTACCTTTATAAATGTAAACTAATTCTATCAAGCTGTAAAAATGAAAAAAAACTAAAAAACCGAAACTCTAAGAAACACAGGCCTTGGAAACAAAGGCCTGTAAAAGCCCAAAAATTTATTTTGGTCCAAAGAGCCTTCGACATCTGACTTTTTTTTTTTTTTAGCACTATTGAGAAAAATAAAGCAACAGTTGCCACTGGTTTGAAAATAATGTGGTAACTACCATTTCCGCCACTATTAGTGGCGGAACAACCTGTGTTCCGCCACTAGTAGTGGCGGAACAGATAGATTTTCAGTTCTGCCAAAAACGGCCCATTTTACGCACTAAACGTGGTTAATTAGTATTAAAAATCTTGTTCCGTCACTAGTAGTGGCGGAACATGTTAAAATATTTCATTAAAGATTAACATGGCTCATGAATGGGCAATTAGCGTAAAAATTGAAGAATTACTATGTTCCGCCACTATTAGTGGCGGAACAGTGTAATTCGTAACGGTTTTTCTAAAAGAACCGTTACTAAATGTGTAATTAGTAACGGTTTTTACGAAAAAACCGTTACTAATAATTGTCTTTAGTTACGGTTTCTACGAAAGAACCGTTACTAATAGTATAATTAGTAACAGTTTTTATGAAATAACCGTTACTAATAGTGTCTTTAGTAACGGTTTTTTTCAAGAACCGTTACTAATAGTGTAATTAAAGCCCAAAATAAATAATGGCCATGGAATTCTTTTATCTATTAGTAACCGTTCTTTAAAGCTTTAGTAGTAACGGTTCTTGAAAAAAACCGTTACTAAAGACACTATTAGTAATGGTTATTTCATAAAAACCGTTACTAATTATACTATTAGTAACGGTTCTTTCGTAAAAACCGTTACTAAATACAATTATTAGTAACGGTTTTTTCGTAAAAACCGTTACTAATTACACTTTTAGTAACGGTTCTTTCAGAAAAACCGTTACTAATTACACTGTTCCGCCACTAATAGTGGCGGAACATAGTAATTCTTCAATTTTTACGCTAATTGCCCATTCATGAGCCATGTTAATCTTTAATGAAATATTTTAACATGTTCCGCCACTACTAGTGGCGGAACAAGATTTTTAATACTAATTAACCACGTTTAGTGCGTAAAATGGGCCGTTTTTGGCAGAATTGAAAATCTATATGTTCCGCCACTACTAGTGGCGGAACACAGGTTGTTCCGCCACTAATAGTGGCAGAAATGGTAGTTACCACATTATTTTCAAACCAGTGGCAACTGTTGCTTTATTTTTCTCAATAGTGCTAAAAAAAAAAAAAGTCTCGACATCTGGCTCTTTCCTTTTCTCAAACAAATCACCGACCAAACCCTAAAGACACACACGTGTTGTGTTCTGTCTTTGTCTCTCTACTCATTTCCTTCGCCGCTTTCACCATCTCTGTCGACTCTTTCTTCCATTAATTTCACCAAGCTAAGTTCATCATTTAACTCCTCTATCACACGTGAGAGGGTTTCTTTCCTTCTGGAAGTGTCGAACGAGACCTATAGAAGAGAAGAGGAAAAATAAGAACAGAGGAAAATTCTCATCGGTACACAAAGACCAGCTCCTTCTCTTCTCTCATCTCTCTGTCTCAGTATCTCTTTAGACGAATAAGGTCTAAAT
Organism: Juncus effusus; assembly: GCA_027726005.1. Taxonomy (NCBI): domain Eukaryota; kingdom Viridiplantae; phylum Streptophyta; class Magnoliopsida; order Poales; family Juncaceae; genus Juncus; species Juncus effusus. The sequence continues at coordinate 6,368,345 of CM050906.1, read as the reverse complement.
ATGCCGGGTCCGTGACGGTTAGAAGTTTTGTGAAGTTCGAGAATTGAGCATATGGAATAAACGCGTCGTAAAATTTCCAAACGTTTGGGTCGAAGTGCATGGAAACAATCGCATGCACTCTTTGTTTTCATGTTTTTATGATACAAGTTGTAACAACTCTTGTCTTTGAAGAGAAAACGGTTAGTTTCATCGAGGTAATCAAAACGCTTGTCTTTGGATTTGGACATTTTGGTTTCGATTAATTTGGTTCGGAGTTTCGGTGCCATTTTGGATTAACTGCTAAATTAATTTAGAGAGAGATAGGAGAAAGTGTGATTATACCGAATTCGACATAGATCCACATAGAGAAGGTTGTCAGAAGGTTGAAATCTCAAGCAATCAAAGTGAAACGTCGTAATCTAAAATTTTGAATTCACTCAATAGATAGTTGATTTGGGATTTTTGAGAGTGGGTTTGGGGGTTATTTGGTGATTGGAGTAAATTGGCGGCGATTTGGAGGCTAATAGACTTTGATTTGGTGAAGATTTGAGTGAAATTAAGGGTTTGGGTTGGGTTTTTGGAAGAGAGAAATGTTTTCTGCCAAGTATTTGGGAGGCTTGGCTTGAGATCTCCAGAGGTTAGGGTTTGTTTCAAATCATCAATTCTTCGTTTATTTTATGTTGAGAATAGTCTATTATTGACCCCTCAACTATACAATTAGTTCTTTTTTGGCCGCTCAACTTTTTATTAGTACCTTTTTAACCCCTCAACTATTGAGTTAGTCTCTTTTTGGCCCCACCATCCGTTAAATGCTTACGTGTCCGTTAACTTGACACGTAAGCGATGATTTGACATGTATTTATGATGTGGCAATTGTGACATGGTAATTATTTGAAAAAAAATAAAAAAATTCTTAATCACCTCATTTTTTTCCCTCGTATTCTTTCTATCTTATATTTTTCTTTAAGTTTGATTCGATATGAATTTTTTTATTAATTAATTTTTTTTTTAGAAAAATATAAGATAGAAAGAATACGAGTGAAAGAAAGGAGGGATTAATTTTTAATTTTTATTTTTTTCAATAATTGTCATATCACAATTGCCACGTCATAAATATAAGCCAAATCATCGCTTACGTGTCAAGTTAACGAACACGTATGCAGTTAACGGATGGAACGGCCAAAAAGAGACTAATTCAATAATTGAGGGGTCAAAAAGGGACCAATAAAAAGTTGAGGGGCCAAAAAGGGACTAATTGAATAGTTGAGGGGCCAAAAATAGACTTTTCTCTTTTATGTTTTATGGAAGATTTTTTTCAATTAAAGTGTTGTTAATGTGTCATTCTGTAACTGTTTGTGTCCAATCGATGTGTATTATTGACCTTAGAACTTTGGATTTCTTATCACCTCATCCTCTTTTCAATTAATTTGTAGTTTTCAGTTTTTTACTATGAGAACAGTGTCAATGCTCTGTTTTATAGCATGGAAAAGGTATGCAGTTAGTGTTTTCAGCTTCATTTTCCTGATTTTGGACCAATAGATCGGATTGCATAATAGGGTTTTAGATTTATGCAAATTCATCCAATAAATTCACTAATTATCATCACTAGAAGCAAACTCCAGCTGTTCTCTCTGCAATATGCTTAGCAATTTGTACATTAAATAATAGTAACCAAATTGAGAATAAATAAATAAATAAATACGAATACTAAACACCAATCTTGTTGACGAAGTTTGGCAAGGTGGTTGCGTTAGCCTTAACCACTCGTTCTCGTTAGCGGATCTTACCGCGTTCACGAGTGCCTACTCTCCGGATGCCTTTCGGCACCTAGATTCCACTAATCCAAATAGTGTTCGTTTCAAAACTCGAATCACCAATCGCCTCACAATAACCCGTGGCGAATCGATGAAACAAAACTTAAAACATATTTCTTACAATCAAATAACAAAAAATAACTCACTCAATTCACCCTAATCTCACTTTGATTATAGAGTAATTTAGCTTAATACTCAAGAGAGAGAATTCTGAAATTTTGCTTGAAAACCTTAGTTTTATTCGGATTGGAGCTGGTCCTTTTAAAGAGGGAATGAGCAGCCTCACAGAAAAGGAATCCTGCGATCTTCCATTCAGAACGGAACACCTTCCATTCAGAACGGAAGACAGAAAAGGAAACTGATTAAATAGCAAATCAAAGCAAAATAGCTAGAAATCTTACCTTCCATTCAGAACGGAAGGCATAAAAAATGAGGCAGGGGAAAACTCAGAAAAACACGTAGGAAAGCTGAGCTTCCGTTCAAAACAGACCATATTCCATTCTTAACGGCATATACAAAATCATGGTCGAGGACCTCTCCGGAAACATTTGCCTTCATGGTTGTCTCAGCATACCATGCAACTCGGTGATGGTCTTGCTCATGTTATGCATGTTGAAATTTTGGACAAATGGCTTGAAGTTGGGAGGTAATGACCTAAGGATCAAATCCGTGGCCATCTCATCCCCAACTTTTGCGCCAAGTTTTTCAAGTTGATTAATGTACCCTTTCATTTTCAGAATATGAGCACTCACCGAGGAGTTGGGTTACATCTTATAACTAACTAGAGCGCAATGCGCATTGTACCTTTCATTTCTAGCTTGCTCTTGGAATATTTCCTTAAGAGCAGCCAATATGTCTAATGCCTCTTCATCTCTAAACAACTTTTGAATCTCGGCATCCATAGTAGTTAACATGAGATGTGTCACATCGGTTAAGTCACTAAGATGCTTCGCATAAGCATCGTTTACTTGCTTGATAGCCGTGGAAGCGGGTACGTCAGGAATGGCCTCTTCAAGGACATAAGTCTACTTTTCTTACTTGAGAACAATTCTCAAGTTCCGATACCAATCGAGGAAGTTTTTCCCATTCAATTTGTCCTTCTCAAGGATGGATCGCAGGTTCATGTTTGAATTGTTGCTTGTTGCCATTTTCTATAGAAAATATGAATGCAGGTTGATGTTAACAATTTGTATCTTGTGCGAGATATTTAATATTAGCTCCCATTATTTTTATTCAAATCAATAACCCTCAAAGTATTGATTCGGAAATTTCTAACTTAAAATTTCATAGTGGCTCAAGATCCATACGTCATTAAGTCCTAAGTGAGCTTGGGCTCATCGCCTAGAACTTAATTATTTAGGTAGAAACCCTTCGAATTGTATCTTATACAACTCTTGAACAAATCATAGGATCAACATCACATGCTTGGCGTATTTATCCTATTCTATGCCTCGAGCCCAAGTCCGACTTGATAGCTCTTTTAAGTCCAACCATGCCACTAGCGGTTATTATCATTTTCCGCCTCTTACCCTCCTAAAATTAAACTAAACTCTGTTGCTTAGGCAAACCCGAGTTAGGATGATCGAAGGAATGGTAAGTGTAGACACTTGGGGGGCATTTTATGACTTAATATTAACTTGAGGGATTATAATGTTTAACTTGGCTTTCACTTTATATTATTTTATTAAGTATTTTGACGATGGCATCACATCACATCATTAAAATAAATAAGATAAATATAAACCCATATAGCATGGCCTAAATGATCGACATGGGCCAAACATTAAGATCATTTCCTCGCAGAGCTGAGGTGTCCAGCACCTTGTAGAACTTTCTTTTTGAATTTTAATACAATCACAGCAATTGTTTTTTTTGTATGAAGCCCGTTGGCATTTCGCGTTTCATAAAACTTAAAAAGTTAATACACAAACCAGGCCGGACAGGCCACCAAACCCCAAAAACAAAAAGAAGCCAACACAAATGACCCAACCCAAACTCAAGACAACCCAACAATTTAACCTTCCCCAACTCAACAAACTGCAGTGGAGACCCCAAAAACATTCCGAAAAACACAACAGCACAAAATAAATATAGTAAAACAAAAAATAAAAGAGACAAAAAACCAACGACACACCCAAAACTACGACAACTGGAGCACAACATTTCGTATATCTTCAGGCTCCTCTCTTCTTCTTTAGAAATTTCTTTTCAATGGCGGAAATCCCGAGTCTTCAAAATTGAGCTGTAAAACCTAGCCAGATTCGCCATGGCTTCCGCTTCCCTATTCCAGTCTCTACTCACATGATTGAAGGTCGGGTCTTTAATTCTCCTCTTGAACAAAATGCAGTCCGCCACTTCTTTGTTATTTGTGAGAAACAAGTAAGAGAGATTTACAATTTTTTTTTCGATCGTGGTCATAGCTAGATGAATTGCTTCAAATTCCCCTTGAAGTACATCCTTGATATGATTAACAATTCTAACCCCGACCCTAATAACCTCCCCTCTTTGATTCTTCAGAATTGATGCTATTGCCGCCTTCCCAATCATCCCCTCTTTGATTCTTCAGAATTGATGCTATTGCCGCCTTCCCAAATTGGTCAATTGAACAATCACTCCAACATATTAGATCTTTTTGCTCCACCCTTTCATGGTAATCTAAATTATTGATTATGAAACTGAATTCCAACTCTGAGGCAATTAACCCTATATGTGCAGTTTGATGTAATTTGAATACCACATCATTATAAGAAAGATTTTTGCCATTGAAAACAGATTCATTGCGTGCCTTCCACACTTCCCAGATCAAGGCAAGCATGAATTGAACTTGGTACTGATTTAGATTTGGAATAACATTTTTGAAGAAAAAGATGGTGTTTGTTGTAGTGTTGTTTATCAGGGTATTACAAAGTGGAGAATTCCAAACCAGCTGGGCTCTTGGGCAGGTAAAAATGAGGTGCACAATATCTCCAGCTTCCAATTTACACAGATGACAGATTTGGTTAATCTGTTGTATTCTCTTATTTAAATTTTTTGCAGTTGGAATTACCTCATTTATAAGCCTCCAAGCAAACATCCTTGTTGTCCTCAGTTTGATGATATTTAAAACTATTCCGAACTACTAATAAACGTTGTTTGAAATTGTCTTATAAGTTCAGATTGTCGAAATGGAAATGTCTTTTAATTTGAAATGGACGCATCTATCTAATATCGTAAGAACAAGAAGACGTTGTGCTTTAGCTCAAGATTTCAAGCTTTGGAGCTCTTAGTGTAGATTCTAGGGTTAGTTGAGTCTTTGAGTATATTATTCCATCTTATATTGAGAAGAAAATGGGCAAAACATACTTATTCCGTCCTCAGTGTTTGTAATGTGTATTTTTATACACATTTTTAGGGTTTTTATCATGCAAAATTCATCCTTAAATCACATAAAATGTATGAAAAATGTTTAAAATGAGTAAAAATTATTTTTGAAACTCTTAATACACTTTTGTGTGATTTTTCAGGTAAAAAGACCAAGAAAAAAAATATTTGGAGGACTTAGCAAAAAGTCAACTCCAAATGAATGACCGATTCGCAAATCATGGGCCAAAGATGGCCGAATTCTCAACAAATCTTCGCGAAAACCCTACACACGTTTATCCAAAATTCTTATAACCCTTATCCGCCGACCATCCAAACCAAAATCTACAAAATCCCAAAAAAGACGAAAAGTCAAACCCGGGAAATCGTCGAGTTGACCAAAAGTCAACTATCCCAAAAGAGTTCAAACTGGGTACCAAATCGAAGAGCGACGATACGAATCCAACGGTACAAACCTCGCGAAAAACGACTTTCTAGAACTTCCAGAAAATGCGATACAAAATCTGGTCAACCTTTGTCAAAGTCAACGTTTGACCAGGGTCAGACCTTCTCTCGACCAATAACAGTGTGACACGTGCCCCCATTATTCATCGCATAACTCAAGTAGTGTACGAAGATTATTTTTTGGGCCAATCAAAGGTTAACACATGGCGCTCAATTAGAAAGCAGCAAACTAAAGAGTGGCACGTGTCTCGAGTAGTTAGATCTGGATATAAAGAAAACACGTGGCGATCATTGATTGGGGGACATTCTGATTAATCAGTACGAGAAACGTACTATGATCAGTACGAGAATCGTATTTCCCCGAATCACCTCGTGACGCATGGCAAAACGCATTAGAGAAAATGCGTTATTCTCTCTGCCGATCCTATTTCCCTTTGTTTCAAAGTGGACTGCACATCTCCGTTAGATAAATAGCGCGTGTTTTGCTGAGGAATGGACCGTGTATTGCGCATAAATGGAGAGGGGTTATCACGCATTTTCTGCGTTTCTGATTCTCGTCAGTACGAGATTTAAATCAGGCGAATGAGAGTGGGACACGTGGCGTCTTGTATCAGAGAAAGAGGTGCGCCAGTACGAGACTTGTTGTTTTACCCAATCAAACGCTGTCACGTAGCACGCGTTTTCAACAGAACTAAGGAATCTAATAGGTGGCTGTTTCCTATTCGTTGGAATTAATGCTTTGGATTTAATACTGGCCAATAAGAGAGCACCACGTGTGAGGAAGAGCCAATGTTAAAAACCCCCCATAAAGTGTACCCAGACTGATTCAAGCAGATTTTGAATAAGAAAAATGGAGAGGGAAATGTTAAATAACCCCAAATTACTACCCAAAACAGAATTCGGATCAAGCTCAATTTTTTAGTCCCACAATCATATTTTCAAATACATTCTAGGCCAAACCTCTCTATAAAAATACACCTCTTTCTCTCTCGAACGATCCATAATTCACACATCATTCTCTATTCTTGACTCCATTGTAAATACCATTATCTTCTTCTTCCTCTTTCATTTTCTCCATGGATGACCTTCTTTAAGGTTGTCCAAAATTTCAAAATTTAATTTTTTTTTTTGGTGAGTTGAGACAAAGGAGGAGCCAAGCTTCAAGAAGGAAGTCTTGTTCTAGAAGGAGCGAGATTTGAAGGAAGATTCAAATCGACCAAGAGGAGGATCTAGCTTGACTCCCCATCCATTTGGTTTGATTATTTTTTTCTTTTTCCTTATTTTTCTCCCTTTTGTTGAATGAATAAAAAGTCTCAAACTTGTGTAAATATGTTTTGTATGAACATGAGTGAGTATACTTCGTGTATAATTTGTGATGAAATCTTGTGTTTGATTTGGGCATTTTTGAGGTTTAAGAAGATTAGCTTAAGAACACTTAAATTGTTTGAGTTGAATTATTTGGAAGAATATATTTGATTCAAAACTTGAATATTAAATTAATTCTAATTAGAAGATTGGTTTTGATTTAAATTGTGACGTGTTTAGGAGCTATTTAATCATTGGAACACTTGGAAGAGATTTTTGTGATTAAGTTAGGTTTTAAATCGAGTTTATGTAAAACTTGAAAGTGGAAGTTTTTGAGTTGAACTTAATCTTTGGTTTATTAATTGATCAATTTTTGGAAGGAAATTTATCAAATCTTGCTTTTTGAACCATTTAAATAAATTGTCACTTTTTGTGATTAATGATTTACATGTTATATAAATTGTCATAATTTTCCTACAATTTTATTAACTTTTAAAATAAAATAAAAAAAAACAACAAAAATATATTTACTTTCTTTTATTATTTTCGTGCACTTGTTTCTATCATCTTGAACAACTTCATCATACACACTTTTATTGTTCTTAAATCATAACCCTTGGAATTTGCATAAGCACTTTGCACTTGAAATTGATTTGTGAACTTATTTTACTTAAGGTCAGTCTCCTTGTGTTCGACACTCTAAACTCAATACCATGTATACACTTTGTGAATGAATTAGGGAAGCTTAAAAATATCTTTGTTAACACGTGATTACACCACGACACGTTTTTGCGTAGTTACAAATGGCGCCGTTGCCGGGGAGACGGCTTTAATTAAGTTAAAACTAGCCCACTAATCTCTTCTCTAGTGTTGTGTCTTTCTTATTTTGAAGGTTTTTAGGTCACAAAATGGATCAGCAAGGCAAGAAGTGAAATGACGGGAAGACAAACGTGGAGTGGATGGCCTAGCGAGGGCTATCGATGGCGAAGCGATGAAGGCTACATCCAGCAACCACAACCTTCCTATGGGCATTCTCAAGGAGGTTTCTTCAACCACTCCTCCATCCTGGAGCCGAGGGAGGAAACGTTGAACCAATCTTGGGGTTTTGAACCTCAGACGAACTTCCAATACCCGTACACGCCGGCCACATCAACCCATTCCTCCCAACCTTACCTCCACCAAGACGAATACTATCCTCCAAACCAAGACTATCAACAACCTCAAATTTCTTTTGAAGACAAATGGCTTGACAAGATGGATCTCTTCGAGAAGCGGTTCTTAGAAATGTCGAACTCGGTCATGGAGATACTCAACAGATGAGAAGCCACCATCCAACCTCATCATGATGAAGCTAGACATTGTGATGAGGGTCTTAGGGTCTTTGAAGAAGTGGAAATTGGGAAATCTCTTTTTGATAAGGATTCTAGGGTGTTCGAAGAAATTGTTGTTGAGGGTTCTCAAGGTGATGAGGAGAAGGAAATATTCAAAGGGGGGAAACTTGAGAAAAAAGAGGACACCAACTTCGAGTTGGAGGAATTTTTGTTTGATGGGGAATGTGGGTCAAATGGGGATTTCGGGAGTGAGTTTTGTGAAAGCTCGAATGATATGGAATGTGAATCAAATGGGGACTTGCAGGTTGAACCTTGTGATGTTTTGAGTTCCACAAATCCTAGATTCGACTTTGAGGATTTTTGGAATGATGTGGAATGTGAGTCGAGCGATGAATCGAGGGTTGAAACTTGTGACGAGCTGAACACCCAATACCACGAGCCAACTCCACAAAATCTCCCAAACCCTAGTTCTTGCCAAACCATTCATTACACCGAGCTCGATATAAGTGGTGTGATGTTCGTTGACCTTCCAACCAATTGAGAAGGAGTGCATTTGGGCATTGAATTGCCCTTCTCTACGAGAAACAATCCCGAACTCCTTTCAAAACCAGGAAGACCATGTTTTTGCAAAAGCAAGGGCAAACGGCAATGCAGGCCGAATCTCTTACCACCATGTGAGCTTCTCCAAGGATTTGCTCACATTTATGACCCATTCGAAAGAGGCTGACGCAAAGATGTCGGGCTCGAGACGTTAAACGGGAGCGCTTGACGAGAGGCAACTCGTCATGTCAGGTTGTATTTCTCCTTTATTATTTTTAATTTTTTTTTCACAAAACTTCTTCATTTACACTTAAACTTGCAAAAGTTTAAGTGTGGTGAGGATGGTTTTGCACAAATTTTTTTTCTTATTTTTGTAAATAAGTTATTTTATTTTTGTAAATGAATTATCTTGCGTGGACTTGTAAACACCTCAAGGATTTTAAAAGAAAAGTGAGAAAAGGTTTTTGAAAAGGAAGTGATTTTGAACTAAGCCCCTTTGAGTAACAAGTTTTTGAAAAGAATAGGGTTTTGAAAAATGATGAATAATTTTTGAAAAACTTTTAAAGGATATTAAATTATTTGCCATAATATTTTCTATTCCACCTCATTCCATCTATACTATCCATATAAAGTCCATTAATGATTTGAAAATTTCATAACGTGTTTATCTTCTCAATATTTTACGACAAAATATAATGTTACCATCCTTTAGTGCCGTATTAAAAAATTTCGAAATTATCCCTACTTTTCAAACTGTGGCCTCGTGAAATGTCTAATTTTTATCAGCCCTTTGAAACTTGCTGAAGACCTACCACCCATTTTCTAGTACAAAAACGTATTATTTTTATAAATAGTTTTTAAATAATCTGCTACACCTAGTCTTATGGTGACCCTCAGGGGGGTACGGCGCGAGAGATAGTTCTTAATGCTTGGTTACAGGCAATCCAACTTGCATGGTACCAAGTAGTTGGGTATCGGTGGAATCATTGGTATTCACGCGGAAGGGCCCGCTGCATCGCCTGGAATCCAAGTATGCTAGAAGTGACCAGAGGGAGATGATCCGCCGCGGAGAGGCAAAGACCGGGGTAGCAGGTTATTAAAGTAAAAATAAATAATAATAATAATAAAAAATAAAAAAAGAAAAAAAAATTATAAAAGAATAAAATAAAATAAAAATAAGAAATATAAAATATATAAAAATAAATATATATGTATATACTTTTAAAATAAAGAAATAAATGGTTTTTAGTGTCATTACACACAATTTTGTGCTTGGGATTGGGTGTGTGAACTTTCAATCTGTTTCAAAGGGCGAAGTGAAATTTAGCTGAAGCTTTTGTGCGAAATTTAGGGGGCTATAGTAGAAATATTTTCTTAGGGTACTATTTTGTGGAAAATGGATAATTGGAATAAAAGATTGGCGAGTTGAAACGACCTTGAGGTTTTAAAATTATTAATGGACATTCACCGACATTCGTGTATTATTATAATAATCGACTAATAGTATGGCAATAATTTAATCTCTTTTCAAATGAATTTAAACTGATTCAAAAAACCCTAAAACTTGATTTAAATTTACGCTTGAGGGCAAGCTTGGTTTAAGTGTGGTGATATTTGTAATGTGTATTTTTATACACATTTTTAGGGTTTTTATACTTCGAGTCTCATTGGAAACTATGCTAGCAACAAAAGATATCAGGCCGGAAGAACTCGTCAACTACTTCCGTAACTTCGAAAACCGACAGAGGCAAACAGGAACCAACTCCCAACCCAAAACGGTGGCTATGCCGGCAACGAGCTCAATTGATGAGGATGATGAAATAGCGTGCTTGGTGCGACAATTCGGTGAATTTCGAGCCAAGGAAAAGCGGTTTAACGACAACCGACGTCGCAACAACCAAAAGACGTACTGCTTCGAGTGCAACAAGAAGGGACACACCATCGACAATTGCTTCACCCTACATCCCGAGCTTGCTCCGTAGAACAAGAAGGATGATGAAAAACGTGATGGACGTTCAGATGATTGACGCGAGTGACGTGAAAGGCGGTCCGACGATCGACGCGACAAAAGACGAGAAAAGAGGCACGATGACCGAGGAAAGGACAAGAAAAAGAAGTCAAAAGGTCATTCTGCCAAGGTAGCCATGTGGGGAGACGAGTTGAGCGATTGATCCGATGGTTCCGGTTCGGACTCTAACTCCGAATCGGACATGGCGAATGTCGCATTCATGGCATATGTTGATGAATACGAGTATTTAACTAATATGATTTCCTGCCCATAGCTCCCCTTGACATGTGCGGCCCTATGAGCGTCTCTAGCCTCGCCGGAAAAAGGTATTGTTTTGTAATTGTAGATGATTACTCTCGCTTTACTTGGGTTTATTTCTTGATTCAAAAGAATGAAACTTGTGATGTGTTCATCAAATTTTGTTCCCTTGTGGAAAATGAGCAAGGCACCACTATCATTATGGTTCGTAGCGATAATGGTGGCGAGTTCAAAAATACAAAATTTGACGACTTTTGCTCAAAAGGGGATATAAACGTGAGTTTTCCGCTCCACGCACTCCACAACAAAATAGGGTAGTAGAGCGTAAAAATCGCACTCTTATCGAGCTTGCCCGTACCATATTAAATGAACATCCTACTCTGAAATATCTTTGGGTTGAGGCAGTTAACACTGCTTGTCATGTCGCAAATCGTGTCAGCCTAAGGTCTATTTTGAAAAAGACACCTTATGAATTATGGTACGGTCGCAAGCCAAACATATATTACATGAAAGTTTTTGGTTGTAAATGTTTCATTTTTGATGAATCTAATAAACTTAATAAATTTAATTCAAAATCTAATGAAGGAATTTTCGTTGGATATTCAAATACAAGTAAAGCGTATAGAGTTTATATTAAATCTTCACGGATTATTGTTTGCATTTGCACTTTGATGAAACTAAAAATGGGGCCGAGAATGGTATTTCTTTGACAGATACAGGTACAAGTGGTGGACTTACGGGAGCTAATCAACCGAATATCATCGAGTTCAATCTTGGCGATCCGACTTTAGACGAACTCGACGTTACCGCCACACAAGACTATCAACCGAATGGGGACTATTTGACTCAACAAGCTCAAAACCCTACTCGAGTTGTCTCTCGACCTATTATTCAAACTGAGTCGGAACAACCCTCTTATCAAATTTCGGAAGTATTACGAGAGGTATCCACATATCCGTTAACAAATGTAGTGGGCGACCCACGAGAAGGAGTTCGAACCCGATCCGGTACGAGAAACCTCGTCGCTTTTTGCGCTTTCCTATCTCAAACCGAGCCCAAATCCTTCAAGGAAGCAAATGGTGACACCGATTGGATTCTTGCCATGCAAGATGAACTAGCCCAATTCGAGCGAAACCGTGTTTGGATCCTAATACCTCGACCCGACAACCGATCCATTATTGGTACTAAATGGTTATTCTGAAATAAACTCGACGAGCATGGTACGGTGGTGCAAAACAAGGCGAGACTCGTTGCTCAAGGTTTCAAGCAACAAGAAGGAGTGGATTTCGAAGAAATATTTTCACCGGTTGCTAGGTTGGAATCCATTAGACTACTCTTAGCATACGCATCAATTAAAGGGTTCACGCTCTTTCAAATGGATGTTAAGAGTGCGTTCTTAAATGGGTTCCTCGAAGCAGAAGTCTACGTCGAGTAACCTCCCGGTTTCAAGGATCCGACCAATCCCGACCACGTGTACAAGTTGACAAAGGCGTTATACGGGTTGAAGCAAGCACCTCGGGCTTGGTATGGACGGCTTTCAACATTCCTCGCATCTCACAGATTTGGAAGAGGGAAGAGCGACATGACACTCTTCACAAAGAAAAGGAAAGATTCTATTTTATTAGTTCAAATTTATGTTGATAATATTATTTTTGGATCTAGTGATGCGGCACTTGCCGAGGAATTTGCTGTTTTGATGCGTAATGAGTTCGAGATGAGCATGATGGGCGAACTCAACTTCTTCCTTTGATTGCAAATCAAACAAACCGCCGATGGCATTTTTATCAATCAAGCGAAGTACACACGTGAATTGCTCAAAAGATTCGGTATGGACCAAGGAAAGACGAGTGATACGCCAATGGTGAAAGACATAAAACTCGACGCCGATGAATCAGGTGAATCTGTAGACATTTCCGGTTATCGAGGTATGATCGGTAGTTTACTTTATTTAATAGCTAGTAGACCTGATATTATGTTTGCTGTATGTTTATGTGTCCGATTTCAAGCAAACCCCAAATTTTCATACCTAAATGCGGTTAAAAGCATTTTTAAATACCTAAAAGGGACAATAAACTTAGGGTTATGGTATGGCCGTGACAATAGTCTGTCACTTTTGGGATATACGGATACTGACTTTGCAGGATCTAAAGTGGATCGAAAGAGTACAAGTGGAACATGTCAATATTTTGGAGGAAATTTGGTCTCTTGGTCGAGTCAAAAACAGAACTCGGTCGCGCTTTCTTCGGCCGAAGCAGAATATGTCGCTGCCGGAAGCTGTTGTGCACAACTACTTTGGCTGAATCAGACTCTAGGTGACTACGGACTCGATTTTCGGAAAGTTCCAATCCTGTGCGACAATACGAGTGCAATCTGTATCGCCAAAAATCCAGTGCAACACTCCAAGACGAAACATATTGAGATTCTGCATCACTTTATTCATGATCACGTCGACAAGGAGGACGTCGAGATTTTTCACATTGGAACGGATGATCAAGTCGCGGACATCTTCACGAAACCGCTAGCCTATGCTCAATTCTCCAATCTACGCCTAAAGCTCGGTATGCTCGATTTAAGAGAGTAAATTCTCAATCATTATTATTTTATGTTTTGGGCAAGTTCAATAACTTCTCCTCGATTTTTATAACCTTTTTTTTTTTGTCTTTCCTAATCTATTTTGATTTTTGAAATATAATTTATATGGTTTTAATTTCAAAATAATGAAGTATTTTCATAAAAATATTTTTCATTTTTATTTGACGAAAATTTGAGCAAAAACGCAAATTTTATAACCAAAAAACTCTCAAAACTGTGCTCTGGCGACAGAGCCATTCTGTTGTCAACGGAAGGATTCCGTCGACAACGAAATATTACGTTGTCAACGCTATACTAGCGTTCCCAACGGAATCCGCGATACTTCAGTTCTGGATTTGAATTCCCGATTTTTAATTCGTTTCTTTTCTTCTTGACCGGCGTCCCTTCTCCCCCAAACCTCCATTCTTCCATTAATACACGAAAATCCCTCTCTCTCAAACCCTAGCCTCACACAACCTCCAAACCACCCTTAATTTCTCCGAATTTGACCTCTAAACCGACTCTAATCAACTCCAAATGAAGTTTCTACTCCAAATCTCCACTTTAAATCCGTAAATCTCTATCCTAATTGACCGTTTCGACGCTAATTCGACCTAGACGATTGGCCACTTTTTGTGACGGTTTATCGAGAAATCGACCTTTCGGCACCCTTCTCAACAAGGATTCTACGTGAATTTGGTATAATTTCAATTCTCTATTTCTCTATCTCCATTCCCTTCAATCCTAATGGCACCAAAACTCAAACCCGTTACAAAGAAATCCACTTCCAAAAAGACCGCCACTAAAGACCCTCGCTTTAACTTTAATGAACCCGGCAACATAATAAAAAGAAAATGAAATGAATGAATAAAAAATGAAATGAAAAGAAAATGTGGAAAAGTCAAAGAGGTGCTTGTATTAAGATGGAGAGACTCTTTCACACAATCAATACATCAACATGAATTTAGTTTCTAATTGGCCAGTGAAGTGATAAGCGGTGCACCATTCTTTTATAGCATTTGGATATTCATTCATTCATATGTCTAAAACGAAAAAATAAGAACAAAATATCATATTTTCTCTTCTCTCTGGATAAGAAGAGAGGAAGGCAGAGAGAGGGAGAAGACTCATAACAGGAGGGAGCACGCGAGTAGCGGTGAGTCGAGCAGAGGGGTCGGGACAACGGGCGGCATCACCGGAATTCACATACCGAAGAAAGACGAGTCTCTAAAATCATAAAACTTGAGCTTTCTTAGGTAATTAGTGAATTGAGCCTTTGTTCTTGATGCTATGTCTATTACTACCATTAAAATCCGATCAAAGGCTCGGAATAATGGAACCCTAGATTTTGAGGCTAAGTCGAAATTGAGTAGAGAGATGGGAATGTAATTTTTGAGTTGAGATATGAACCGAGGGTGGTTCAGGCGTCTGATTGGTGGCGTTCCGACCATCTATTGGCTCACTTTCGTGGGAGAGAAGAGAGCTCGATTGGAGCTCTGTTTGGAGAAGAAGAAATGGAAGAGAAGGGAGGGAGGCGGAAGGAAAGAGAGAAAATTAAGGTGCTTGCCTTATCGGGTCGGGTATGGGTTTAAATGGGTCGGGTTCTCATTTAGGTTTAAATCCATTGAGTAAATATCCAATAAGCTTTAAATAAAATCTGGATTGGGCCGAGTTTAATAGGCTGGATTTTAATTAATGGTGAGCTGAATTATATTTCGAGTTTGGGCTGAGAATAATAACTAAATTTGAATTGGGTATTTATTTGGAGTTGGGCCATGTAGTAATTAATTAATATGGATTAGGCCTTTTACTTATAATTATCCAATTAATTAATAGTTGGATTAACAAGCTTTTTGGCGAAGATAAAATACATGGCTGAGTATTTGAGTATTTAATTATTTTGTTTTATTCAGTAGGTAGTTGTAGTTGCTATAAGTAGAATTAGGTCAGTTTTAGACTGACGTGTCTGATCAGTAGAATGTGATTCATCAAAATATTCATAACTTCTCCATTTAGTATCGGTTTTCAGTGTTCTTGTAGTCATTAGAAAATATATTCCGAGGCAATTTTAATGGTAGTATTTAAAAGATCTTATTATTAATTATTTATTTACTTATTTATTTATTTATTTATTTATTTTTCAATATATTATATAAATGTAGTTATTTTCAGTAGAGTATGTAGTCAGTGGTAAATCTTGTGATATAATTGGTAGTGGTAGAAAAATATTATTTTTATATACGTGGATGAGGAAGACACATGTACGGACATTTTTAGTGGGCCTGGTACCAGAGAATGATTTTCGGCTAGCTACCGAAACTTACAAACTGTTAGACGTGACAGTACGGTATCCTCGGGTGGTCAGAGGGGGCGTGTTTCCACTGTGGAAAAGTCGAAGACACCACTCTCGTGTGGTTGAGAGTGCAGCAGACTGACTTATCTCAAGTAGATCCGAGATTGCAGTCTATGAGTGGGTCCCATGTGGTTGCCAACTTTATCGTAGTTTTTAAATATACTTATATGTATATTTTCAGTAGTTCGACTTATATTATAAAAGTAGTAATTTTTGTAGTAAGTGGTAGTTCTTATAAATGATGGCAGTGTTCCGTAGAAGTGTATTATTTATCATTCCAGTAGGGTAGTAGCTGTAGTAGTGGATAATATTTTATTATATGACTTTTCTGACAATCAGCCAATATTCCCAGGTAGCGCTTGAGGCAGGAGGTGGTGACATACGTAGATTCTTTTGGGTCTTTTTTCCATGTGTTACACTTCAATTCGATTTTTATGTTTTTGTGAAAATCTAAAACAACGGAGTTTTTTTCATGAATTAGACTTCATTTTTTGTGGTTTTGTGAAAAACAATACAAATTATGTTTTTTACATGTATTAAATTTAAATTTTTGTTGTTTTGAGAAAACAACAAGAGATTGCTTTTTTCCATGTATTACGCTTCAATTCGATTTTTTGTTTTTGTGGAAATCTATTACAACGGAGTTATCTCCACGTATTAGACTTACTTTTTTGTGGTTTTGTGAAAAACAATACAAATTTGGTTTTTCTATGTAAAAGACATCAATTTTTGTGGTTTTGTTAAAATAACAAAACTTGTCTTTTTTCCATGTGTTACACTTCAATTTGATTTTTGTGTTTTTGTGAAAATCTATAAGAACGGAGTTTTTTCCATGTATTAGACTTTATTTTTTGTGGCTTTGTGAAAAACAAAACAAATTGTGTTTTTTACATGTATTAAATTTAAATTTTTGTTGTTTTGAGAAAACAACAAGAGATTGCTTTTTTCCATATATTACACTTCAATTCGATTTTTTGTTTTTGTGGAAATCTATAACAACAGAGTTATCTCCACGTATTAGACTTCATTTTTTGTGATTTTGTGAAAAACAATACAAATTTGGTTTTTCTATGTAAAACACATCAATTTTTGTGGTTTTGTTAAAAAAACAAAACTTGTATTTTTTCCATGTGTTACACTTCAATTCAATTTTTGTGTTTTTGTGAAAATCTATAACAACGGAGTTTTTTCCATGTATTAGATTTCATTTTTTGTGGTTTTGTGAAAAACAATACACATTGTGTTTTTTACATGTATTAAATTAAAATTTTTGTTGTTTTGAGAAAACAACAAGAGATTGCTTTTTTTCCATGTATTACACTTCAATTTGATTTTTTGTTTTTGTGAAAATCTATAACAACAGAGTTATCTCGACGTATTAGACTTCATTTATTGTGATTTTGTGAAAAACAATACAAATTTGGTTTTTCTATGTAAAAGACATCAATTTTTGTGGTTTTGCTAAAAAAACAAAACTTGTCTTGTTTTACCAAGTATTACATTTCAATTCGATTTTTGTGTTTTTGTGAAAATCCATAACAACGTAGTTTTTTCCATGTATTAGATTTCATTTTTTGTGATTTTGTGAAAAACAATACAAATTGTGTTTTTTACATGTATTAAAGTTAATTTTTTGTTGTTTTGAGAAAATAACAAGAATTGTTTTTTTTCTTAAATCGTATCTTTCTTTTCACTTATTATTATGTTTTCCTTTCATGACGATGTGTGTGCTATTTTGCTTAATTATGTTATTTTATTTTCAACTCGTGTTGTAATATTATGATATTAGGAGACTTCTTTCAAATTTGGCATTTCAAAAATTGCATGTGCTTGATTAATTTTTTTTTGGTTTATCTTTTGAGGGGGTGCACATATTAAGGGGGAGCTCATGTCTCTGTTCTGTGCCTTTTTGCATGTTTTTCAAAAAGGGGGAGAAGAAATTAAACTTGTTTTTTCTCGGAATAGTTTTGAAAATCATCAAAAGGGGGAGTTTGTTGTCCTCAGTTTGTTGATATTTAAAATTATTCTGAACTACTAATAAACATTGTTTGAGATTGTCTTATAAGTTCAGATTGTCGAAATGGAAATGTCTTTTAATTTGAAATGGACGCATCTCTCTAATATCGTAAGAACAAGAAGTCGTTGTGCTTTAGCTCAAGATTTCAAGCTTTGGAGCTCTTATTGTAGGTTCTAGGGTTAGTTGAGTCTTTGAGTATATTATTCCATCTTAAATTGAGAAGAAAATGGGCAAAACATACTTATTCCGTCCTCAACGGAATAACACTTGTCTATTCCGTTGTCAACGGAATAGACAGTGTTCCACTCCGTTGAGGACGCAATGGCTCTGTCAGTCTGGCTGCGCGTTGTGCTATTCCGTTGTCGACGGAATAGCCAGGAATTTAGCCGTTTGAGCAATAATTTGTCTTTGATTTTGTTCCTTTTTGGTATTCCGTTGTCAACATAATAAGTGCGTTGTCAACGGAATTGCCAGTTTTTCCATATCTGTGAGCTGCTCCTTCCTTCTTTCAAATAGTCAGCTCAATCCGAAATTAGAGATCAGTTTTTACATAGCAAAAAGCCTTTCTTCTTTCTTTACTATTGAATATTATCCACTCAAAAGTTTTGTGAGATTAAGGAGAGATTAGCGATTATTTTCACTTGTTGTTGAAGTTAAAAAAATCGAGTTTGTAAGTTATTGCTCCATCGATTCGTCAAGGTTGTTGTAAGACGGGCGGTAGTTCGAGATCCTGTAATCGATCTTGTTTGTTAGTGATTATCTGAGCCGCAAGGCAAGTCCCGGAGAGTAGGCAACTCGTGAACGCGGTAAGGGCCGCTAGCGAGTAAACGGGTGGTTAAGGCTAACGCAACCACCTCGCCGAACTTCATAAACAAGTTCGTGTGTTCGGTATCTCTTTACTTTTTCTATTTACTTTAATTTCTTGTTTATTTATTTTTCTTTGTTAATTAGTATTCAAACAACCATCAATAAAAGTCTAAAAACAATAAAAGATATAAAACCCTAAAAATACAATTTCACATTTCTGTACATTAGGCCTTTTAAAACCCCCCTATAGGCCCCAATCAAACAACAATCCTAACTTTTGGCAGTATCCCATTCATTTTCCAAATGATTTGCCAAAACTAATCCGCTTGGTTTAAAGTGGATCTTTGTATCACTTGAGGATATTTCTCATTGAAAAACACTTTATATGTATCCTTTACTTTCATTTCCCCATTTTTGGCACGTAACCATAACAAGCGGTCTTTGGTTGAATTTCTTATTGGCTGAGGCAATAACCTTTGAATCTCATATGAGTCATATGTTGAGAAATAATCGGTCAAAGCCTCGTAGTCCTACTGATTACTCTCTTGTAAGCTCAAATCTTTAATTTTCATTCTTCTTTTTATAGAATTATTTGGTTGATAGTTTTTCCAGTTTGTGAACCAAGGCTCACCTATCGCTTTGATGGACTCTCCATTACCAATGTGCCACCAGCACTTATCCACAATACTTGGTCTCATATCTAAACTGGCCTTCCAAAAAATTGAACAATTTGTTGTTCTATTTGAGAACTAGAACCTTGACCTTGGTAAATATTTAGCATATGCTTGCTGAATCTATAACGTTTGCTCCCCTTGGCATAATCTCCACAATTATTTCCCTATTAGGGCCTTATTAACACATTCTAGATCACGAAACCTTAAGCCCCCCCATTTCTTTGGTACTATCACCCAGTCCCACTTACACCACGCCAAGTATCTATTCGAATCACTTTTGCCCCCCCAAAAAAATTTCTAATTATAGAGTTAATTTTATTATAGATTGAAATTGGTAGATCTCGGTAGCCATTAGGTATAGTGGAAGGGATTCCAAGACCGCTTTGATTAGAATTGCCTTGCCTGCATGCGAGAGAAGTTTACCTTGCCAATCGACTAATTTCTTGTACATTGTACTTAGGATATACCCATAATCTCCCACTTTCTTCTGCCCCGCTTTTAAATGAGCCCCTAGGTACAACTCGTCCCGATCTGATATTTTTGCATCAAAGCTATATGCACAAGCCCTCTGGAGAAATACGGGAGTGCTCTTACTAAACCAAATCTTCGTTTTGGTAGGATTTGTTTTTTGACCAGACACCTTATTGTAATAGCTAAAAATCTTTTTAATCCAATATATTTCTTGTAGGGTCACCGTCCCGTACACAACTAAATCATTGTCGTACAAGGAAGGAGTGCGTAAACGGTGGGGCAATGGGCGCAAGCTTAATTCCTTGTATATAGTTGTTGTTCTGATAATAATGGAAAAGAGTGGATAATACTTCCGTACCTAGTATAAATAAGAATGGCGAGAGCGGGCAACCTTGACGGAGGCCGCGGATTGATTTAAAGAATCCCGACCCCTTTCCGTTGACAATAATCGTGAACTTGGAGGATTGAACACACTTCATTATCCAAGTGATAAATATTTCAGGGAATTTAAACACCTTTAACACCTCAATTAAGAACGGCCATTCAATTCGGTCATACGCCTTAATTAAATCCACTTTTATTGCGAATGAGTTATTTTTATAGAGTGGGGAGTTGAAAGAGTGGATGACTTCCTTTTGGAGAATAATGTTATCTTGGATATTTCGGCCCGACATAAACACAGCTTGATTAAGGGATATAAGCGTCGGGATTATCTGTTTCATACGGTTAACCAAGAGCTTTGCTATTACTTTGTACATGTAATTGCACAAGCTGATGGGTCGATAGTCGGATACTTTTGTTGGGTGTTGGTTTATAGGTATTAGACCAATATATGTGTTACCGAAATCCTCCGGTACCGAATCTGATGTAAAGAATGTTTTGATCTCTTCAGTTATATCCCTCCCTACAATTTCCCAGTTTTGAAAATAAAATCTTGCGGACAGACCGTCTGGGCCCGGTGCCTTATCCGGGCCCAACTCCCAACAACTGTCCCTTATTTCTTTCTCGATCGGAACCCCCCTTAAGGCCTGAACTTCATTGTCACTTATCGCCTTAATAAGAGGCCACACTTATCCTGGGATGTGATCTTTTGCATCTAACGGGTTACAGGAGAGGTAAAGATTTTTAAAAGTATTGACAAACTCATTTCTAATACCTGATTCTATTGTGCACCAATTCTCGTCCTCCGTCATGATAGCGAGTATTTGGTTGTGCCTCCTCTTGTTTAAGGTAACCGCGTGAAAAAACGTGGTGTTTTGATCGCCATCAATCGCCCATTGCATGTGCGCTCGTTGCTCCCAGTATAGGTGGTTTATGAGTAGGCAATTGTTATACTCCCCTTGAACTCGTGCCATTTGTTCACTGACCCAAAATGGATCCAGTGTGATTCTAGTCTGTAAATCTGTCATCTCATTTTCTAGGCTTGTTAGTCTTTTTGTTGGGTTGAAAGAATGGAATTGGGCCCAGGCCGAAATATCTTTTTTAACACTTGTAATTTTCTCCTTCTAACTTCTATTATTTGTGGCCTGCCACTTCTCAAGTTTAAATTTTCTTGGCGCAATTTTAATTTGAGGGTCGGTACGAATGAGGATTGGTGTGTGGTCGCTATGAAAATGAGGGAGATGTAAGACAACTGAATTAGGGTAATCATATATCCATTCTTGATTCGCTATTGCCCTATCCAATCTTTGCAAAATCAGATCCCATTTATATCGGTGGTTTGCCCACGTATAGGCCGGCCCCTTAAAACTTAGATCCAATAATCCCGCTTCTTGTATCATATCATTAAACCGTAGGGAATTTCGATTTATTGTTGTTCTATTCCCTCCTCACTTCTCATCAACCCCTGTAATCGAGTTGTAATCGCCAAATGTGCAAAATTTCGTACCTGGGACCGTCGCGTATCGAACAATCGTTTCCCACACAACCAGATTATTGGTATGATGTGGATCCGCATACACCCCAAAAACTGTCCACGTTCTAACCGGTCGGCCAAACATCACATCAGCACGATGAAATATTTATTTGTCTCATGAATATTAACTGTCACATTATCGGACCACAACATCTATAACCCGCCTGAAAATCGATCCGCCGCCACTACTATAGAATTTTTTAAAGAAAGAGAAGAAATGTGATGATATGAGGTGGAAATGGTGCATCGCGTCTCAGAGATGAAAACGAGATCAACACGCGCAGTGGAGGTAACGTGATAAGGAACGTAAAGTCGTGTGATATGCATTAATACAAAAAAAAAAAAAAAAATACAATCACAGCATTTTCGCCTTCTGATAAGTAGGACAACTAAACTATTTCAAACAAAAGGCGTGTGATATGCATTAATATAAAACAACAGTGTTTATTTTCATTTATTATGCAAAATACAGAATCAGTTTACAGATCGCATGCTGCTCTATGTAAAATCAACAAATTAATTGATCTAAACTCTAAAGACTAATTCATTATTACAACAAAGTGAAAAAAAGGTTTAAACCGAAAATTTCTTAGTTTTTGAAATTTGAATCTATCATTGTTCAATTGGTAGTTCATTTTGCACCCATGCAGAATAACCACCCGCCACATCAACTACAGCATTAAATCCCTGAAATTTTGAGAAAATAATTGAGTAAAAAAAATCATTAAACAAGGTTGCAATTTAACCCCTAATTTCAGACAAAAAATATCAATTGAGCCGCCCTTTAAGTCTGAATTATACTAACTTTGCCATCAATTCAGAATTTAAACATGAAATTTAATCCAATCCTACCCAAATGAACCCTAAATAATTATGCAGTTTTGCCTATTAACCCACTATAGCATCAATTTACCATGAATAAATATCGCAACTAAAACAAAACAATCAAAAATTAAGGGAAGAAAAGCAAACCCACAGCAGAAAAAAGTTCAGTTGCAGCCATAAGTGATCTTTTTCCACTTTGGCATCCCTACAAATAAATCAAAATAATATTTCACCAAAAAATAAATGAAAAATGAATAAAATAATATTACAAATAGTAGCTAATCACATACAACTACAATTTCATCATCTTGAGAAAAAACAGCCGAAACTTGCTCCAAAAATTTTGGATTTTTCGACATCCCTAAAACACAGCCCAGTACATTAATAAAATGTTAAAATATATATAAAAATGATTAAACCCTAAATCTAAAATATAAAATACCTGAGCCAACTTTGAACAAGTAAGGTATATTTATAGCTCCAGCTGGATGCCCTGCTTTGAACTCATCTTCAGTCCTAAATAATCCCAATTATTACATCACATCATCAAATTAAAACAACTAATCAAATTACATACTAAAATTATATCAAATATTTAATACTTAATTTATACCTAACATCAAGATAGCGATGCCCAGCTTGAAGCAGTTCATTTGCAACACGGACTGGTACAGATGTTGGTACCTCTAATTGTACCGATTCAGGACCGGATCGTAAAGACCAATTTTTCACATCACATCTATTAATGAACGAATTGAACATTGTTTAAATCATTATTATAAGAATTTGGTTTCTTTTGGATTATAAATGTAGAAGATTAATTAAGCTAAATTACCTTACAGATGCTGTGTGAAGCTTACGTGTATTTCTAGCCTGATTTGGTCTCAATGCAGTAAAAAGAGATGGTTTTGATCTGAATACGAAGGTACAACATACATTAAACGTGCGAAATTGGAAAAATGTACATTGCATCTCTAAATTAAGAACCTCCTAAATTACAATTTGTTTTTTAACATACTTGAAAGTACTATTTAATAGCCAAATCTTAATGACCATTGAATACCATTCATGGCCTCAATTCCTAAATCCTTTTAAGTTTTCACGTTTTTCTTACAATTAGCTGAATCCCAACACACACAAACACATCTAAAGCAACGGAAACTAACCTCTTAAGACAAGGACTGACGAGAACGGGAAGAAAGATGCTACTGGAAACCGAAGCCATTAGTGGATTCTCGTTCTTAAACAACAATGAGGATCGAATCGAAGTATCAAATGAAGCCTGATTGTGTGATGAAAGTAAGCTTGAAAAAATTGTGGAGGTAAAGATTCGAGCATAGCAACCTCTAAAATATGCATTCATGAGGCTTAGATCCTCTCCAGTATTTCAAACAAAAAGAGGTTCTTTTACTATATCAAGAAGTATCTATCTCTGAAATGGAGATGTACAGTTTTTTAAGTTTTGAGAGATATGGTCAAGCAATAAAGCGATACAAACAAGGAAATGGATATATTCAAACGGATAAGCCACGTGTACGTACGTGGCATCTGTTTTAATCCTTTGGATATTCTGTGGTGAAAAGACTCGACTAACTATGACAAAATTGAAATTTAAATGAGGTATGACAGAAAAGTTAAATTAATCTTATATAGTTATCTACTGAGTATAGTGATACAACAGATCCATATTCTTCGGGGTATCCGGTCTTTTGGATAACCACTGTACGGGGGATTTTACTAAACTCACTCTCATTATTGAGATAATTTTACGAAGAGGGCTTATATTATGTACCTCTATTTTCTTATAAAGAAATTATTCGGAGTTATCAGTTTTTGAATTGACCAGAAACGTCCATTATACAATTTTAGCTATATATATATATATATATATATATATACTTAAATATACTTTTATATTTATAAATATATATTTTTGAAAATATATATTTTTATAATTTTTTCATATTTTTTGTGTTTATAAAAATATTTTTTTGTAATTTCATCATAATTTTTGTAATCTGACCCTCCTGGATACTCCAAAATACTGACACTCCATATCTGAACCATTTCCCATATATGTTTCAGATGCCGTGATGTCATTGCATGGTTTTTTACATCTAATTCTCACCAATTGAGCTTTTTAAGAGGTTTGAGAAATGATAGGCTGAATTCCCACTGTTGGCCCAAGAAAATTGAAAATATCATATGAAAATCTGATTCGTGGGTCCAGAAAGGATTTTGGACAGATGAATGTAGAAGGAAGAGTGGGAATCGGGTTATTTTTTTGAAGTACTACATTTAATGGGTCTGATCTTTTAACTTGCAATAAATGGATGGCTTGTCATTTAAATTTTTTGGTCAGTGACTGTTGGATTCGATTTCAAAAATTGGATACATACCAGAACCTTCTGAACTCTCTCTCTTGTGAAACTCAATTTGAAACGAAAAGAGTGAAAGCCAAAATAACTACATCTCTTTGCTGTTTTGGTGGGAACTGAGAAGTGTTTAGGTCAAGTAAAGTGCTCCGGATCTGTCGGAGGTTTCTACTGTTTGGAGAACAGGTCGTTTCCATGGAGGCCGGATCTCCCGCAAGGAGGTAGGATTTGTAGGATTTTTTTTTTTTTTTTGCCTTGTTTAACATTTTTTTAGTTTTTCAATTGTCGATTCTGGCTTGATCTATGAGCTGATTTTGTCATGAAATAAATTTCAATGCATCTCGCAGATGTCTGTTAGGTATGTCTGCATGCTATTCTAGGTCCGTTCAGAACGATTAAAACCCAATTCTTTGTTTATTTGGACGAAAATATTTTTGTATTTCTTGGGAAGTACTAATTTCGACTGAGAACTCATAATTCCAGACGGTGAGATCAATTACTCCTTTCAATTTTCTTAGACAGAAACTATCCTCTTTTCTTCGATGTTTTATATTTGTATCCCCCGTTCATGTGAAAAATTCCCACCTTGGTGACAACGGCACCAGTTCATGTATTATGATAGTTTGATTCCATTCGCTTCATTTGATTTTTGGTGATTTAGTTTTGTTTTCTTGTTTCGAATGTGGATTTTTTTTTCTATTTGTGAAACCAGTAAGATAGGCCCTAATTTCCGTGGCATGGCTGTCTTTATTTAGATTTTCCCAAATCACCACGGTTTTTGTTGTGTTTGGTTCCAATTTACAATTTGTATCTCATGTTTTTTGTTTTTAGGGTTTGTGGTATGTACAAACCAATAATAAACTATTTGTTTGATTTCGCCATGGCTGATTTTATTTACTAGTAAGTCAACTACATATAATTGTTTTGAAACAAATAGTGTTCTTTTGTTTGGTTGTAGATACCAACACACCACTCCTCCGTTTAATATTTTATATTTATCAACATATGGTTTATTCTTTACTCATTTAGTGACTTTAAACATTCGCCCCTCGTTACAATTGCAAGTAATGCTTCAGCATGCGGATGTTCGTTGTGCCAGAGAACAGAAAACGTGAGCATGAAGCGTGACTGGGCAGGTCGGCGTACGCGATGATTCAGGATCCGGTACCTGCCAGGTTTTCTTCAGTTTTTATATATATTTTTTGTTTTTTTTTTCCGTATTTTTTCAGATTTTAAGAGTACTTTTCAAGGTAATTTCAGATTTTTATCTTCTTCATTAATTGTATGGTAATTTCAAAATTATTTATAGTTTAATGTATTTGTAGTTGGTTTTCTATGATTTAATGGATTTGTAATTGCTTTTGGATTATTTCAGGTTAATGTAATCACATAGGCACCTGTGGTCTTGTGGTCTCTGTTTGAATTGCACTGAAGAAAAATTAGCAAAATATAAATGATTCAATTAGTTTGTGTATGGTTGATATTTTTGTATTTATAAATTTTAGTTGGACCATATATTGTGTTGATGAAATTGTGAATGAATTTTCTTTATTCTTTGATGATGATTTCGTATGAAATTATTTTCTTGATAATATGTGTGTGTGCAATTGTTTTGATGGTTTCTTCAAAAATAATGAGATGTAAACATTATTATGACTAGTATGCATGAAGCATATTATCATATTAACAATAGAAAACTTATTATCCACTAGTTATCAGAGGTTCAAAATTTAACATAGATATTTTCTCTCATAAAAAGTGCTCATAGAGAATGAGTCGACTTTCTACCGAGAAGACTGTGAAGAGACAATATTCTCAAAATGGTTGGATCATAAAAACTGAAATGTAACTCATGTAAAAGCAGTCAAATTTGAAACTTGATGGGAGTATAACAATCTTCCTGCATTACAACTTACACATCCTAATAGTTAGGAGTTGAAGTCTATACAGACTCCTGGTTGTAAGATAAAGCACATTGGTAAAATATTGAAAGAATTCGATGTGCAAGAAATATTCTTGCTCATGGTGTTCATATGAATGATGAAGAGATATACGAATGAAATTCTATACTTTCAGCCATACGTTGAAATGTTCAACATGCAAGAAAATGTTCTTGCTCATGACATTCACATGAACAATAAAAGGATATAAGAATTAGATTTTATACCTTCAACCATATATTGAATATTCAATATGCAAGAAAGAGCTCTTAGTTGTGGCACTAATATGAACAATAAAAGACACATGAATTTGATTCTATGCTTTCAATATATATTGAAAGAGTTCAATATGCAAGAAAGAATTATTGCCTATGACGTTTGTAAGATATCAAAATTTGATTTTGATATTTTTCTATATTTTTCTTAATAAGCGTAATTACCGAAATTTGATTTTGTTTTTCATATTAAATTAAATCGAAAAC
This sequence comes from Juncus effusus, assembly GCA_027726005.1. Taxonomy (NCBI): domain Eukaryota; kingdom Viridiplantae; phylum Streptophyta; class Magnoliopsida; order Poales; family Juncaceae; genus Juncus; species Juncus effusus. Next base: position 6,340,876 of record CM050906.1, on the reverse strand, counting down.
TTAAGCACACATGGTGATATTCATGTGGGCAAAGGCATAATTTATTTTATATAGTGGGTTGTTAAGTAGTTAAAATATAAGGTCCTATTTGCAAAGTTAAAATATATTACACATATAATCATAGGCATTATTATTATTAGGATTTTGCAAATATGAAACTTTGAGGGTTATATTTGTAAATGAGGAAGCCAAATTCCATTTGCCAGCTTCATTCCTCTTCCTCTTGATGCGCATGATTAATTTGGATGAGTGGCACTTATCTCTTCCATGTCCATTCATTTTTCTCAAATAAGAAGAAAAGAGAGAAAGAGTAAAATTTAATAAGGATCTACAAAATTTCACCGATTCGAAAAACGGAGGGTACAGCGATATTCTAAACGTTGAGACGAGCAAGTTGATATCCTCATTTACGCGATTCGGCTCCGTCACCGTAAGCGCGCTTTACAAAGCGAAGGTCTATTTCGACTAAGAACGCGTGTGCGAGACTCCGTCTCGTCAACCGTCGTGTCTTGTGCGTTAGTGAGTGAATTCTTTCCCCTTCTCTCTTATTAAGACTTGCGGTTTTGTGCATATAAGGTCATTGTGTATTTTCATTTTGTATCTTCATATTTACTTCTTTTTATTTGCTATTTTCAATTTAATAATTATGGGTATCCTCATGACCTTATGTTGTGCATGTGAGAAATTATTAGGGTTTCTTAATTAGGGTTTCAAAGTTAGGGTTTCAATAATCGGGACTTGGGATTATGGTTTTGTGCTACGTGGGAATTATAGATTCATTATAAAACCGTAAAAAGTAATCTTGGTAATTATAAAAATATATTTCCATTATATATGATTAATTTATTATTAATTAAATTATTTTATTATTGTAATATTTTGGGGAACTTTGAGATGTCACTTTTAATTTGACGGGTTATTTCGGCGAGACTCGTTTGTGAATTGTGTGTTTTGTGGTTCGTAATTCGTGACATCTGATTTGAGGGGAAACGAGCTACTAGACGTAGTGAAAATTCCAAATTTAGTTTGGTTCAACACGCGAGGATATATCCATGGTCGTCAAGGCTCTTGTGTGGGAATACACGATTCCCGAGCTATGTGATTCTCCAGAAGAGTTGGATTTGCTCTCCGCTCTATCTGGCACTTCAGTTGACCGCTACGCGTACCCTCACTTGGGAATATTATATGGGTTTTATATATATATATGTAAACAAAGAATGTGTGAAAGGAATAGACTTCTAAAGTTGGATAGTAGTAATGGTACATATGAGGAATAGTTTTGTGCATTTCTTTTACCTTAGAAATTCTTTGAATATTTTTAATTCTACAATTATTACTACATGTGATATTATTTTAATATTTAAAATTAGTAATATTAATTGGCAAGAATTAGGGTTACAACTGCACTTGTGGCTTGTCTTAATAAGCTAGACCCATTTACTCACTTAGTCGCTTATGTGACTAACCACTCTTTTGTATATGTTTTGGGTCTAGGGTTTCAGGACGGTGCAGAAGGAACTAGTGGAGCTCGTGTGTGAACGGTGAGTACGACGGTTGTTATCATCACGGAGTAAAAGATGTTGTTGTTTCTAGGTTATGTATATTCTTGTACGGTTTGTATATTAGGGTTTTGTCGATGTATATATGGGCTTCCGCATCTGTTCAGGGTTTTGTTGTCTCCGTGATGTAGTTATTTCATATATATATATATATATATATGTATGTGATGTTTCATATTATATTTTGGCTTTTATTCACACCTATATATATATATGAGTGATGTTGTTTTCGATTTTATTTTTTTTGTTATCATATGATGCCTCTAGCACACATATTGTGTGTCGGCGGGTTGTCGCATCTTTATTTTTGCGGTGTGACAACGTTCATATAATGAAGACATGCGCTTATCATATGTTTATTGGTTAAATATACAAGAAACAGTTCTTGATAACGGGATGAATAAGATTCTTCAAACCATACAATGTACTGTGCAATATGCTTGGAGCATAAGAGAGCAAATGATAGTCATTTGATGACTAGAATAAATATTTAAGTTCTTATGAAGAACTATGATATCCCGATCTATGAAGAGCTTGGTAGTGGTAAGAGATTACACTTTCCTAACATGGATCATTATCACAATTCGTTTATTTCGAATACAGTAATTTGGAAAGAGTTCCAAATAAGGTATTGTAACTAAAACGAGACCATATTGTTACCTGGATCAAAACTTGATCTTGGAACTAAGAGTAGTCCCGAGTGCTCTTAAAGCCTGATGATCTATGTTGTGAACAAAGAATCGCTCAGACTAAAGCTACAAGGATTCAAGTACCTGTTTCATAAGATTCTCGACTAATGATAGAGATCAATAGTAGACATTACAAGTTTTCAATGTAAATTTCTATAATCTAATAGCCATATATTTCTCATTAGTAGAACATGAAGGTCATGTTGCCTAATGAACATTGCATAACATTGGCCTAGTGTAAGTGGGAGACTGAAGAAATTATACCCTAGGCCAAAGTGTTGGACTAGAGATTAGATTATGAGAAACACGTTTATTTAGTTCATATATGATTGAGTGTATGGGTGACTAATATATTTACATATATTAGATGGACCATGAATGACACTTCGGGTTCACGTCATCAGAATACGTGATTATGATAGTAGAACTGTGAACCAACGAATGACATTCTAAACCGTCTCTAGTGATATGTGGGATGTTTATAGAGATGAACATATTTCAGGTAAGAAGCTACATATCCACACTAGTATTTTCGCAGGCTGGATGATCATGTTCTGCTGATCATGGACATAGGGGTGTCAAGTCTGGAATATAGGTACGTGTTAGAGAACACGTACTGGACTGACCACACTATGAGAATATGCATGGTATATGTCATTAATGATTCTCATATGAATAGTGTGCTTGTTCCTACGACCTGAGGTCACCATGAATTCATGTATGTGGAATTGCATACATTAATATGATCCTACGTCATCCGTAATGAGATGATCATTAGGGTTATCGTTAGGTATGCACTGAATCATGACGAGGAATGTGAGTGACCAAGATGGGATTTGATCCTCTCGTCAAGAGGGAGATATCTCTGGGCCCCCTGATGAACTAGGACTGAAGAAAATGCATGACCATGCTCAAAATGGATTAACATGTGTTCAGTCTAATTCTCGATCAGGAAAGAGACTCTGATCAAACTCAAGGATGACATACTTTCATGTCCTGTGATCAGTCTATTCAGATAGGTTTCTGATCGCTGATCATTTCATTTAACATGGGTAGTCATGACATCAATCTAGAGGTTACTCATGACTTATGATCTTTAGAAGATCGTTGCCAGCGTTAAATGGAACCTACACGGTCACACAATGAACTCTATTCATATGGGATGAAAATACCTTAAAACAATTGTACATGAGATGTATAAATTGGTGAACGAAATAATCAATCATTAGATGATTGATTGTGCAAAACAGAACACATCCGTTCTGAACGGAAGTCTTCCGTTCGGAACGGAAGGTGCCAGTTTCTTGGCAGCAAGGTTTTCGCAGTTTTGGAAACTATATTCCGTTCTGAACGGAAGGGTTCCGTTCTGAACGGAATATGCGCAGAAAATTAGGTTTTCAGTTATATGGTAACTGAGCAATCGTCCGCCTTCCTCTCTAGTATAAATAGAGAGGAAGCCCCTCTCCATTCGGCACACAATTCTCAAGCCTTAGAGGTCGTCGTGATACAGAAATAGAGAGAGAGTTTTGTGAGGTATTTTCGGAATGTATTTCCGAGCTTGTTTAGCCGAGTCCAGTAATTTCATGTGTCTGAAGTTCGCGTGGATACGAGTAGAGATCTCTAACTTTGGAGATAAGCGAGCGATCAAGTTTTTCATCCCTAGGAAGAGTAAGGAAGTTCGTGGAGTCGAGATTCATGAAGGAGAAGGTTGCTAGTAGGAATCATTCAGACCTACATCCATTCTTTGTCTCGCAGATCAGAAAGATCCGAGATATAAATTTTAATAGTTAATTTCGTACTTTTATTCCCTTAGCGATGATTCTAGGGAGGGTTGAACCCGTAGGTTCCGCTGCGCATGTAACGTATATGACTACGGATTCCCCAACAGAAAGTCGAGTAGCTGAAGGATGGGACAGAACCATTCATTCGGGCTGCATTTATTACAGGGTTGGTAATACAGGGGAGTGAAATGGATTCCTCCGTAATACTACTTGTGAGTGGGCCCACCTGATTTTGAACAAGAATTTTCATTCTCAATTCCTACCTATGACGTTCAGTGATGCATAAGAAGAATATGAGTGGAAATAAGGAGGCATAGAATAATTTTTCTTTTATCAAGAACACTAGGGTGTTTTATTAATATAATGTATAGAAAATAATTTGTGCTTGCAACCAAAATATTTTATACTAACAATAATATTAAAATAAATTTAATTGCATAATTAGAAAGACAAATTAAATAACAATTATATTACCATAAATTTATAGTGGTATTAATATGAATTTGACAGCATGAAAGTATACTATAACAATAATGGCTATATACTTTCATAAATTGCAACGCATTATTAGAAGTAAATATTTTTCCTTCATTCATATCAAGCTCATATCATTGACTAAGATTTTGAAAAAAGAAAATATTAACTGGACCCACAGTCGACAATATTGTGATAATTACTTTTAGATTGAGAATGAAATTCAAATGTAGTTAAAATTATCACATTTTTTATTCTTTCTTGTAACTATTAAATGCTAAGAGTTTGAGTTATACCATTTGATTAAGTCAAATCATATCTTATTAGCACCGTTAGATTACACTAACGATTTATTTAACAAAATTATAGAAATTATAGTCTTGATAAAAGAAAAAGTTTAAAGGGAACGATAATTTCAAAATCTTAAAACATCACCATTTTCCCTCTTTTTCTACTATATTATCATGCACAAACAAATTTAGAGCTATTGTGGGAAAAGCATTGGAAAATAAGAAGTCTATGCCACATACCGTCTTAAACTTAATAGGTTTAATGCTAATTAATTGTGATGGGAGAACATATAACGTAACTTACACTCTTAAATATGTGACACGATAAATTAGAAGTCGTAGAAGATGCAACTCTTTAAGAGATACAATTAGTTGGCCAGGTTCGTAATAATGGTCTGCTATAAGTCTATAATTTTAGGTATATTTCCACTTATAACCATACTGACTTTTGTAATACCAAAAATAACACATTTTAAACAAAATTCTAATAATCACACTTTCGATATTTGAAATACCGATAATTGAAATTGCGGGGCCCATTAATTTTTTTTTTTTGTGCAAATATGTATATTTCAATACAGCCCTTATGAAATGAAAATTTGAAAGGCTAGCAATAAAACCTAGAAAAATATAATGATTTGTCTGTTTATTCTGCCTAGATAGTATGACACAAAAATATTTGTACACGTAAGTTGCCCACCACCGCCACCATCGCAATGCACAGATTCAGAAGTTGTTCCTTTTGCAAAAGCAACTTGATCATAACTCGGTTTCACAAATATGTTGGGACCTTTTATCCCTGAAATCTATAACCACATATCCAAAAAAATTTAAATTTAAGGGTAAAACAATATTGATACTATTTTATCAACACTTAATAAGTTTCGATGAAGTATTAAAAAAAATTGATTCGAATAAGTATTAACATTTAATTTTTAAAATATAGAAATATCCATATCATAGTTGAACATAAGTTTGGTAACAATGTGAAGTTTATAACTTATGGACTATATATGATTTAGTTTTTATTTTTATGTTTAAATGTTAATACTTTTTAAATTAAATATTAACAAAATAGAATTAATATTTTTTTTGTCCTTAAATTTTAATTCCTATGCATGTAAAAATATTTTAAGTTCTTTTGCAATTTTTCTATTTCATAAGGGCTATGTTGAAATATGCTCAACAATTCTGCACGGTCGAAGAAATTCGATGGGGCCCACAATTTTAATTATTGGTATTTCAAATACCGAAAGTGTGATTATTGGAATTTTGTTTAAAGAGAAATTATTCGGAGTGCTCAGCTTTTGGAGTGTCCAGAAGCGTCCGCCATATAGTTTTCGCTGTACACATATATATTTATACTTGAATATACAATTTATGTTTACAAATATACATTTTTGAAAATATATATTTTTGTAATTTCACTATACCTTTTGTGTTTACAAAAATAATTTTTTGTAATTCACCATACCTTTTATAATCGGGCGTTGCTGTGTGCTCCAAAATACTAGCACTCCATATCTGAACCCTTGTTTAAAATGTATTATTTTTGATATTACAAAAGTCAATAGGGTTGTAAAGTGGGAAAATCCCATAATTTTATTTACTAATTAAATATATAAAATAAAATATATTAGGGTCTGAGTGAGCTTCACATCTCATCATTGACATTATTATTTAATATTATTCTCTCATGTATATTTAATTACATTATTTTATTATACAATATTTTTTGTATTAATTTCAGCTTAGCAACTGAATAGGCCCACTTGGCTGTGACTATGTCACGTGATGGAGACAGCACGGATAGAGGTGGCAAAATCTAACCCGACCCGAAAACCCGATTCGACCCATCCGAATCTAAACCCGATTCGACCCGAAAATATTGACAAGTCAACGACCCGAAACCCGATCCGACCCGAACCCGAACGACCCGAGACCCGAAATACCAGGACCCGAACGACCCGAAACCTGAATGACCCGAACGACCCGAAACCCGAATAACCCAAGACCCGAATGATCCGAATCTAAATGACCTGAACTTGCATATAATGAATGCATGGTCATACACATGTTGATTTCACTGTTATACTAGTATTATATATTATTTTATAATATCTTATTTTTCTTCTTATAATGTCAATATATTATTTTAGAAAATAATATATTAATTATATTGGTTTCTAAGACAGAAAATTCTATTTGAGGCTTTTGAGCTCATCGGCCACTTTTAACAGCTTGTGAAAAATTGAAAATAGATAGATATTTATTTAATCAAAGATTTTTCATTACAAGTTAAACATAGTGCGTAACTAGAGCTGGCAAAATCTAACCTGACCCGAAAACCCGTCCCGACCCACCTGAACCCAAATCCGACCCGACCCGAAAATGTTGACAAGTCAACGACCCGAAACCTGACCCGACCCGAACCCGAACGACCCGAGACCCGAAATACTCGAGATCCGAAATACCCGAGATCCGAACGACTCGAGATCCGAACGACCCGAGACCCGAATGACCTGAGACCTGAACGACCCGAAACCCGAACGACCCGACCCACCCATTTGCCACCTCTAAGCACGGATTAGCTCAGCTTTTATGCAGTTTGCATTTGATCCCCCACACAGCAGGCTGTTTAATGATGGTCATAGTAGATCCAGAAAGTGGACATGTATGAAAATAGCCTCAAAACATAAACTTTATATATTAGAAACAGTTTATATATGGTGCCCCAAGGAATTTCCCCCCTGTGTAGTGCTGACGTCATCGTAGCGTTAACCAGTGGTGGTCTTGATTTTTTCTTTCAATTCTGCCTATATGAATAGTGTGTCTGATTTTGAGGTGTTATACTGGTGGTAAATGGATGGAATCCCGCCCAAAATTTTTTAAAATATTTAACTAGCCCATGTATACTTTATCTCTCTCTCTTTTTCTCTCCTCAAACATTAGCTACTCACCAGAAAAGAGAGAGAGAAGAGAGAAACATGTGTTAAATATTAGCTCGTTGCCAATAATTTGCATGTAGCCGGATCAATCGTCGCGGGCGATCACCACCTCACTGAGAACTTACCACCACAACTATGAGCATGTATGTTTTTATTTGTTTTCATTTTATTGTCCTTTTCCTTTTTATTACACTTATTTTATCTCATCGCCATAATGTTTTATTTATTTCCTTTTTATCTCACCATCACAACCATCTCACTGCCGGCGATAACCACCTAGCTAGTAATTTAGCAACCTTATTTCTCTAGTTTGTACTTAAATATTTATTATTAATTTGACAGTTATTTTATATTCTAATTTTCAGGAATTATTCAAGGTTCAAGAGATAAAAAAATCATTTTTTAGGGATAATTGCTATTAATTATTTTTTTGAAATTATCATTTGTATTTAGATGTTTGGTGCAATTTCATGTACATTTAGTATATTTTGGGGAGATTTAAAGAAATAAAAAATTATAAAAATAGGTTAGAAATTTTAGTTGATGAAATAAATGTAATAATGTAGTATACATGGAATACTAAATAAAATCATGATTTATTAAATGTAAAATTTGATTAAAAATGTGTTTGGTTAATCAAGACACTACATGTTCGGTTTTAATTAACAAAAAAATTTAACTTAACTTGAATTAATCATCATATTACCCGCTTACTAGGAGTAATGAGTTCAGTGAAGATTGCAGTGGAAAAAATCAATGTAGCTTGTAATGGAAGAAATCGTTGTATCTTGTAGTGGAAGGAATATGGCTCTTACCACCAATAAGCGGGGTATATGGTGATATTATTTTGTTTGAGGAAATATGTTTATTTCGTGTTTATGTAAATTAAATTATGATTTATGTAAATGATTTGCTTGATGAAAAATAATTGATGAAAAATGGATAAAAATATTTGATTAATTAAGCCAAATATTACTACAAAGTTTGTTTGATTTTAATTAATAAAAAAAACCAACTTAACTTCAATTATCATCATATAAACCGCATACCGGTAGTAATTAGCTCATCGTACTTACAGTGGAAGAAATGCAAGATCACGTTTATTAGTGGTAAACATCTACAAAAACACTACTGTAAAAATACCATTTAGCTCTTTTTTATTGGTCAACGGCTAGTCCGGTTTTTCAATACCATTTAGCTGTTTCACATGTCACGTGAATAGACTGTTTGGAGCAAAAAATATCACACAATGAAATTTAATATTCCCTCTGACCAGAAAAATGCACCACGGAAGAACCCCTGTATTAGAAATTAGAAAAAATGATGTCTCCTATCCAATAAATCATTTTAAAAATAAAACAAAAAACTTCAACAAATATGATAAAACATAAAAAACCACTTACAAAATTCATAAAATTTTCTGTAATTTTTTTTTGCAATTCATTAATTAAGAAGAACTTTGTAATTTAGACTTTGGCCTAAACTAAAATTTGATATATAGGCAATTGTTAAATTTTAAATTTTGCTAGTTATTCAAATTCACTTAACATTATTTTGACAATTATAATTAGTTTTTATTAAAAAAATTAATACATAATATACATAATATTCAAACTGTTTGGCCCCCCCTATATATTATTTCTGGCTCCGTCCCTGCATGGATGAACAATAAATCTTCCTTTTAACTAAGTGTAACATGTTAATAATTAATTCTTATTTTCAAGTGATTTTGTCCATGCCTAATAAGCCTCAACTAGTTGCTTGAAATTAATAGGGGAAGCAAATTGGAGGGATCCAAAGTAGATTTGATATGTTCCTCTCTTTGAAGCCGCTTGTGTTCCATGGATCCTATCCCAAAACACATGCTTATTTCTATTTCCACAATATGTAGAGTTCGAAAAGCACATTTCGCTGTTAAATCGACCGCTTCCGCAACATGCGCTTTGCACCTCCTTAAAACCTAGAAATTTGAAATCTAAGTGGCAGTGCGATATGTATTTTTTAATTCATTTAGAACAAAAGAAAAATTGTGAATCTCACTATCACCTATATATTTTTAGTTTAGTTTGTACGAATCAAACATTTTTGTTTTCCTACCTTAAAGTGACTTTGGTATTTGGATAAAAGATCAGTAATAAATGTTGCAACTTGAGTATTGTTCGGAGAAGAATTCTGTTGAACAAACGCAAACAAATCATTGCCTCCCCCGCTTACGATAAAGAGAGATCTCAACAATAAATCATTAGCAATTTCATTACCCAATCTCTTTATAATCTCTAATTTCGTGGATTTGAAATACTCTATTTGTTGCGTTATGGTAATGGCAGTCCCCTGTAATAAGTGTTTCAAGGAAATTATTTTCTGAAATTTATGGAGTAACTTATATGCTGAATTCTGGAATATGGTTTACTGGTTGAAGATTGTTTTCCTTGCTTATTTGGGTTTTTTTCCTAATAGTATAAACAATTCTTTTTACTACAGAATATGATATATGAACAAGTTATATTTTTTTTGGGACAAAAACAAGTTATCTTTATGTAGCATAAAAAAAGAAGAGTTAATAAGAAGATTAATTACAGTTGAGTCAAGAATTCCGGATCCCCCTGAAGCAAAGTTGAGACCTCGGAGACCTTTCATTATTTGATTTCTCATTTTTAGGAAATAAAATATTTACCTTATATGATTAAAAAGAAATAATATCACTTTTAATTTTTTTTGTTATCTTTTTGTTTCAAAATTTGCTCCTCCACTTGTGGGTTAGTTGTAAAGGAGGCTAATGCGCATTTGGTTCACAGTTTGCGCATGTGTCTGTAGATTAGTTGCAAAGGGAAGCTATGACTATCTATTGCAAATCTCAAGGAGAGAGGGGGCATTTCAAAATGGTCAACATAACAATGACGAGTATAATATTCATCTCTTTCAGCGTGATAAAAGGTGAATAGAAGAGCAAAGAAAACACATGCTTCATATGCAAAATTCAAAAGTACCATAGGTCAGCCGGATGAAAAGAAAATTTCGGTCCTCATACACGAACGACGAACCCACATGTATGTAAAAATATTTTATAAACATTCAAATTACAAATTACATGTACGTAAACCGATTACTCGAACTCAATAAACATTCAAATTACAAAATATTGTATAAAACATTTATATTACAAAATGTTTCGTAAAATCTTTTAATTATAATACTTGTGCAGGTGGCATAATAGTCCTTAAAATATTTAAATTATCCATAGAGCACAAAAATGTTTAAAGTACAAATATTGAATTGTTCAAACATAAGCATAAAAAATGATCAACCCGACAAATTTCGGGCTCCAACATATTGTTAGAATCACATCAATAAAAAAAGTTTGAAAGAGGATCTACCATAAAGAGTTTATACATAGTGCCATTATTCCCCCATCCCCACTCCTCCAATTTTTCCAGTGAAACTGGTGGTATATAATAAAATAACTTTTCAAATAACCCTAAATTACTCAGTTTCGATCGCAAGCGTACGATCTACGCGTAGTACTTTGGATGTCGAATTCATAGGGAGGAGTAGATATTTTTAGTTTCTTTTATTACAGTTCGGATTAAATCGTTTAATTGGTTTTGATTTTTGAAATAAAATAAAATTTAAATAAAGAAAAGATGGTCGCTTAAAATAACAATGAAAAAAAGATTGCCGCTTAAGACTGTTCTGGAATCGAGAGCCGTGATGTGTTCCAGGAAAGCCTTTCTGTGCCAACTCGACACGATCGCCGAACTTCGTGCTTGAAACGCAAGGGTCTCTCACTTGGCCTTGCGTGAAGGGGCTCTCACTTAATCCTCCTCAAGCAGGCCTTCCGATCCTCCTGACTCCTTGACTCAGTCCTCGAAGTAGAAAGGCACTTCCGTACTCGCTTTACCAAGTTCTGTCTTGTTGCTCGAATCGGCACAGTCCCACTTCCAGGTTCTCAGATGACGGAGTAAGCAATTCAACACAGGCCGTCAGTCTTTACCACGCGGTCTAACACCAAGGCGCTAGGTCTAGGCCTAGAGACCTGGCTTCTCCCGGCTTACTTGCCTGCCAACCTGTGTAACCGAGATATGTCTTGTGTTGGATTAAAAAAGCACAAAACAAACATGTGATTAAAAAGACATTGATACTATACTCGAATTCTAACCCAGAAAGGGGTTTAGTTACGAGAGTACATAACTAAATCCAAAAGATAAGTAAAGTGATACATAAAATAGTACAACCTTATTTCTCTCTCTTTATAATGAAGCTCGGCTCTTACTACAAACTATGATAATTTTGCGACATTAGGACCGGCCGCTAGGGTCAGCTTTTTATAGGTAAAGGGCCGGTCATATGAAAAGAAGAAATAAATCTACCCGAAATCCTATCAAATCTAAACCCTAGATCTAATTTCCCAATCAAGGCCTAATCAAATATTTTATTGCCGGTTATTCCTAAATTGAAGATCTATTCTTTCCGCATAATTGGAGCTAGAATGCTAAATATGCGCCTTCCTGGAAGAATCATTCGATCCTTTCCAAATCTTGACGCAGTGATCTCCAGCTCAGCGGCTGCAAGATGACCCGCGATCACTGTGATAGCTACCGCGGTTGCAGTAGTTAGAATCGGACCCGAAGGCCTTCCCCATGATCCAACTTCGGCTCCCTTTTATGTAACTCTGAATTTCTCTTTTTAAGCTCCTTTTAGCCCAATTTCGCATATTTCCTGAAATTGAAGACAAACATTAGCAGTAACTGAATTCTAGATAAAATGAACTTGAAATAATATAAAAAGTGCTGAAAAAAAGATGCAAAGGAAGTAAATATGATACTAAAATGTAGATATGAATTTATCCGATCATAATTCTCCCAAGCTTAGAATTTGCTTGTCCTCAAGCAAACAACGTCATTCCCTATTCGGCCAAACAGGTATGGTACTCGGTTTATACCTAGGGCAAGGGTCCTGAGCATAAGACATGCTTACTGGTCAAGATCCATCATCCTCCGTCTGCTCAAAAGTCTGAAATAACCGGTTTTCCGATCAAGAGGTAAGGTTATAGGTATGCTTACAGTGGCCAACCTCGGTGACCAGAGGGGAACTCATATCTCGCGCTCGGTGGATTGATGGTGGAAATATCACATATACTACTTGGATCCTAAACTTGAGTTGCAACTTGGAGTGGAATCTCAGCACGATTCTCTACTGCTCAACTTGCTAGTCCATATAGCCAAGAAGAGCTCATCTCACTTCCTGCTTGGGCCGCGAGGCATTTAATATCCTCGAACTCCATGGTCTCGTCAGGCAGCCCGAAGCGTAAACGTCTACGTGTCGGAAGTGGTGGTTGACACGATCCAGTCACCAGACTTTCTAATGTTCCTCTTTCTCCCAAGGCTTGTCGAGTGAATAACGGACACCTCCTTCTCTTAAAACTGCGCGCCGCTGCCTTGATGATCCCCTACTTCAGGCCGTTAATGAGCGGCTCGCTCTCTCTCTCTGAAGACCCCCCCGATAGAAGATGAGCAGCTTACTTGACCCTAGTGAGGACCGCGGAAGACTGCTTGTCGGTTAAGCTCCAGCAATCTCCTCGGTCTGTCTCGTCCTCCGGTAACGAGTGTCAATTTTTATAAACGGTTGAAATTTTTGTTCTTTCGTTAATTGTTGAAGAGTTTCTATTTTTATCATGGAAATTCTTATAAGAGTTGCATTAGTTGTGAGATCATTGTTTGATAAACGGGATAAAAGAAAAGATAGGGAGATTAATGTCTGGATTTTGTAAGTTGTTCGGATAATCAGATCCTGATTTATAGTTGATTTAGTGGTCTGTGGTACATAGGTTGAGTAGATATAATATAACAAGAAATAATTCATATATATATATATATATAACAATATATAATTCAGATAAAAATATTATATATCGGTATATAGATGTGATATATACATGTGATATAACAATATTTAGATATGATGTAATGGTATATTATTCAGACAAAACAATAATAATATATAGCTGTTGTGCTGGAGAAGAAAAGAGCGAGGGAGAGAAAATATAAGAGATATCCGCGGCAGTATTGCACGACGATCTCAATCTAGTTGGGTCCGTCGTGATTTAGAAGTGGTTTAAGAGTCGTGATAACACATTTCCTATCTAAGAATGTGTTGTTCACTTTAGTGTCATTGGATTAGAAAATAATTATGTTTATTATTTCTTTCCATTCTCACTTTTCCTCCAGAAAACTAATATGAAACCGTCATGCATCAAATCATCATGCGTGTGGCAAGTTCATACGGAATGTGACACATAACTACGAAGGCATTCAATGTATGAAAAAAAAAAATACTATTGGCACTAGTCCACTATGGACCAACCAATGATAGTAGCATGCCACCTCATTTGATTCGCCCGAGTCCAATATATATATAGGCCATGTCATTTTATACTTTCATATGGTTGTTTCAGCATCATTAGATATTTTCTCTTGAAGAGTGAAATTCACTCTCTCAAATATCATCCATAATGAAAATGAGATATTAGAGGATGAACATAACATAACAATTTGCAATGGATATGTAATGCTAAATAAATGCATAATGTTTGTTACCTGTCATGGATAATACATGTAATAGAAAGTATGAAATTACCTCATAGTGTATCAATGAATAATAATTGGGGTTTCAAAAAGAATGAATAAATAATTAGCAAAACTTTTGCTTCTTTTTGAATATGCATGTTTTAAACTTGTTTCATTTCCTTTCATCATTCATCTGCTTTTACCTTATACTAAATAAATGTAACAAAAAATTTGGCACAAAAAATGCAACAATTAGAACTTGTATCAGAATATAAATAATAAATTTGCAAGTAAAACAACCACGAAGATCCCAAATCACATACACACACTAAGACAATGGTTCACTTGGAATCTTGTTTGCACCTTTCAAGCCATACCTACAAATGAAATTTCTACTCCAATTTAAACTTACCGGTCTTCTAATAAGGCCGCTTTATAACTTGCACCAAAGGTCTCCGCCGATTCAATTGGTTGGTCAATTGGTGACACTGACATCACATGCAACATCATCTTCATCGACACAGACGGCTTCACATAAATCTGATGATACTTAATTAATTAAAATTAATCATCTTTTAGCAATATGGGGTTACCCTATGGCTATGGCTAAGGAAAATCAATGAATAATGCTTACTTTTTTTTTTTATATTTCATACGATTTTCTATTTTCTACCATATTATTACATCAAGATTATATTGTTTTATGCGACAATAATTATTTTTTGTGCAATATATATAAAATATATAATATATACAGAATAATTGTTAGAATTATAATATCTATCATGGAGGATTGTGTAGTAAATAACTATACAACCTTCATTTTCCTTGAATTTTTATTGTCATCAAATTAAGACTTATTAATAAATATACTACAAATAATATAAGATCATGCCAAAAATTGCTTCTGAGAAAACTGAAGTAATTAAGATGTAAGTGTTTGTGTGATACTGCAACAAAATACATTCTAATCAAACCGCTTGCATGATGAGAGTTCATACAAAATGTGACAGAAGGCATTTCGTATGTATGAGAATATTAAATGGTATTGGCTCACTACAGACCTAGCCAATGAGAACATGCCACGTAATCTAATTTGTTGATGCGTTTATCATCATTAAATAGGTCCAACATAGACTCATACCAGCTTATACTTCTCCATTCATCGATAGGCTTTATATATATTATACATATTATTGTTTCACTATCGACACCTAATACATATTTTTAAATATTTTAGAAGAGTGAATGTCATTATTTCTCCATTGTCAACAATAATAAAAGATGAAATATTAGAGGATTGCCAAAACAGAACAATTTCAAATATATATGTAATACTGGAACAATATAAAAAATAAAATGTTGTCCAAATAAACACATAAGAACTTCTATAATATCGGTACATTTATACACTATTTTGGACTCAATTTATTAAGAGAGGTTGTCTTTGGTATTGTCAAAACAATATCCAAACAGACCTCTGAGCAAAAGGTTCCATTGAAAACGCAATACGACTTATTTAATGAATAACACAACAACAAGAATGAAAATTAAAATCTTATATTTCGACATTATGCAAATATACCTTTTTATTTGTTACATATTTTACTAAAATAAATTTGTTTTACTTTGAACATGTCAAATATTTTTCTAATGTATACAAACAATACGACATCTATAAGGTTGCCACATGTACTAAATTTTGATTTAATATAAACCGACATATTAAATGATAGAAACAGTGCATATATGTAATCATGACTTATTTCTTTTCTTTTAGTTTCTTTTTTTTGTAAATGTTATGTTAAGTTGTCCTACTTCTGAATGTGCTTTTCTAAACATATTTATTCCAATTCAACATCTTTTACCTATAATCATAAGTGTATAAAAAAAATTGGGCAAAAAAGCACACACATCCAATTACGACTGAATCGAAAAATAAGTATCCAAATAAAAACAAAAATTGAAAAATAAAATTTCATACCCTCTAAAAAGCAGAAAATCTCACATCACTTATTAATCATGGACGTAAAATAATTCCGCCCATATCCATCTGCGTGTAAAGTTACCTCATGTGTTATTGTTATTTTGCATGTCTTGAGAAGATAGAAAAAAGAATGAGCCAAAAATAGCGCCCGTAGTTGAAAAAAATCCTTAAATTACCGCGGGTTGGTCAGAAACAACTTATGTTTTTTTCTCTGACTCCAACTTTGAACGCTTGGATCTCTCTAACTTTTTATCGAATTGCCAGATTTCTTTTCATAGAATATTCTCCTTGTTGTCGACTAACAGATGTTCTTAGCGAATTTTGCATATTGGACCCTTATTCAGATAGAATATAATTTTTTGTTATGCTGTCCCGATTCGGCCAAGGGGAGAGAGAACATATTTATCAACTTTTTCTTCAAATCTCATCACACGTGAGGGGAAAGAAAAGACATGTTATTGTTATTGAGGAGATAGATAAAAGAATGTGCCAAAAATAGCTCCCGTAATTGAAGAACTCCTTAAATTACCACGAGTTTGTCAGAAATAACTTATGTTTTTTTTCTCTCACTCCAACTTTGAACGCTTGGATCTCTCTATGTTTTTATCGAACTGCCAGATTTCTTATTGTAAAATATTCTTCTTGTTGTCGACTAACAGATGTTCTTAGTGAATTTTGCATATTGGACCCTTATTCAGATAATAAATAATTTTTTGTTCTGCTGTCGTGATTCGGCTAACGGGAGAGAGAACATATTTATCAACTTTTTATTCAAATGTCATCACACGTGAGGGGTAGGAAAAGATAGATTATTGCTATTTTGCATGTCTTTAGGAGATAGAAAAAAGAATGTGCCATGAAAAACTCCCGTTGTTGAAGAACTCCTTAAATTACCACGGGTTGGCCAGAAACAACTTATGGTTTTTCTCTGACTCAAACTTTGGACGATTGGATCTCTCTAAGTTTTTATCCAATTGCCGGATTTCTTTTTGTAAAATATTCTTCTGGTTGTCGACTAACAGATGTTCTAAGCGAATTTTGCATATTTGACCATTATTCAGATAGAAAATGATTTTTTGTTATGCTGTCCAGATTCAGCCAAGGGGAGAGAGAACGTATTTATCAAGTTTTTCTTCAAATATCATCACACATGAGGGGTAGGGAAAGATAGGTTATTGTTATTTTGCATGTCTTGAGGAGATTGAAAAAAGAATGTGCCAAGAATAACTCTCAACGTTGAAAAAAATCCTTAAATTACCATGGGTTGGTCAGAAACAGCTTATGTTTTTTTCTCTGACTCCATCTTTGAACGCTTGGATCTCTCTAAGTTTTTATCGAATTACAAGATTTCTTTTTGTAAAATATTCTCCTTGTTGTCGATTAACATATGTTCTTAGCGAATTTGGCATATTGGACCCTTATTCAGATAGAAAATGATTTTTTGTTCTACTGTCCAGATTCGGCCAAGGGGAGAGAGAACATATTTGTCAACTTTTTCTTCAAATCTCATCACACGTGAGGGGTAGGCAAAGATAGGTTATTGTTATTTTGCATTTCTTGAGGAGATAGAAAAAAAAATGTGCCAAGAATAGCCCCCGTAATTGAAGAACTCCTTAAATTACCACGGGTTGGTCAGAAAAAAACTTATGTTTTTTTTCTCTCACTCTAACTTTGAACGCTTGGATCTCTCTATGTTTTTATCGAATTGCCAGATTTCATATTGTAAAATATTCTTCTTGTTGTGAACTAAGAGATGTTCTTAGCGAATTTTGCATATTGGACGCTTATTCAGATAGAAAATAATTTTTTGTTCTGCTGTCGTGATTCGGCTAAGGGGAGAGAGAACATATTTATCAACTCTTTATTCAAATCTCTTCACATGTGAGGGGTAGGCAAAGATAGGTTATTGTTATTTTGCATGTCTTGAGGAGATAGAAAAAAGAATGTGCCTAGAATAGCTCCCGTAATTGAAGAACTCCTTAAATTACCACGAGTTGGTCAGAAACAACTTATGTTTTTTTCTCTCACTCAAACTTTGAACGCTTGAATCTCTCTATATTTTTATCGAATTGCCAAATTTTTTTTATTGTAAAATATTCCTCTTGCTGTTGACTAACAGATGTTCTTAGCGAATTTTGAATATTTGACCCTTATTCAGATAGAAAATAATTTTTGGTTCTACTGTCCAGATTCGGCCAAGGGGAGAGAGAACATATTTGTCAACTTTTTTTTCAAATCTCATAATACGTGAGTGGTAGGCAAAGATAGGTTATTGTTATTTTGCATGTATTGAGGAGATAGAAAAAAGAATGTGCCAAGAATAGCGCCCGTAGTTGAAGAAATCCTTAAATTACCACAGGTTGGTCAGAGACGGCGTATGCTTTTTTTGTTTGACTCCAACTTTGAATGCTTGGATCTCTCTAAGTTTTTATCCAATCGCCAGATTTCTTTTTGTAGAATATTCGCCTTGTTGTTCACTAACAGATTTTCTTAGTGAATTTTGCATATTGGACTCTTATTCATATAGAATATGATTTTTTGTTATGCTGTTCTGATTCGGCCAAGGGGACAGAGAACATATTTATTAACTTTTTCTTCAAATCTCATCACACGTGAGGGGTAGGAAAAGATAGGTTATTGTTATTTTGAATGTCTTGAGGAGATAGAAAAAAGAATGTGCCAAGAATAGCTCTCGTAATTAAAGAACTCCTTAAATTACCACGGGTTGGTCAGAAACAACTTATGTTTTTTTTCTCTCACTCAAACTTTGAACGCTTGAATCTCTCTATGTTTTTATCGAATTGCCAGATTTCTTATTGTAAATATTCTTCTTATTGTCGACTAACAGATGTTCTTAGCGAATTTTGAATATTGGACCCTTATTCATATAGAAAATATTTTTTTGTTCTACTGTCCAGATTCGGCCAAGGGGAGAGAGAACATATTTGTCAACTTTTTCTTCAAATGTCATCATACGTGTGGGCTAGGCAAAGATAGGTTATTGTTATTTTGCATGTATTGAGGAGATAGAAAAAAGAATGTGCCAAGAATAGCTCCCGTAATTGAAGAACTCCTTAAATTACCACGGGTTGGTCAGAAAAAACTTATGTTTTTTTTCTCTCACTCCAACTTTGAACGCTTGGAACTCTCTATGTTTTTATCAAAAAGCCAAATTTCATATTGTAAAATATTCTTCTTGTTGTCGACTAACAGATGTTCTAAGCAAATTTTCCATATTGGACCCCTATTCAGATAGAATATGATTTTTTGTTATGCTATCCAGATTCGGCCAAGGGGAGAGAGAACGTATTTATCAACTTTTTCTTCAAATCTCATCACACGTGAGGGGTAAGAAAAGATAGGTTATTGTTAGTTGCATGTCTTGAGGAGATAGAGAAAAGAATGTGACAAGAATAACTCTCGTAGTTGAAAAAAATCCTTAAATTATCACGGGTTGGTCAGAAATGACTTATGTATTTTTTGTCTAACTCCAACTTTGAACGCCTAGATCTCTCTAAGTTTTTATCTCATTGCCAGATTTCTTTTTGTAGAATATTCGTCTTGTTGTCGGCTCCTCTCACAAGGATTGGAGTCAAAGGCTTGGGGATGCGCTTTGGGCCTACAGGACCGCGTACAAAACACCAATAGGTATGATACCATTTAAACTTGTGTATGGTAAAAGTTGTCATCTACCTGTTGAAATAGAGCACAAAGCATATTGGGCAATTAAAAACGTAAATTGTGAATACCCAAAAGACGCGGGAATGCGTAAATTACAAATTCAAGAGTTGGAGGAAATTAGAATTGAGGCATACGACAACTCTCGAATTTATAAAGAAAAATTAGTCACCTATCATGACAAGATAATTAAGAGAAAAGAATTCAAAGTGGGAGATAAAGTCTTGTTATTCAATTCTCGATTGAGGTTACATCCCGGGAAATTGAAGAGTAGGTGGATAGGGCCTTTTGAAATAACAAATATTTTGCCCTTTGGAGTCTTTGAAATTTGTAGTAAAAAGAATGGCGCGTTCAAAGTCAATGGGCACCGACTCTAGGCGTTTTACGAAAATGACGACACCAGGTGGCTAGACGAGCAAGAGTTCGGCCAGTACCCGAGCGGGGAAGGTACGAACAAATGAGAAAACATGCGTCGAGCTCAAGACGTTAAACAAGGGCGCTGGCGAGAGGCAACTCGTTGTGTCAGGTCGTATTTTTCTTTCTTTATTTTATTTTTCTTCTTTTTACAAAACTCTCTCACACTTAAATAATTGCTACGCAAAAGTTTAAGTGTGGTGGGGAAAGTTTTGCACAAGACCCTAATAATCTTTCCAATTTCCACAAATACCCTAGTTTTGAACTTTTCGTTTGAGGACAAACAAAGGTTTAAGTGTGGTGGGGTGGTTTTGTGCAAAACCAAGTTTTGTTTTCTTGTAAAAATGTAAAAATTCATAAAAACTGAAAAAATTAAAAAATTTGAAAAACAACAAAACTCATAAATACCATAAAGATTTAAACTTTTTGCTTGTTTCTCTTTCATTTTTGTCTGTTTTTGTAAATAAAATTTTGTGTGTTTTAAAGAAAAGCAAGAGAATTTTCAATGAAACAAAAAGTAAAAGGTTTTGAACAAGGAAAAGATTTTTGAAACTAAGGCCTTTCAAGCAAATTTTTGAAAAGTCTAGGGTTTTGAAAAATGATGAAAAGATTTGAAAATTCAAAAAGAGATTAATTATCATCATGAATGCCATATTTTCCACCTCATCCCATCTATAATATCCATTTAAAATCCATTAAGCGTTTCGAAAATTCATAAATATTTCACTTGCCCCTTTAATGAATTTATAAATCGTTTTCCTTAAAGTAATGTTGTAATTAAAACTTTTGAAAAATCAAACCTTACTTTTAATACCACTAGCTTCGCAAAAATTTTCTAACTCAACCTATCTTTCATGGCATAGCTAATGACTCGTATGTCCATCTCTAATTTTTGCACTAAAAGCAAGTGACCGAAATCGCAACCTGTTATCCCTTCACAAAAAGAATTCAAAAATGTGAAAAATTATTTTTAAACCCTTGAAAAAGAAAAATTTTACATATCCACAATAGAAAATGAAGGATTTTTTGTACGTGCAAAGCACAGCTTGTCTTTTGATAACATGAGTGGATAGCATACCAACCTTTACGTGTTTATAAAAGAAAAAGTTGAGTTAGTTGAAACTTTTGGGGTAAATTGTATAAATTCACCATTTTAAATTTAGGGGGAGAAAGTATCAAAAACAAAATTAGGACATTACTTTTTGGAAAAAGGTTCGTATTTGAAGGATTGGGGAATTTTAAATAAATTTGAATTTGAAATTATTAATGGATATTCATCGACCCTCGTATATTATTATAATAATCAAATATTAGTATATAACATTCATGGCAATAACTAAATCTCTTTTCAAAATACTGTAAACTGATTCTAAAAACCCTAAAACTTGATTTTATTTACGCTTGAGGGCAAGCTTGGTTTAAGTGTGGTGGAATTTGTAATATGTATTTTTATACACATTTTTAGGGTTTTTATCATCTCAAAGTCAATCATAATTCACATTAAATGTGTAAAAAATGCTCATAATTCATAAAACATAATTTGAAACCTCTTAATATGTTTTTGTGTAATTTTACAGGTAAAAATGCCATAAAATGAAGAATTGGACCATACACATACTTCTCCAACCCTAAACGATGGAAAACATTGGTGGAAAAGAGAAAACATTGGAACGAGTAAGAAACGACCACAAAACGTTATGAAAACGTCCACTGTCTCATGACGTTCTTCAGCCAAACCGATACGTGAACCGACCATGTCGGTCTCAAAACAGAGAAGAAACGTCCACGTTTCTTATGACGTTTCGTATCGGAATGTGACGTTCCGATCAAATGGATCTTAACCATCGTTTTACTCCTCAAAATAAACCTAGCAGCGAAAGAATAGCGAAAAAAAATGACGTGTCAAAATTCTGGTCAACCGTCGCAGTCAAAGTCAACTCTTCTCTCTCAAAAGCGCTGATTTTTCGAAATGCTTGAAATTGAACAAACTCAATACCATTCGATTCGTCTTTACGAGACAAGCACAACCGTATGATTAGTCATCGCTGGAACGGCAGGAGTTGGCCGGAAAACGCGAAAAACCTCCTGTCAGCCATGAAAATAGACCGTTTGAGCTGAGGAATTATCGAGCTTGCCATTCCCTCCACAGACCTCTAATTGACAAAATTCCAATACCATTCGCTTCTTATTGGTCCCCTATTTCCAACCATATAAAGAACTCAGCAAATGATGAAGAATTGAGTAAGATAATCGAGTTTGAAGAAAGTGTTCGATGAAATTCAAATCTGTTTTTGCAGAAATTACACCATTCGAGCTGAATTTTCTCAAGGCAACCATTCACATCACAGACCTCCTTTATGCACAAAACTAAATCCATTATCTTCTCCTTATTTACCTCTTTCCATGGCTACCAAGAACGCAGAAAATGGTAAACAAATGAGTGAGAAATTCAAGTTTGAATTTGTGCCAGCCAACTGTTCGACGATATTCAGCCTGAACGGTCATGCTTTATTCAAATCGAATTGGCTCGAATTTCTCAAACAAGGTGATATTTTCTTGATTCATAGAGTTTAAAGGAGGTATCTTAATGATGTGTGAGGTCTCAATTGGGTCTAAAAACCATTTAAAACACGAGTTTGAATCATGACTTGGTTATTTTCGAGCTTTTCACAACCATGATGGTTAATGACGAAATTTGATGGAAATAAAGGAAATGAGAAGTTGTAATTCAGCAAAATGGTACTTTGTGGAGTTTAGAAGGTGCCTAGTTGATCTTTCGAGATATTGCTGAGTGAATTTCGAGTTTAAGCTCAAAATGTCAAACATGGCTGAGCTGTACCATTAATGGAGCTGAAGGGGGTTTTTCGATCATAACTTGAGCGTTATTTCACCATTTTGCGGCATTCAAAGTTCTGTGGATTCGTAGGGAAGTAGGGAACAATTCTAGATCACGAGAAAGTAGTAAAATGTGGAAGAAATAAGGAGAACGAGTTGGCTTTGAGGTCAGGAACTCTGACCGAAAAAAAAAAAAAAAAAAAAAAATTCAGAAACATTCCGCCAAAACTGAACAGAACAATGACTCATCACACAGAACAACTCGCGACGTATCAACCTCCGCCATCTCGCCGCAGCAGATCAAACGGAATAGGGACCACCTTCAGTCTCACGAGTTGCGATTCAAACTCAGATCGCATCTGAGTTTTTAATTTTCCGCCCAAAAAAAAACAGAGTAAAATTCAACCGCCAAATACTCATCCAATTCTCAACGAAATTCAACGAAATTTCGTCCAGATACTCAGTCACAACCCTTGATCCGCCTGAACCAATCACGGCTCTCGATTCGCTCCCTACTCTCCTCTCCATCTCGAACAGTTCATTGGACTCTCAAGTCCAATTCGGTCTATATCGAACCTCTTAAGGTCCGTATTATTTATTATTTCATCACATTTCATTTCATTAATAAAGTTCAAATATCTAATTGGAAGCATTTCTTAACTTATTTTGTTTTTATTTTTTTGCAGCGGTTTAACGTATATTTTATTTTTTAATTGCCTTTGGAGATTTTAATACATTGATTGAACGAGTAAACTCCTCCTACTTCTTTGACCCTTGAGATTGGCCAGATATGAACATGCAGCTAAAGTACTCTCCTAGTCTCTCGCTATCGCTAGCTTTTTAACGTTCAACCTATTCTCCCGAGCTTAGTTGAGCAGCCTGCGTTCCCCTAATCGCGAGTCGTTCGGCTTTTAATTTTTCTCTTCTCTCCTAGCCATTTTGGGTACGACTCATAAAATTCTCTTACATTAACTCGGGCGGCCAGCTCTTTTATTTCCTTCCTATTTTTGCTTTATTGGGACAGATCGTTATCTAGGGCAAATTCAAATTTTTTTTGTCTATAACCCGAGATTTCGTAGATTCGAACCGTGATGATGGTTGGTTCCTTCGGTTAGGCGCGAGTGCCGGTTGGGTGCTGGGACAGCGGTCCACGCTGAAAGTCCCCCGGTTGCGGTTAAAGATTACCGTGGTCACGGTTAAAATTGCCTCGGTCTGGTTCTGCAGTCTGGGTTTGATGCGGTCCGGGTCAAGTAAGGCGCGGTCGCGGATACCCTTCTGCGGTCTGGGTTTCTGTCCCCTCGATAGCGGTTTTCCTCTTATGAGTTTGTTAATGATGTAGATTTCCCCTACATCTCGGAACAACCTATCCTCCTTCTCCAAAATCATGCCAATATCCACTCTTCAGTCGTTAACAGGTTAGGAATATATATATATATATATATATATATATATATATATATATATATATATATATATATATATATATATTATGATTTGATTTATATTATGAGCTTGAGATAGGCTGCGGGTCTAGTGGTTGAGGTCGGTCCCTGTAATTCTCCCGGCCCCCTTGGCCACGCGCTAGGCGTTGAGCAATTGGACTTCTTTCGCAGATGGAAGGGACTTCTCCTATCTTTAAACTCAGATTATACCCACGACCCTAAGTTAAGGTAAGGTTGGTGCACCATATAAGTTTGGTCGGTAGGTTTTAAAGCCAAAGGTGAGTATCGTAGGTGGGCGTATCGAACCAAAATAAGATCGCAGAAATTTTGTTATTTTATACATTTTTTTATTTTTTGGGTTTTTTTGGGTTTTTTTTGTATTTTTGCCGGTTTTCTAATTTCTTTTTTTGGTATTTTTGTTTGGAATTTTTTTTATGCATGCAAAAGCCAACCTACATGTAGGTATGTAAATGAAAATGTGACATGCAAAAAGTAACCTAAACTACATGAAAACAAATAAAAGTGATAAAAACTAATAAAACTCTCCTCAAGTTAAGAGTTTGTCCTGTTCTCGGGACATGCAAAAATAGAAGGGAGAGGGGAAAAGAAATTTACTCACTTCTAAACATTCGCGTCCTCCATGTTTTCCTACAACGGTAGTTTGTCCTTTCTCTATCAGGAAGTCTGAAGTCGATAGATAGACAGCTATGCTAGATTGCATGGTCTTTGTACCTCGTCAAGAATTTTAGTCCTCTAGTTCTCCTAGGTTAATCCTCCCTGCTCTTCGATCTGCTTGTCCCATGCTTACGTCTCCATTTCTGGCAAATTTCTCTAGCTGAGCTATCAGGACTCTACAAGTTATATCAGCCTCTGGTCCTCTTCTTCCTTGCTCGATTAAATCTTGTATCATTTCTTCTGTTATACACCAGACCAGCCTCCTGTCCCTCTCCGTCAGTGCATTGATTATCTTGACCTCCATGTCCGTTGGGTGGACTACTTCTGCCGTGTGCCTTGGGAAGGCTATCGTAGCTAGGATTAGGAGCCCTATCCTTAGCAGTAATAAACCTCCATTCGTTCTTCTGTCCCATGTGATGACACCCTGCCATTTTAACCTAGGCATCCTTGACGTCCCAGTTCCCTCGGTCGAGGGATCTACCCTCCTCGGGAACCCCAAACGCTCTTCCTACCTCCTGTAGCGTCAGTCGTCTCCTTGTTCCGTTTAACCAGAAGGGAAGGAGCTTGGTTTCACCTCCTTCTCGACTTGTGCTGTCGCCAGGAACTCCAAGATTTCCTCCCGACTTTGGTCCTCTCTCAATTCTAGGAGTCCCCTGAGATTTTCTCGATCGAATAGATTACGAACTTGATCATCCACTCCTATCCTGGATAGGCTAAAGAAGTCGACGTACTTGGTCGGTACGAAAATTCTCTCTTTGAGTAGTGTGAGGCATCCTTCTTTCTCCTTAGTAAGCTTGTTGTCTGTTCTTGTGCAAGCTTGTTGTCTGTTCTCGTGCTGGTCGATCCGGTGCTTGATTCGGCCATCGAACCTCTAACTACCCCTGTACGGTTATCGTTTCTTTTAAATGCGGGCTTCGCTTTCTGTGATGCTCCTGGCATTCAATGGTGACTTTGTCTTCCACCGTTGAGATCGCCTATCAATCTGAGTGGTCTTGTTTTCTTCCCTTCTTTATTGGCGTGAGTTCCTGTGTTTATTTCATCTTTTGACTTTGTTTGCTTTGAATTCAAAATGTATGTCTGGATCTTCTTGGGAAAGAAAAAGGGTTTGGTTTGCTTTAAGTAGGTCCAAGCATAGGTTCGTCTGGGTTCGAACTGCATTTGCGTTAATCACTCCCGCGATTGCTGGTCTTCTCAACTGTGGAGCCTCCCTCGATAGCGGTTATCTAGCCCGCGGTCAAAAATTTAATTTTTTTTTCCATCCGCAACTAAAATAAGAATAAAAGATAAAGAAAGAAAAATTAATAAAAGTAAATCCTTAGGCTACCTCCCAAGAGCACTTGTTTAAGGTCTCGAGCGTGACCATCTTTTATGACCTCGAGTTCTTGTCTGGGCTGCGCTGATGTTGTGCATTTTTTCTCATGGTGTCGTCTGGTGGCGTCTTCCTTCTGCTTATCTCATATAGGTTTACTCCAAGCATGTAAGTTTTTGGATCTTCCTTAAGATGCTGCAGCATTCTCCACTTCGAGTCATACACCCCCGGCTCGTAATAAATCTCCAGGTCGAATTCTTTCAGTCTTGCAACCAGTTGACATACCTTTGTTTCTTATTATCTTTCCTTAGAAGATGCCGGAGTGCAACGAGGGTCGGCTAGGACCACAGCTTTGCGTCCTAGAAGTTGTCTCCGGAATCTATGTAAACCGAGTTGTATCGCCAACATTTCTTTCTTGGCCTTTGTGGACAGATTTTGTTGTTTTGTCAAATCTTCTACGGCATGGCCGATTCATCTCCTGCTAGTCCGAGTAGTGCTCCTATCAAGTAATTATTCATCTTGCACCAAATTTCGACAATATCATTGTCTAGCTCATCATCTTCTCGGTTTGACTCTTCCTTCCTTCCGCCTTCGGTTGTTTCTGTCGGTTTGTTCAGCTCGGCATTTCCCTCGGCGCCTCTTGGTTCTATTGGGTCGGGTGGTTCAATTCTTGGTTTCTTTGCACTAGTTTCCTTGGGAAGTTCATCGACTCGGTAGCAGAGCTCTTCAAGTTGTACTTTCGGTGCTATAGGATTAGTGTCCTAGGCCAGATGTATTTGTGCTAAGAAATGGATTATGTATTAAGACATTATTATTTATTCAATAAAGGTTATTTCTTATATATATGTCTGGTGGCATCATGTCCTGATAGTAGAACCGTGAACTAACGAATGACATTCTCAACTATCCCTAATTATATGTAGGATGTTTATAGAGATAAACACACTTCAAGTAAGAAGCTACATATTCACGTTAGTATATTCACAGACTGGATGATCATGTTCTGCCGATCATGGACATAGCATTGTCAAGCCTGAAATATAGGTACTTATTAGAGAACACTAATGGATTGACCACACTATGAGAATATGTATGGTACATGTGTTCCTACGACTTGAGATCACCATGGATTACTGTATGTGGAACTGCATACTTTAATATAATCCTACGTCATCCGTAATGGGATGATCATTAGGATCATCATTAGGTATGCACTGAATCATGATGAGGAATATGAGTGACCAAGATGGGATTTGTTCCACTCATCATGAGGGAGATATCTCTGGGCCCCTTGTTGAACAAGTACTGACGGAAATGCATGGCCAGGCTAAAAAAGGAATTAACATATGTTGTTAATATCATTTTGAATTTATTGAGTCTAATTCTCGATCAGGAAAAAGACTTTGATCAAACTCAAGGATGACACATTTCTATGTCTTGTGATCAAGACATATCTAGAAGAAAAGGAATAAGTTATCAGATAGGTTTATGATCGCTGAACATTTCATTTAACATGGGTAGTCATGACATCAGTCTAGATGTTACTGATGACTTACGATCTTTAGAAGATCGCTGCCCGCGTTAAATGTAACCTACACGGTCACACAATGAACTCCATTCGTACGGGATGAAAATACCTCAAAACACAATTATTGGATGTTTGATTGTGTAAAACAACACATATCCATTCTGAACGGAAGGGTTTTGCTTTGAACGGAAGGTGCCAGTTTCTTGGCAGCCATGTTTTCTATTTATGGAAACAATATTCCATTCTGAACGGAATAGGCACAGAATTAGGGTACTAGTTATTGTAACTGAGCAATCGTTCATCTCCCTCTGTCTTGTAAATAGAGGGGCAATCCCTCTCTATTAAACATACAATTCTGAAGCCTTAAGGGCCGTCATCACACAGAATTAGAGAGAGAGTTTTGTGGGATAATTACGAAAAGTATTTCCGGACTCGTCTAGCCGACTCCGGTTATTCCGTCTGTCTGAAGTTAACGTGGATACGAGTAGAGATCTCCTACTTTGGAGATTAGCGAGCGATCGAGTTCTTTATCCCTAGGAGGAGCAAGGGGTTTGCGTGTTGAGCTTCTAAAAGGAGAAGATTGCAAGCCAGAATCGTTCAGACCTACGTTCGTTCTCTCTCTCGTAGATCCGGAAGATCCGAGGTATATAAATTTTAATTACGTAATCTCGTACCTTTATTTTCTTTACGATGATCCTAGGGAGGGTTAAACCCGTAGGTTCCGGTGTGCATATAACATACATGGTTATGGGTTCTCCAACAGTATCATTAGAGTGCTCGTTAAGGAAATAATCGTCAATTATATTTAAAATTTATCAAATTCTAGTAAAATAAATTTTAGGGTTTTGAAAATTTTATTTCAAAACATCCCGAAAATTGTTTCTAGAAATAAAAATAAAACAAAACAGAATTTTCAGTGTCTTTCCGTTCCGAACGGAATCGTTCCGTTCATAAGTGAATATGCTGAATTTTCGTCAGAGATTACAGCGTTGTTCCATTCAAAATGGAATGGTTCCATTCCGAATGGAATAAGGCCGAAATATGCAGAAACCCTAATTTTTATATTACATGGAATTTAAATATAAAATATAGTATGAGCCTTAGATATGTTATTGTTCTGTGATGTTATCTTGTGTGTGAATGTTATTGTATCAAGACGAGATGAGGATATTAGCGCAATCTTCAGAATATGGCATTGGATCTTCACACACACACAACAAAGAGTTCGTTGAAGATTACAGCTACAGTTTAGAGATAAATCCAGGATTAGGAATCTCATGATCTCTCTTGAGGAATAGGCTCATACTATATTTAACTTAGTTTATGTGATGTTTAAATTTATCTAAAAACAAAATCGTTCACAATATTAAGTAAAGAAGTGCCTCCCATGTCACTAAACCCCTCATTATTATGATAACTTTCCACATGGGTCATGCCAAAGCTGAGTATGTGAAAAATTAATCTTAAGAGGAGGGTACGCGGGAGCTGGCGTCCAGCATAGGCCATGTCAAAGCCGAGTGTGCTGGATTCTATTTTGCCGATACTCGTACGTAGTTAAACTTAACTGAGTAACCAAGTCGGACTTGGGCTCAGGGCACGAGAGGGGATAATACACCGGGCATATGATGCTCATTCCATAAAAGGCAAGAATTGTATATGATATAATTAGAAATGTACCTACCTAGATAGTTGAATAATAAGGGTTACGCAAAACCGCAATTAGTGCTCAATGAAATATGGATCTTGACTCACTATGAAACTTCATTTAATTGAAGTTTCCAAATCAATACTACTGAAGGTGATTGATTTGAAAAAAATTGTGGGAATACAATATAAGAAACATCAAAACTATACAACCTAAGTGAATAAATAATAATGACACTTTACTATTTAACTTGTAGAATAATGACAAACAATAACAATTCAACATGGTTGAATTTGCGATCTATTCTTGAGAATGATAAGCTCAATGGGTCTAACTTCCTGGACTGGTTTAGAAACCTGAGAATTGTTCTCAAGGCTGACAATAAACTCAATGTCATAGAAAAGGCTTACCTAGAGGAACCAGAACATGGAGCCACAAGAGCTGTCCAGGATGCGTACAATAAATATGTGGAAGTTAGTTGTCTCATGCTAGCTACCATGACCACCGAGCTTCAAACGCAATTGGAGGACATGGGTTCTTATGATATGATCATAACTCTCAAGAAAATTTTCCAAGAGAAGGCAAGAGTTGAGCGCTACAATGCAACCGTCTTTCTAACTGATATGAAGATGGCTGAAGGTTCATCTGTGAGTACACATATGCTCAAGATGAAGAGCTATCTTGATCAATTGTACAGACTTAGTTTAGCTACGCCTAGAGAATTGGCTGTTGACATAATTCTCAGGTCATTTCCTCCTAGTTTTAAGCAATT
Source organism: Juncus effusus (assembly GCA_027726005.1). Lineage (NCBI taxonomy): Eukaryota > Viridiplantae > Streptophyta > Magnoliopsida > Poales > Juncaceae > Juncus > Juncus effusus. The sequence goes on along the minus strand of CM050906.1, from coordinate 6,310,287 downwards.
CAAAATGAACTATAATATGCATCACATAGATAAATCCATCGCCTAGTTGCATGGGGTGCTTAAGAATGTACAGGAGGACATGAAGACAAATATTGTCAATGACGTCCTAATGGTTCAAAAGAAGAAGGATAAGAAGATCAGGAACAAGAGCAAGGGTAAAGGCAAGGTGTTGCCTAAACCTAAGATCAAGAAAGACAAAGATGCAGTTTGCTTGTTCCCCATCAAAATATTGTGCATGTGTCATACATTCATCCCGATGTGTCCTAAATTCTCACAGAAATCACATACTAAAGTAGAACGGTTCACCTGATCAACTGCCTCTTGAGTTGTATTTTCTTTGAAGATCGGTGATGAAGCTAACTTCTCAACTTGCTTCATTAAGGCGTGCATACGAGCCTCCATGGATGTGGACGAGTCTACTTCGTACACTCCCTTTGGTTTGGAGGCTCTCTCATCCACCCAAGAGTTGCTTGCCACACTCTCGATTATCGCAAACCCTTCATCTGGAACCTTTCCCAGAAAATCACCTCCTGCGGCCGTCTGTAGAGTACTTTTGGTGACGGAATCAACTCATTCAAAGAAGGTCAAAACTAACAGCCACAGGTACAATCCATGATGGGGACATAATCAAAGTAGGTCTTTGAATCTCTCCCAGGCTTCGAAGAGGTTTTCATTAGGTCTTTGTTTGAATGTAGTGATTTACGGTCGAAGTTGGGCGGTTCGGCTTGGTGAGAAGTAGTTCACCAAGAACGCTTGAGATAATTGATCCCACATCTCTATAGATTTGTCTAGTAGTGACCTTAGTCATGCTCAGGTTCTATCTCTCAGAGAGAATGAGAAAAGTTTATGTTGGATCGTGTCTGCGGTTACACTGTTTAGTTGAAGTGTGTCGCAGTAATCTTGGAAAATTTATAGATGTAACTTTGGATCCTAGGTAAGGCTTGTCTCCGAACTGGTTTTGCTGGATCATGCTGAGAAGAGCGGGTTTAAACTTGAAGTTGTTTGCTCCGACGATCGGTGCTTTGATAGAAGACCGAACCAATCCAGCATCAGGTGCTGCTTGCTCTCTCAGTGTCATCACTCGAGTTTGAGTGTTATTATTTGTCGAGGTGTTCGCGTTGTTCGTCATCTCGATCGGTACCTCCGTCGGGGTTGGTGAACCTTCAGAGGTAGGATTTACCGTGGTCACTGGAATTGCTCCTTCGGTCGCTGCTGGGTTTATAGCGAAAGTATGTAGAATCTCCTCAATAGCGGTAAGATGTACCACTGTCGGGGCTAGGTTAACAGCGGACGCTGTCTATTAAGCCGTGGTCGTTGTTAGATCTTGAACACTCGCTGGTTTGTTCGTCCTGCTTCGTAGTGGGTATCAGCATACAGATTCGGCCAGCGTCCTATCCTGAGAAAATAGAAAGGGAAATAAAAGTAAAAATAGAAAGATAAAAATCCGATTCCACAAGAATTAAAATTATCTAGCTTGCCTAACCCGGCAATGGCGCCAGAAAAGTTTCGTGTGTTGTGAGGGTATAGAATAAAATAGCTTTCGAAATTACCCTAAACTTCGATCGCAAGCGCACGATCTACATGTAGTACTTTGCGTGTCGAATCCATAGGGTGGAGTAGATATTTTTAGTTTTCTTTTAATGAAGTTCGGATTAAATCATTTAATTGGTTTTTGAAATAAAATAAGATAGAATTAAAGAAAAGATGGTCGCTTATCAGGCCGTGGACTAGGCTGTCACGATCCTTTTGCATGGTAGTATGATTCTAGGGGTCAAGCTCTTACGTAGATCTTCGTCTGATCTCTCTCGTCTTTGTCGGTGTTGTTCTTATTTCTACTTAGCATGGGGTCCTTCCTTGTGCGATGGGTTTGACATCCGCATTGCTTTGGTTCTTCGTCATCTAGAGGACCGTCACTTATCCTTATATTGTTCTGGAATCAAGAGCCGTGATATGTTCTAGGGAAGTCCTTTCTGTGCCAACTCGCCACGATCGCTGAACTTCGTGCTTGAAATGCAAGGGTCTCTCACTTGTCCTTGCGCGGAGGGGCTCTCACCTCCTCAAGCAGGCCGTCCGGTCCTCCTAACTCCTTGATTTAGTCCCCAAAGTAGCACGGTACTTCCGTACTCACTTACCAAGTTCTGTCTTGTTGTTTGAATTGGCAGGGTTCCACCTCAAAGATCTTAGATGATGAGGTAAGCAATTCGACACTGACCTGTCAGTCTTTACCACGCGGTTTAATACCAAGATGCTAGGTCTAGTCCTAGCGATCTGATTTCTCCCGACTTACTTGCCTGCCAACCTGTGTAACCGAGATATGTCTCGGGTTAGATTGAAAAAAGCAAAAGAAAATACCATGTTCAAAACGTAAACAACACAAACAAATATGAGATTAAAAAGACATTGATACTACTCGAACTCTACCCTAGAAAGGGCTTTAGTGATAAATAAAGTGATACATAAAACAGTACAACCTTATTTGTCTTTCTCTTATAATGAAGCTCGGCCCCTACTACAAACTATGATAAATTCGCGACATTAGGACTGGATGCTAGGGTCACCCTTTTATAGGTGAAGGGTCGGTCATATGAAAAGAAGAAATAAATCTACCCAAAATCCTATCAAATCTAAATCCTAGATCTAATTCTCCAATCAAGGCCTAATCAAATATTTTATTGCTGGCAATACCTAGATTGAAGATCAAATCTCGTCTCTGATTTATTCTTCCTGCCAAAGGAGTACGTTATTTCCACACAATTGGAGCTAAAATGCTAAAAATATGCGCCTTCCTGAAAAAATCATTCGCCGCTTTCCAAATCTAGACACGGCGACCTCCACCTCAGCCGCTGCAAGGTGACCCACAGTCGCTGTGATGGCTATCGCGGTTGTAGTAGTGAGAACCGGGCCTGAAGGCCTAGCTCATGATCCAACTTCGGCTCCCCTATATGTAGCTCCGAATTGCTCCTTTTAAGCTCATTTTAGCCCAAATTCGTACATTTTTTGAAATTGATGACAAACATAGCATTAACTGAATTCTAAAATGAACTTGAAATAACGTAAAAAGTGCTGAAAATAAGATACAAAGGAAGTAAATATGATACTAAAATATAGATATGAATTTGGCCGATCAGAACCGTGTTGGTTTTTAAAACTGCTTTCACTGTTGGTATTTTTAGACTGACTTACTGCTGGTAAACGGCAAAAATTCCACTCAAACTTCTTCAAAAAACATTGGATCTAGCTTACTGCTGGTAATTGGGCATAATCCCTCTCAAAAAAATTCAAAATTGGTAATTTCACCTAAACCTGCCCAAAAAGTTTATAATATTTTGGCTAGCCCATATATATTCTCACTCCTCAAACACTAGCCACTCAGCAGAAAAGAGGAGAGAGAAACAAGAGAGACAATCACGTGCTGAATACTAGCTCGTTGTCGGCGATCTGTATGTCACCTGATCAACTTGTCGCCGGCGATCTTTATCTCACTGGGAATTCACCACAATCACCAGCACCTATGTTTCTATTTATTTTCTTATTATTGTCTTTTTTATTTTTTATTACTTTTATTTTTTTTTTGGTGGTTGTGAAAATTTTTTTTGATTGCTGATTTTGGACATTACTTACTGTTGGTAATTGCACAAAATCTCACACAAAAAAATTCAAAAAATTTCGATCCCACGTACTGCTGGTAATCTAGCAACTTTACTTCTCTAAGTTTTACTTAAATATTTGTCATTAATTTGACCACCTTACTTCATTTTCAAATTTTTAGGAATTATTGAAGGTGCAAGAGACAAATTCTATTAGTTAGGAATATTTGTATTAATTATTTTTCTAGAAATTATCATTTGTATTTAAATTATCACCACTTACTTGCGGAATGAATTAAGCGTAGCTTGTAGTGGAAGGAATCAGTGTAGCTTGTAGTGGTAGGAATAAACCACTTACCACTAGTAATCTCCAGTCTTTGTTTGATATGTAAATTATTTTGTTTTATGAAAATTTAATTTATGGTTATTGTAGATAATTTTTGAAAGTTTGTATGATGAATATTTTATATTCATTTAGTGTATTTGGGTGAATTTGATGAAATAATAATTGTCAAAATGTTTTAGAAAATTTGGTTGATAAAAAAATGTATTATCTTCTACTCTTTGATATATCATATTTCCATTGTAGATATAATACGTTATTTGAATTACATGTTATTAAAATTTATGGGTTAAAATAAATGAGAAATGAGGGTTAATTAAATCTCTGAGATTCGTCATATTTTGATTATAAGGAACTATGTAACCAATAATAATATATTGTACTTTATATTATTTTATTCAAAACTTTATATCGGGACGTTGGTAGACAATTAGGATGAAAGTAAGTAAAATAAATAAAATAAGTGTAAGAAATGTGTAAACGTGTCGTTTGCAATTTCACACTCTTAACAAAGATATTTATATTTTTCCTAATTCTTTCACAAGTGTATATGTGGTGTGTGAGTTTAGATTGTCGATCCACTAGGAGGTGTGGCCTTAAATTTCAACTAATTAACCAAATATTAGTTCTAGTATTTTAGTTTTTAAAGATTTAAGATGAGTTTGTTTGTGAAATAATAAAAGGGATTCAAAGAAAAAAGTAAGATTATTGATTTTTCAAATATTTAATTAAAGGTAGGGACTTGTGTAATAATTTATTCAAGCATATTATCATTAACCATCAAATATTTCAATCTTAAGAATTGCAAAATAAGTTCAAGTGTTTCAAACTAAAAACACCCAATTAATGATTTGATTTAGATCTATATACAAATCAGCCAATTCAATATTCAAATACTAAATCCAACCAAACCTTCAATTAATTTAACAAACTCAGTCAAGTAATTATTTAATTAATTGGTCACAAAATATCTGTAATTTATATATTTAATCTAAACAACTTAGCCAAGTATTTAAATCAAATATTCAACAAATAAAACGTTTCATGACAACTTGCACAAATCTCCAAATCTACTCAATTAACACAAGGTTTCAAACAAACTTAAACAAATTATCACATCCCTACTAAAGATCTACACAATCATGTTCATAAAAACCATATTTACACAAGACTTAAACATGATACTCATTCAAGAAAAGAAGAAGAAATAAGGGAAAAAAATTTAAAGAGAATGAAATCAAACCTCTAAAGTGAAGAATCAAGCTAGATTTCCTCCTTCTTTGTGATGATCTCCCTCCCTTTCAATCCTTTCTCAAGCTAGAACAAGCGTCCTTCTCCTTGCAAAAATTCAACCTCTCTTTCTACTCTTTAAAATTAGAGTTTTGAGCTTACGTGATTAATGGTGGAAGAAGAAGAATGCGGATGGTGTAGAAATGGTGTGTAAGAATGGATGTGGTAATGGATTTATGAATGGATGTGTGAATGCCTTTTAGAGAGAGAAAGAGTGGTCATTTTATAGAGAAATTTGACCTAGAAAAGATTTAGAAATAAGGTTGTGGGACTAAAAATTGATCTTGATCCGTTGTTGGCTTTGGGTAGTAATTTGGGGGGTCTTTAACATTTCTCTCTGCATGGGTCTAATTTTCTAGGTGTATGTAATATTTTTTCCCTATCTCATCCACTTTCAACAGCCTAGACACATGCCAGGCTCGGATCGGAGTAGAGAGAAACTGACCCGACACGTGTCATCTTCTGATTGGAGGAATAAAGAAACCTCGGACTGATCCGATCATTTGGTGCAAAAACGTGAGAAATGTTCGTTTCCATTTCATTCTACCGGAGTGTCCAATTACTTTCAAATCCTTTGTTGCAGTGGTAATGGAGTTGTCCGGTTACAAAATTAATGGAGTATTGTTTCCATTGAGAATGCAGATCACATGTTTACGTTAGATACCTTGCCACGCGTCAACTTTTTATTAGATCAAAAATTTCATGGTACTGAACAAAGGACTGAGCATTATTAGATGCGTCTGATATTGCAGAAAACGCGTGAAAGGTGCCTCCAGTTAAGGTCACTGCCTGGTCCAGTCTTCCAGAAAAACGAGCGTTTAGAGCAACCAGAGATGCCCGATTCATCAGGAAACAGAGAGGAGAAAGAATATGCTGAGAGAAATCCGCGTTTCCCAAACTATATTGATGCGTGTCAAGTTTCTACTGGAAAGGAGAAGATTCTCGTACTGAGAGAAGGTACGCGATTTCATACGGGGACTGACTTTGCCACGCGTCAATGTTGTATTGGCTAATTTCTTTACAATTCGTTGAACTAAATTTTGAGGAGAATTTAAGGAATCTCCTGATTGGAACTGAAAAGGAATCTCGTAAAGTTTGGGGGAATTAAGGTAGAAAGATGTGACACATGGCGTCTCTGGGTTGGTGGAAAAAATGGGTTCACCTGGTCAAACGTTGACTTTTACCAGGGTTGACCAAATTTTCTTTGGTTTTTTCTGAGAGTTCTAGATGGTCTTTTTTCGCGAGGTTTGTACCGTTGGATTCGTCTCATCGAGCGCTTCGATTTGGTATCCAATATGACTTCTTTTGGGATAGTTGACTTTTGGTCAACTGGGCGATCTCCCGGGTTTGACTTTTCATCTTTCTGTGGATTTTGTAGGTTTTGGCTTGAATGTTCGGTAGGTAAGGGTCATAAGAGAATTAGAGAGGTGTGTGTAGGGTTTTTACGGAGATTTGTCGAGAATTCAGCTAATCTTGGCCCAGGATTTGCAGGTCGGCCCTTCTTATAGGAGTTGACTTTTTGCCAATTCCTCCAAATTTCCTTTTCTTGGTCTTTTTACCTGAAAAATCACACAAAAGTATATTAAAATTTCAAAAATAGTTTTTATTAATTTTAAACACGTTTCCATTATTTTATGGGATTTAACGGTGAATTTTATATGATAAAAACCCTAAAAATATGTATAAAATACACAGTACAATAAGTTAAGAGAATTTAACATAAGAGAAGATAAGAAATGAAAAAAAAGAAGAAAAGAAAGCGAAGAAAATGAGCCAGATCTAATAGAAATGACTGCTTCATATGCCGTGGTCCTATGTAAATTTTTTTGCCTTAGGAGCATCTCGTGGCCACGATTCTAGTCACTCCCTTTCGGGTTTAGAGGACTTGAATGTCCATAACATTAGGCAGTCCCATGGTTGCGATTCTATGCAAAATAACAGTAAAGATGGAAATTAAGAATATGAAGATTTAACCCTAGAAAAATAAAGATAAGAAGATTAATTAGAAATTGACTAATTAATATTGTGAGAGGTTTTAAAAAGAGTAATATAAGTAAATATATAAATATAACAGAGAATGACTTTTTTGAATTGAGATTATCTTAATTACGAGATAAGTATTTATTTCGGATCAATAGTTAGGTTTAAGCGAAATGAACCGTGCTCATTTCGATTTCTACTTACTGTAACTAAGAACAATCTTATTCAGGGATGGATCTGGGGGGGCCGGCAGGAGCCCCGGGCCCCAATCGATCGGAGAGAGAGGGAGATTCAGATTTTAGAGAGAGAGAAATGTGAGGAAATTAGGGTTTATGTCGAAGAAAAAATGGTTTAGTCAGCCTAGTTGTTGTGGTGATTCTTTGTGTTTTATACACTAGGTCGGCGAGTGTTTGAAATTCGCACCCAAAATTCGTATATATAAGTTTTACATTTTTTATAAACATTAGGTAATCAGACTTATCTAACTTAGTCAATTTTATTTTAATTTTTTTATTTCGATTCGATGAAATTTAATTTTAAAGATTATATGATATTATTATATTCGATATATAGAATAAAAGATGAAAAGATGAAATAGAATTTGAAAGATAGAATTTAGATCAAACCTAAACCTATGGTAGCGACTAAGGGACGGTAGTGGTGTCATGAGATTAAACCTACGGAAACGACCTTAGGAGTCTGATCCGCACAAATAATAGAATAAGATTGATATTTATGGGTGTAAGCAGGCTGGATATCAACAGAACCGACCCAAATCAGATCCGAAAAAATCCGGATCCAAATAAAAAATCCGTGATCCGTTTTGATTCGGGTACAGGTCTGTTTAAATATGGGTACCCATTTTTTCACCCAAAATATTACCCATTTATTGACCCATATTTTGCATGTATTAAAATCAATGTTGGAAATAACGTTTAGGGGATTGTAGTGTTTTAGATATTTTAGTAGCAACAGCGATTAGCAAAAATAATGAAAATTGAATATATTGGTCCAATGCATGCTGCACCACTATATCGGACGGTTACACCACTATATCGGACCTCTAGACCACTATATCGTCGGATGCCTCTACACAGCTCAAATTTGCAGCGCCACAATCCTCTATATCGCCGCTATATTGTCACACTATTTGCAACACTATATATATATGTATATATATATATATATATATGTATATATATATATATATGTATATATATATATATGTATATATATATATATATATATATATATATATATATATATATATATATATATATATAGTGTGGCTAAAAAACATACAGTCCAAAATACGTATTAAATCATCAAAAATTCAAATTTTAACCGTACAGATGGAATATATATGTTTTGAATATATTGTAGATTAATTTTCACAAGAATCAGAATATTATATCATTGCCATCATATATCATCAAAAATCACATAATCGCAATGATATTTTGATGGTATATGATGGCAATGATATAACATTCTGATTCTTGTGAAAATTAATCTACAACATATTCAAAATATATATATTCCATCCGTACGGTTGAATTTGAATTTTTGATGATTTAATACGTATTTTGGACCGTATGTTTTTTATCCCAAAAACATACGTATATTTTTTAGCTATATATATATATATATATATATATATATATATATATATATATATATATATATATATATATATATATATATATAGAGAGAGAGAGAGAGAGAGAGAGAGAGAGAGAGAGAGAGATATCCCAGTGGCTGTCCAGCTGCGAATGAAATCGTATTTGGAGCATTACGCATCAAAGGCACTTCAAAAGCGGCCTCGGAGAACAGCGCAGTGATGTACAGCTCTACGTGGTCGCCGAAGAAAAGAGGAGTCTGATGAGTCTACTCTGAAGATTAAGTGGCCACCTATCTGTGGCAGACTTCCAAATCAAAAAGAGTCAATCCGCGAAGACCCTTTCAGCCTATCCAGAGGACGGACCTGATTATGGTTCAGGCCTTCAGGATGGAATCTTCAAACCTTCATCAACCTATATATATATATATATATATATATATATATATATATATATATATATATATATATATAGAGAGAGAGAGAGAGAGAGAGAGAGAGAGTGGCTAAAAAACATACGTATGTTTTTGGGGTGAAAAATATACGGTCCAAAATACGTATTAAATCATCAAAAATTCAAATTTCAACCGTACGGATGGAATATATATGTTTTGAATATGTTGTAGATTAATTTTCAGAAGAATCAAAATATTATATCATTGCCATCATATATCATCAAAATATGTATAATATATATATGCGATTATGTGATTTTTGATGATATATGATGGCAATGATATAATATTCTGATTCTTGTGAAAATTAATCTACAATATATTCAAAACATATATATTCCATCCGTACGGTTGAAATTTGAATTTTTGATGATTTAATATGTATTTTGGACCGTATGTTTGTCACCCTAAAAATATACGTATGTTTTTTAGCATATATATATATATGAGTGATGCTAATGTACATGTAAGTAAAGCCTAAATTTTACTTACAAGTTTTGCATCCTTGGATTTGCTCCAAGATTCGTGCATAATAAGGATGAAACAGACCCTTTCTCTTCCCGTTCCTTCCCCTTTTCCATCCGTGTCGCCTTTCCCTCTTTCTTTCCCTTTTCGTTTCTTCTTCTTATGTTCTTTGTGGCACGAAAAATGCAACTCTCTCTCCACACACCTCCGACCTCCGGCCACTCCTAAATGATCTCTGCCTCTCTCTCTCTCTCGCACAAAGTCTCTCTCCCCACTCGCACGAATCCTTCACACTGAAGCTGTCTCTATCTTGAACGAAGCCTTCTCTCTCTTTGAAGCTTGCATGAAGCCTTTGCCAGACGCCTAAAGTGGCGAAGCAAGACAAGAGGAAGCAGCCACGTAGCAGAGCTCACAAAAGGCTGCAATACCACCGCCGTTTCGTGACGGCCGTCGTCGGATTTGGGAAGGGGGGCTTTTTCCGTTAGGGATAATTACGGTTTTTTACATAAATCATTTTCCGATTTACGGACACTTCAGTAGATAAAAACACACGGATTAGGATAATTCAGTACATAAAAAAGGTTTTTTTTCCGGTTTCAATGATGAGGCTTGTTTTTATGTACTGAACTGACTAAATTAGGGTTTTTTTTTGGCCAAATTAGAGTTAATTTTGGCCTAATTACGGATAACTAGGGTTATTTTTGCCTAATTATGGATAATTAGGATTACTTGTGGGCTAATTACGGCTAATGAAGCTGAATTTTTATGTACCATTCACCTCGTATTTCTCTAGAGCTCTCAAAGTAATTAATTATACTGTGACTTCTCTTTTATGTCTAATTGAAACTAATTGAGACTATTAGGTTTTATTGGGTCTTAATTAGTTTCAATTAGGTTTTAATTAGTTTTAATTGATGCTAATATGAATGATTTTGATCTGTTTGTGGTTAGTTTTATGTTGTTTTGTCTAAATTGTGGGATTTGGGGCTAGTTTATGCATTAGGATTCCCTCGCGTAAGGAGTAAGGCTACTCGACATACTGAGATATTTCATGGCCGATTTTGCATCAAAATTGAAGGGCATTTGAAGATTGATTGAGCTACTCGTTTAGGGCTGGTACGCGGGCTGACTTTTGTACCGGTTTATGACGAAGCGAAAAGGGGTTATTTGTGAAGGTATTTTTGTCGTTTCTTCCTGGTTGGTTTTTGGTCGGTTTTGGTGAGGGTTACAGTTAGGATATTCAGGTAAAGATTGGGGTTTGGGTTAAGATTAGGGTTTATGGTCAAGGTTAGGTTAGGTTTTGGTTATGGTTATGTCGATGGAAACTATGTTGTATTGTTTCATTAAATTTATTGAGATATAATTTGATTGCGTATATGAGATTTAAATGTGAAACTATGTTATATATTGTTTAGCACTATTTTGCAACACAACTGGAATTTTGTCTAGCTGACTTGCAAAATTTACCCATCGTTTTGTTTTAGCTATTTTATAGAAGAGAATATATTAGTTATTGCAAAATTGAAATATGGACTTAGAAAATTGCTTATAAACAAAATTATTTCATAATTTCACTCATCAAATTACATCAAACTAAAGGCAATTGCTCCACATAAATACAGCAATAAAAAGCATCCCAAGTTATGTAATAAAAATCATCCAACTAAATACATCAAATTTTCATCTAAACAAATTACATACAAAGAAATTCCATTCACAAAGCACTTGTACCAAATCCCACTTGTTATAAAAAAACATTCGCATTCCCTTTTCACTTCGAATTCTACCTGTCATATCGTCACCCATATCTGCACAAAAGAACGCTTAGATTAGTTAGAAACCCTAATGTTTAACATAATAATTTGGTTTACTTACTCATGAAAATTCAGTAAAAAAATAGTGAAAAACTGAAAAAAAAAAGTGTTATAAAAAGAAAAAAAAATTTCAGTAAAAAAGAAAAAAAAAAGCAAAAACAGCAGAAAATTCAGCAAAAAAAAATCAGCACAAAACCAGAAAAAAGAAACAGCCAAAAACATGAAAATTCAGCAAAAAAAAGAAAACAAATGAAAACAAAAAAAACAAAAATAATGTAAATTCACCGAAAATAAACCCTCATTAGGCAAAATTCAATTTAGTTAACGCTAATTAGGCCAAAACTAACACTAATTACAGCAAAATCAGCTCAACTTATCTACGAAATCGCATACAAAATGGAGAAATTGAAGTAGTTGATGTATTCATTTCATGTTTCTTATATATTTTTTTTTAATTCACATTTCAAATCACATTAGGGTTTTAATTCACACTTCTTTCCAATAACCTTCTTTTTCAGTACCACCTTGTACTAAGGTTTCTCTGCTCGGTTGATTTTTCCAGAAGGTACCTGTAAAAAGAAAAAAAAATGCTTTTTATTTTTCAAAATAAATCATGTCGATATCAAAATTCAGCTCAATTAACCTTAATTATGCCATTTAATTAACCCTAATTAATGAAAGTTCAGCTCAATTAACCATAGCTAGGCCACAATTCAGCTTAATTAACCATAATTAGGCAAAATTCAGCCCTAATTCAGTGAATTCAGCGGAAATTGAAAGTTTTAATTGACTAAATGTAGCAAGAAAAACCTGGTCGTTCCTTTAATGGCAACAAAGAGGGAAGGACAGAGGGATCATGGAAAAGTATCGCTTGAGAGAGGAAATTGAGAGACTAGATGGAAATCGCGACAGGTCAACCAAGAGCGCCGCGCAAGAGAGATCGCGGGAGAGGAGGGAGCTCCTTCGTAGCACCAGGGAGGAGAGAGTCGAAATCTTGTTCAAAACCCTAGCACCAGCCGGAGGAGAAAGTAGCGAGCGAGAGAGAGAGAGAGAGAGAGAGTGGCGGAAAGATCTGGGTAGCAAGAGGGAGAGGCGGCGAGAGGGACCTTGTCAGTTCTCAAGAGGAGAAATCCATGCTTTCATGCAGGAGGGAGGGAGAGAGAAGCTTTCGTTGAGAGAGAAGGAGAAGAGAGACGGAAATAAACGGGAAATGAGGCTCCGTTTCCTCAGTTATGTCGAATCATGGAGCAAATCCAAAGGTATAAATGTGAGAGAGCGGAGTTTGACCCATTCCCTTGGACAGAAAATTTGTTCTATCACTCTCACAACCGTCCGATCTCATCATCATAATTTAGGCTTGATGAAACTTAACTATCCCGTTAAGTCTCCTTCCATCTACTCAACGCCTGTCTCTCTTCTACCTCCTATTGCAGAAATAGAAAAGAGTCAGAAATAGAAAGAAGATATGGAAAGATCTCAACCATGGCAAATGGAGAAAGCTTATTACCCTCTCCTGGATTCTCTTTCTCATCCCGTAACCTTCCTCTTCCAAGTCTCGCACCAGCCTCCTCTCGATCTCACGTCTCTCGCACCCGCCTACTCTCCTTCGTCTCCTCTAGACCCTTCACACTCTCAAAGCAGTTGCAATGTCGGCTGATGGTATAGTGTTACCGTCTGATTCGGTTTTTGGTGATGATCTTCTCTCCCCTTCATCCTCCATTGATCCTCATGACCAATCAGGTGAATTTCTAGATCCATTGAAGTTTTTGTGAATTTCAGAATCAATTTAAATAATTTTATAAAATTTCTTTATGCTATATTAATTCCTTTCATTCTTTTATTTTCTTTTATTTTCAGATAATGACTCAATAAATGCTAGTGTAGAAAGTGCATCTCAATTCGAAGAATATGAGATAGAAAAGGCACCCAGATTCGAAGAACTTGAGACAGGTAAGAAATTTCAGAAAATTATGATTCAATATTTTTTTTAATTATTATTTATCATATTCCTCTTTTCAATACTGTTCTATGAGCCTTTCCATGTACTTATTTTTAATTTATTTTTCAGAAAATGGCTCAATTAGAGTTAGTGTAGATTCACCCGAGTTCGAAGAACCAAAGATCGGTAAGGAATTTCCTACCGATCTTGCAGCCTATGAATTTTATAACATGTATGCGTTTCATATTGGATTTAGTGTTAGAAAGGAGAATGTCCGGAAGAATAGAAGAAATTTCAATACCATGCGGTTTTTTAGTTGTAGTAAAGCGGGTGTTTACAGAAATAGACCCAAAGGAGATAAACCACGAAAGCGGAATGAGCTCGATACACGAACGGATTGCAAAGCGCATATGAAAATAAATATTTGCAAAAAAGGTGTTTACACAATTACGTCGTTTGACCCCAAGCATAAACATATTTTAGCCACACCCTCAAAGCGAAGATTCCTAAAGTCTCATAAGGTTATGAATGATTCGCAAAAAGCCATTGCGGATGTGGCAGAATCTGCCGGTCTAAAGCCGAAACAAATCTATGATTTTATGGCAAAGCAAGCAAGAGGTCGGAAACATCTTACTTTTCTTCCGGATGATTATAAGAACTATTTAAGATCGAAACGCATGCATGCAATGGCATTGGGAGATGCAGGGGCTATAATGCAATATCTCCAAACTAGGGTCAAGGAAGACCCGTCCTTTTACTATGCTCTGCAAGTTGATGAAGATGACCTAATTACAAACATTTTTTGGGCTGATGGAAGGTCTTTATTGGATTATGATTGTTTCGGAGATGTTATTTGTTTTGATAGTACCTATAAAACAAATGAATACGGTAGACCTTTCGCTCCTTTCGTAGGTGTCAACCACCATAAACAAACGGTTGTATTTGGTGCGGGATTATTGTATGATGAGAAAATCTCATCTTTTGAATGGTTATTTCAAACTTTCATGCATGCAGTTGGAGGAAAGGCACCTAGAGTAATATTAACTGATCAAGATGCAGCAATGTCTAGAGCAATTGCAAATGTTTGGCCAAATACAACACATCGCTTATGTGTTTGGCATATGTACCAAAATGCCGCTAAGCATCTTAGTCATGTTTTTAATGGCTCCAAATCTTTCGAACGAGATTTTAGTAATTGTGTGTATGATTGTGACGATGAGGAGGAATTTTTGGAAGCGTGGAACGATATGATTGAGAAATACGAGCTCTCTCAAAATAAGTGGTTAACTGAATTATTTGAAATTCGGAAAAAGTGGGCGCTTGTATATGGTCGGCAAGTTTTTTGTGCTGATATGAAGAGCACACAACGAAGCGAGAGCTTTAATAGTATAATTAAGAGGTATTTGAGGCCCACACAACGATTATTGGATTTTTTTAACCATTATGAGAGACTTTTAGAAGAGCGCCGTGATGCTGAGTTACTTTTTGATTTTCGGGCTAGTCAAGGGATTCCGAGTTTTCAATTTTCAGACATGCTAAAGCAAGCTGGAGCCATCTTAACGCCGACTGTGTACAAAGTTTTTCAAGCTGAGTATATGCGCTTCGTGAATTGTGAGGCACATTATGATGGTCAAAGTGAGAATATGCACAAGTATTCTGTTATAAGTGGAGGTAGTGGGAAGAAGAAAAGGTGTACTGTATGGTATGATAGTATGGAAGATAGCATTACATGTTCTTGCTTGAAGTTCGAATTTGTTGGGGTTCAGTGTTGTCATGTTACAAAGGTTTTGGATACTATGAATATTAAGCTACTTCCCGAAAAATATTATTTGAAAAGATGGAGAAAAGATGCGAAATCGTTGATTTCAAAGGTTTCAATGAATCGGATCCTAAGTTGGATAAGTCAAACCGTTACAGTAGTATGTTGGGAGTTTATACCTCTATTTTTTTAAGTGCATCACAGAGCCAAAGGGCAACTAATTATGTGATAGAAAATGCAAATCTATTATTATCTAAGATCGAAGCACTAACACTAGAAGAGAACAATGAAAAAATTTCACGGAGTAATGCAAGGGTTGAAGAGGAAGGGAGATCGAATCCACGTGTGCCTCCAAATTCTGATCTTAATGGACCATCTTAATTGCCAAAGGGTATTAAGAAAAGAGATGGAGGTAAGGATTCCGTAGGTTTAAAAGTTGCCTAGACAAGAACAAGAAAGGAAATAACAGTAAGTATTTTTATAAATATGTTAAGCAACCACATATATACACCTTTTGTTTGCTTAATTTGAATAATTTCCCTTGTGTAGACAATGCTAGAAACAAAGGATCTGCTTCAGGAGCTATTGGACCATCAAGATCAGAAAATGATCAGAAAAGATCAGAAAATAATTTGCCGGTATTAACAAATTATTCTTTATTTGCATATTTACTGATATATATTTTATTGGTTGACTTTTTTTCTATATTTGATATAGGAAATGTATGCTTACGGGTCTGCTTCTGAACTTCTTGATTCCATACATGCTGGACATTTTGGAGGATAACAATTTTAATAACATTAGTGTATTAATTAGTCTTTGAAACTGGAATAAGAAAATTTGTGTGTTTTATTAATATTCAAGTTGAATTTATTTAGTTTGTTGTTCTCTATTGAGGTATTATTTGTAGACTGGTATAATTTTCATTCATATTCAAGTTGAATTTATTTAGTTTGATGTTCTCTATTGAGTTATTATTTGTAGACTGGTACAATTTTCATTCATATTCAAGTTGAATTTATATAGTTTGTTGTTCTCTATTGAGATATTATTTGTAGACTGGTAGAATTTTGATTCATATTCAAGTTGAATTTATTTAGTTTGTTGTTCTCTATTGAGATATTATTTGTAGACTGGTACAATTTTGATTCATATTCAAGTTGAATTTATTTAGTTTGTTGTTCTCTATTGAGATATTATTTGAGTTCTGGGGTCTCTTTTTCTCTTTTAACTTTAGTGCATTGATTGAATTATTATAGTCGATGTATTGATACAATTTTGAATTCCAATGGTGATACTGGTAGTACAATCTTCTATTCCTAATTTTTGCTGAGTCAATTCAAAATACCTTTTGGATTTTGTTAATTTGCATTGAAATGATAAGTTTATTAACAAAATCTCTACAACAATTCAACACTTAAAAATGAATACAACTAATCTAACAAAACAAATTGCATATCATCTCAAACATATCATATTACAAACAAAATTATAACTCAATTTCAGTTAATGATGATCCATTTTTAATCCATGCACCATCATGCCAGAATACGTCACTTTTAGCTTGCAAAATCTTCACCCTCTTATTTCTTACCTGCATGAAATAAGACCGGAATTAGATAACTGTTATTGATTGGACATATCGATACCAAAGAATAAAACTTTCGATATATGCTACGTCATAATATCCTCACTTTTTAAGCATATTCATTTCGTGAAAAGGCATGCAAATTCAGGTCGAAAACAGAGATTGAAAATGGCATGAATTATGAGTTCAATTTGCAAATTTACAAAAAATAGGAATTCACAAGTTTATTTACTACAATGTAAATTCTAATTTCAGTAATTAGTCTTCTCTACTCATTGCATATTGATATTTGGTGGTTAATCCCCAAATTAGTTCGGTTCTTAAAATCAAAATCACGTATTTGCAAAATTACATAAGTTTGATTAGGGATTAAATAAAAATCTCAGAAAATATATAGTTGAATTAGCAAGTAGATTAAATTTGAGAGTAAATCATTGGATTAGTGATTGAATATTAAAATTACCAGTGGTGAAGCGAGAGAAGAACTCCGAGATTGAGTTAGGGGGAGCTGACCGTCATAGAAGCGAGATCTATCGAGACGGTGCAGACCAGCCATAGAATCGGAATGAACTCATGAGTCTCGAGGCAGAGCTGAGCGGTCAGAGAAGCCCGTCGATCTCTCCAGGAGGAGGTGGCGAGTGGATCTCTTGAAGAGGATCTGCCCATTCAATCTCTCGCAAGATTGAAGATTGAGTCACGAATCGACATGGAGAGAGATGAACTTTCCAAATTAGAAGAAAGAGGCGTGTATATTTTTGCTTAACGGAGAGTTAACTGGAGGTTTGTGTTTAATCAAAGAGGATATTGATCTGATGAGATCGGGCGATTGTGAGAGTGATGGAACAAATTTTCTGTCCCAAGGGAATGGGTCAAACTCCGCTCCCTAAATTTGTACGTAAAAATTGAGTTTTGCTTTGTATGTATTTTAGCCAATGTTACAGAATGCGCTAGGCGCTAGTCGGGCGGTCGGGACCATCGAGGATTAATCGGGGATTAATCGGAGATTAATCGGACCTAGGCGGATTTATATTTTTTAGTATTTTTATATATTATATATAATTTTTATATATTATATCTAATTAGTAACGGTTCTTCCTGGAAAACCGTTACTAATATGTATTTAGTAACGGTTCTGTCTAAAAAAAGTTACTAATATTAGTAACGGTTCTTTCAGAAAACCCGTTACTAATATGTAATTAGTAACGGTTCTTTCTGGAAAACCGTTACTAATATGTAATTAGTAACGGTTATTTAGAAACAACCGTTACTAATATGTAATTAGTAACGGTTCTTTCTGGAAAACCGTTACTAATATGTAATTAGTAACGGTTCTGCCTATAAACCGTTACTAATATTAGTAACGGTTCTTTCGGAAAACCGTTACTAATATGTATTTAGTAACAGTTTTTATATAAGAACCGTTACTAAAACGCACAGAACGCCGACTAGCATAATTTCTAGGCGTTTTGCTCCCGCCTAGCGCCTGGGCGGCGCCCAGGCGGCCGCCTGGACCGCATTTTAGAACATTGATTTTAGCATCATTGTATATATATAATTAGTAATATAACTTCATTAAATATCAATAGAATTAGTAATTTAATAATTTAAAAACATAATAATAATTTATAGAAGGCAAATTTATGATCTTTTTCTTGGTTATTCATATATTTGTGATGAATTTTTGATACTTCATATTTTTTCCCCTAATAGTGATAATTTTTGTTATGAAGTAAAAAATAAGCTTTTTTAAATAAAAATTCATACATTTTTATTTTAAGTGATATTTGAGAGAGAAACAAAATATTTATGTTAAGTACTAAATATCTGTTTTAATTATCCAAAAATATTTATGTACGTATCTATATCCGAAATATCAGTTTAATATTTGAACCGTATCTGGATCTGGATAATTTTAGATCCGTATCCAGAAAAAAAAAATGGATACGGATCTAATATGATCACTATCCAAACCATTTACACCCTATACATATTGGACAAATAATAAGATCAGATGTAAATGTGAATATTACATCGAATAATAGGGCTCGATACTCATACAAGAAAATAATATGCCTAGAAGTAAATGAAAAAAACTTATCCGATCGATTAATAGGGCCGGATATTTATCCAAACAAATAATAGGGCTGGATGTAAATGAAAAGAACATATTCGATGGATTAATAGGTCCAGATATTCATAAACGGTGTTACTTAATTATTTATATAATAGTTGTTTCACTATATATCAATAGTTATAAGATTATGTGGGTGAAAATTCTGTGTAAAATAAATACTAATAAAATTTAGTCTTTTCAAAACTTTTAATAAAGCATATAATTGTGATTGATTCACATGCAACGCACGTGCCTTGCTCTGGTTTAACTGAAAACAGAGCAGCTAGAACACAATTTGGCCTTGTCGGGCACAAGGGCCGAAGCAGGCGGGGTTTATGAGTTTATATATAGTGCCCCTTTAGTTTCCCCAGTGAACAGTGCTTGTTTTTAAAACTGCCTTCATTGTTGGTGTTTTGGACCCTCGTACTTGTGGTAATAAGGCAGATCTCACTCAAATTTTTTCAGACTTTTTTGGATCTCGCTTACTGGTAGTAATCGGGCAGAATCCCGTCCAAAAATTAAAAAAAAATTTCCAGCCCATATATACTCTCCCTCACTCTCTCCAGAAAAGAGGAGAGAGAAGCATATGCTGATTACTAGCTCGTTGCCAGCGATCTGCATGCCGCTGAACCACTTCGCTGACAATTCACCACCACAACTACCAGCACGTATGTTTCTATTTATTTTCTTTTTGTTGCTTTTTATTTCTTTTTATTACATTTGTTTTATTTTTTGGTAGTTTTGAAAATTGCTTTCAATTTATTGTTTTGGACTCCACTTAATGCAGGTAATTGTACAAAATCTCGCACATTTTTTCTTTTTTTTTTTTAAATGTGGATCCTACTTACTGCTGGTAATCTAGCAACCTTATTTTTCTAGTGTTTAATTAATTGTTTGTTATTAATGGTTATTTCATTTTCTATTTTTCAGGAATTACTGAAGGTGCAAGAGACAAAAATCCATTAGTTAGGAATATTTGCTATTAATTACTTTCTAGAAATTATCATTTGTATTTAGATGTTTATGTAAAAGTAAAAGGAATTTTTTTATTTATGGAAATTATTTTGGTTTGTGGAAATTTAATTTAAAAATTTTGTTTGATAAAAATGTGTCCGATTAATCAAACCACATATTACAAAAAATTTATTTTATTTTAATTAACAAAAAAAAATCAACTTAACTTGAGTTATCACTATATATCTCAGTTACTTGACGTAATGAGTTCAGTATATATTGTAGTGAAAGGAATACGCTACTTACTGCTCGAAATCACATCAAGTTGTATTACAAAATCATGTGCTGGTTTTCAAGATCACGTGACCATGCTGAAAATGCAGTGTTTACCTTGGGAAAATGTGAGCGAAAACCAAGGGGCAGGAAAAGAAATTCAGCGGATTTGCAGGTGGATTGTGATTTTTACACAGATAGAACATGGTAGCTTGTTTGTAAATTCACTTGTTCTTGAAGACTGCCCCCAAGTTTGAGCTGTACTTTTGGCTCTTTTAGCAGACATTATTCGTTTAATTTAAAGTGAAAAATGTCAAAATACAATAAAACCGGTATTTGAACCCAGGTCGATGGCCAGCATGCAGAAAACCAACTAGCCATGAATAGTAAGTATATCTAGTAAGATATATATAATCCTAAATGCAGTTTTCTACCGTACTAATTCCTCAGTTTGCCACGTCAGTTAAAAAAAAATGTGCCATCCAATATTCATCATTTGGTTATGATTTTTCTTACAATTTATTAAGATGGCTTAAATTTAAGTGCTCTTGGTTCATGCTACTTTAGCGTGCCAATAGCAACTAGAGTAGTAATATTATATTTGAACTTTATTTCTTAATTCTTCTTTTCTTTTTACAGGCCCCTTCATCTTCAATTGAGCTCCGTTTCTTCCCCCCAAATCAACTATTGCTAAATGATGCTCAGTAAACTTCACTACTCCTTTCTCATACGCTAAGCTGTTTTTCTTTTTCTTTGCTCCGCCTCCCTGTCCAGATTGGAATGCTCTCCCTCTCTATCTCTCTCAACGGAGAGAGAAAGGTTGGTTTCCGCCAACGCTGCCGTCCGCCGCCTCTACAACCGCACGTGCCGCCACAAACTGATCCACAGACGCCATTATAACCGCCACAAACGCTGACGCCTCTCAAAATCAGAGAAAAAACTCTCCTTTCTCATTTCAACCAAAGGTTAAGAGATGATTTTGATGGTTGGCAACTGTTAGTTTATTTTTGTGGATAGAAAAGGTAACTAGAAAAACGTTTTATTTATTTTTTTATTTTTTAAGCAATTTGGTAAATATTGTTTATTTTATATAGTATTTTTTTTTCTTTGTCAATTGGGTCAGTCAATTTGGCAGATAAAATTGCATAACTGTACTGACAGGTACGTCACAAGAAGTGTACTCTCTGTTTTGAAGAAACCACAGGTACCAAAATAGACCGGTACATAAATTTAAGAAACCCTAATTTTGGATTTTTATCATTTAATTTTTTTCGAAAAATGATTTTTATCATTTAATTTAAAGTTAAAGTTACATTTTTTTTTAATTGGTACTTTAGATAATTGAGAATGATGCCAGTGGATATGAGGTATGCGCAAGAAGAGAATTTGCAAGATGGTTTGTGAAATTTAATTCAATTTTAGGAAGGTAAATATTTAAACATAAAGACATAATTTATTTGATCTTAATTTACATGTAAGTTTTAGTTTTTTGAAATTTTCAAAACACGATATAGTTTGTTGAGCAAACATGTACCTTAAAATAAAAGAATAAAAACAAATATGTATCCATTACAAATTCAGAACATAAGGAGAGCACTCTCAAATTTCAATTGAAAACTGAAGTCTATGGAGTTATAAGACTACCAATTATTATTTATGGCATGGAAATATTTTGCATTCTTGAAACAAACATGTACCTTGAAATAAAAAAATAAAAACAAATATGTACCCATTACAAATTCTTCCATGTGCGAAAATCAGATGGCAGTCTTACTCTGTTTGGCCTTTTTTCCTCTAATTTCACATTTATTTTGAAATTTTATCTTACATATTGGTGCTTTTGTTTGTCAATTTTAGGGGCATATTCTAGGAATGATTCCATGATTGCGGAGTTTTCTCAACATTGCAAGAGCAAGGACCTTCTGTCCATTGATTAGTTAGATTTTGATCTCTCATCTCAAACTCTTCCTCAGTTTTTAAGCTTTTCACTTTTCGGTTTTTAAACTTTTCACTTTTCATTGATTAGATAGATTTTAATCCTACATTTTGGTATGGTATTAATACTTTAAAAACATGCAAACCAATTGGTGTACCTTGCTTTCGGCAGAATATATGTAATCCTGAAAAATCAATAATTAATGTGAAGGATGAGATTAAATAGTTAATCTTTTAGCTTAAACGTGGTTATTTTTTATTGACGCTTGAAACATGTTTAATAAAATGCTTAACTAACTTATTTTACTTATCTATTTGTAACGTAATTAAATTCGCTTAGTAATGTTTATTTTGTACTATTTACAAAGTCAGTTTGTGTTGTGCAATCCGAAAAGGAGCGAACTTTTTCTTAAAAGATTTAATGCTACATTACTCATTTTATTACCATGGCACAAAATATGGTTAATTGTGTATTCATTTTTCTTTCTTGTTTGTCGTGGTAACCGACAAAATCAAAAAAAAAAAATTGATAATTTCGCACAAAGCGCGAATATCCCTTGTTGATAATTCTTAAACTTGTAACATAATGCTATTTATAGCGGGGCCAAAACTGCAATGTCCAAAGAGTATATAAAAAAAATTGAGATTTACAAGCGATCGCTTGCTTTGTTCTATTAAGGTGAGCTCATATGACCTCATCTAAATTATTAAATCAATTATGTTAGACGTAAGATTCTAAATTCGAATACTTTACCTATGAAAATGTGGAGCTAATACCATACCACAAAACTATCTACACGCGGTTTCAATTTAACCACGCGATCCATCAAATACACGACCCAAATTATTATCGTCTCCTTCAAATTCAAGAATCATTTATTTCCCAAACTCCATCTTTCTCTATAAATCTTTTGGTGTTGCTGATATGCCTTTTATACTTGATGATATGCTTTTGTGTATTGATGTATGTTTTTTTGTATTTTGCTTATATGTCTTTTGTATTGTTGATATATCTTTTGTATTGCTGATATTTTTCTGTTATGTAGTCATGATATACTTTTTGTATTACTGATATGTCTTTTGTTATGCATTAATGAGATGTTTTTTTAGTATTTTTCACATTCATTTTGTATTTTGATTTTTCTCTTTTTTTTTGTATAGTTGATATGTTTTTTGGTATATATGAAATGTCTTTTTGTATTGCTGTATGTCTTTTTGTACTGCTGATATGTCTTTTATATTACTCACATACTTTTTGTATTGCTCAGTAATACATTAATGTGTTTCACCCACGCGCGCGTGCGTGGGTGCAAATGTGGGTGATTTTTTTTGGTGGCGCGTAGCGCACATTCTTTTTTAGATAACGTGATGACTTTTGAGTAAGTCGGGGACGCGAGTGGTATATAAATCGGCGTTATGTATCCGGAGTCTACTTTCTATTAGACCCAGTTTGCGTAGTAAAGCTTTGATCACTATTGGTAATTATTAATTAATTATAGACTAGCTGTTCGGGTGCATTTGCTAATGAACTATAGACTAGTTGCTCAAGCGCATCATAATCATGAAATATTAGGCTGAAATCTCATCAGTATCAAACAATAAATCAAGAAAAAAATCTTCAACCAATAAAAAATCATTTTTAATTGTTCCCTTAGCCTTGTCTTTGACTACAGACCAAATTTCAAGTGTTCCCTGCAAAATTTTATCATTTCATAGGGGAGTAAGGAACGCCATAGGGCACAATGGATTCATACTTTTTGTCGAGCAATTACTCGGGAGTGCGGACAGTGCAATTTATTACGAACGGCCAGTTTCGCGACAAAAGGGTGTATCCCATTCACAAACAGGAGCAAGAAGTAAAGATGGAGAAACCCAAATGAGCAACTAAGGAGATAGATAAAACCATCAAGCCCTAGATTGCTCTCTACTAGGACATCACAGGAATACGCCCCGCATGAGCATTGACAACGCGAGCGCGGAACCATCTTTATTTTATTTATTTACTTTCTCAACACAACCCAACCAATAAATAGACCAGTTTGCATTACTTACCAAACTCTAGTCTTTGGACTCCATGTAGATCAACACCCGAGCTTACTACGACGCAAGATCGTGAGGACGACCGCTCAAGTAAACTGTGATCTATAAATTTGATTAGGGACCTGACGCGAGAGAGAAACCTTTTCATTTTATTTACTTTCTTTGCACAACCCAACCAACCTATAGACTGGTTTTGATTACTTACCACTCTAGCTTACTACAACGCGCGGTCGTGAGAACAATCACGCAAGTATACTGAGCTCTATAAATTTGTTTAGGGACCTGATTTTATCTATACACCACATGCTTTTTCTGGCGCCATTGTAGGGGAGGCACAAATATTGGAAATCTAGTTTTTGGTAGTGAGATCAAAGCATTTTTCTTTTCTTTTTAATCTTAGGTTTTTCTTTTGTTATCGCAGGAAGTGATACTAGCCGGTAGAAGCTTGCGCTACAAATTTTCACATCAAAAGAAATACCCAGCCACCATACCACCAATCACACCTAGACAAACCGCACACACAAGAAACCCACCCGTGGGCACGAAACAAACGACGATGTCAGGAGGCAACTCATCAGATGATACGATGGAGGAATGAACAAACACTGTGACAAGAGCGAGAGGCACGACACCACGAAAACCAACAACTCTACCTAATCCTAATCCACCCAATCCGCCAAATCCTAACCCGAACGTTCGACCAAACCCTCCACGACAACCGATCCGAAGGACACGGCATGACTACGCTTGACCAGGCAGAGGACCCACATGAATGAACAAACACTTGGACAGGAGTGAGAGGAGCGACACCACGAAATCCAACAATTGCACCTAATCCTATATCCAGTAAGAAGGCATGTTCCTGAGCAAGACAGAAAACCCACATGAACAAGTCAATGCTGTGATGACTCTAAGGAGCGGACAAGTATATCAAGGACTTACCATGGAGATTCAAGGCAAACCCACCACAACCTGCAGTATCATCACCGCAACACACGGTAAAACATCAAAACGTGATCAACTCACCGCCCCGAAAAGAACAAAGAACACTTTCTGGATATCTCACCGTTTTGTCCGCCATTGTTAGGGTCATCATTCTGTCTTCCAATTCTCCTATCCTAAGTCTCTTGAGGATAGACAATGGCATAAGACTCACGCTCTCACCTAGGTCACAAAGTGATCGGTCGAACCTTTCTTTGCCAATATGATATGGTAAGGAGAAACTGCCCTAGTCTTTTAGTTTTTGCGACTGCTTGTTCTGGATTATCACGCTGCATTGCTCCATGAGCGCAATGGTCTCGAAATCTTCTAGCCTCTTCTTGTTGGACATGACATCCTTTAGGAATTTTGCGTAGGCAGGCATCTGTGTCATCACGTCTATAAAGAGATACGTGACATGGAGCTTCTTCAGGATTTCGGCGAATCTCGCGATTTACTGATCGAGGTTATATCTAGCGAGTCTTCGAAGGAAAGGTGGTAGTGGCCTGTAAGGTGGCAGGAGGTTATAGTCAGGTCCTGGTGGTGTGGAAGAGAAGTCTAGGCTTGGTTTATCAGTGGGTTCTGGTGTCGTAGATTATGGTGCAGGTTTGGTTGGTTCTTTCGCTCGACTCTCCTCGGTTTCCCTCGGTGGGCGGCAGTGAAAGGGTGAGACTCACATATCGATAGACTTTGTGGTTGTCAAGATGAATGTTGATCGCCGTTGCCAGATTATATTGGGAAGACCATTCGTGAAAACTGTAGGCGCAATCATAGACATGAGGAAATGGCAACTATCTTTCAACCTCACAGAAGATAAGATGGAGTTCAGCTTCATAAAATCAACTGTGAGACCTAGAGTTTAAACATGTTGCAGCATAGGGGTATAATACGCGGAACAAGATGAAGTCCCAGACCTACCTAAGGACTCTTGCATGTTACTGTAATCCTCGGTACTCAGACAATTTTCCACATGGTCATGCCAAAGCTGGGCATGTGGGGGATTATCTTTGGAAAGGGGCACGCGGGAAATAGTGACTAGCACAGGTCATGCCTGAGCTGAGTGTGCTGGAAACTGCTTTGCCGATACTCATACATGGTTAAAATTAACTGAGCAAGCTATTCGGACTTGGGCTCAGGTCACAATATGGAATAATACACCAAGTATGAGATACTCATTCCATAAAAGGCAAGAGTTGTATATGATGCAATTCAAAAGTATTCCTACCCAAATAGTTGAGCATTAAGGGTTGCGCTGGAGCGCGCTTACTGGTCAATGAAATACGGATCTTGACTCACTATGAAACCTCATTTAATTGAAGTTTTCGAATCAATACTACTGAAGGTAGTTGATTTGAATAAAATAGTGGGAGTACAATATAAGAAACACCAAAACAAAACAACCCCAATGAATAAATAATAATGGCACTTTACATTTTTACTTGTAGAATAATGGCAAACAATAACAATTCAACTGGGTTGAATTTGCGAGCTATCCTTGAAAAGGATAAACTCAATGGGTCTAACTTCCTTGACTGGTTTAGAAATCTGAGAATTGTTCTCAAGACTGACAATAAACTCTATGTCATAGAAGAGGCTTACCCAGAGAAATCAGAATAGGAAGCCACAAGGGCTGTCCGGGACGCGTATGCTAAATATGTCAATGATGACACAGAGGTAGCTTGCCTCGTGCTAGCGACCATGACCTTCGAGCTTCAGAAGTAACTGGAGGACATGGGTACTTATGATATGATCGTAACTCTCATGCAAATGTTCCAAGAGCAGACTAGAGTTGAGCGCTACAAGGCGACCGTCTCTCTAACTAATACGAAGATGGTTGAAGGTTAATCTGTGTGTGCTCATGTACTCAAGATGAAGAGCTATCTTGATGAATTGGAGAGGCTTGGTTCAACTATGCCCAGAGAATTGGTTGTTGACATAATTCTCGGGTCGTTGTCTCCTAGTTTCAAGCAATTCATCATGAACTATAATATGCATCAGATGGAGAAATCCATCACCGAGTTGCATGAGATACTTAAGAACGCACAGGAGGACATGAATACAAATATTGTCAATGACGCCCTAATGGTTCACAAGAAAAGGGATAAGAAGACCAGAAACAAGAGCAAGGGTAAAGGCAAGGTGTTGCCTAAACCTAAGATCAAGAAAGACAAGGATGGAGTTTGCTTCCATTGCAACAAGGTTAGCCATTGGAAGAGAAACTGCAAACTCTATCAAGATAAAATCAAGATGGGTAGTGTGACTACTACGTCAGGTATTTTTTTTTATTGAAACTAATTTACTTACTCCTGAATCAAGAAGCGTAGTGGTCTTGTATTAGTACTTAATAATTGTTATTTTGTACTTGCTATGAGCGGAAATATTATTTCTATTTCTAGTCTAGATTTGGATGGTTATAAATTTATTATTGAGCATAATAATTGTTCTATCTTAAAGTATAATCTTTTATATGGAATTGTTCTATTAGAAAGAGGACTTTATGTGTTAGATCTTAAGAAAGAGAATTACAAGTCCATATATAACATTAATACTAAATGATTTAAATCAAATGACTCAAACCCGACATACCTCTGGCATTGCCGCTTAGGTCATATAAATGAGAAATGCATTTCTAAACTCCAATCTTATGGACTTTTTGTTGGTTTTATGCCCTATGCCTTTGTATATGAGACATAATTGTATTTGTTATGTGAATCAAAATTTGCATTTGTTTAGAGATATTTAATAAAGCGCGTATTGGTTATTTTATTCATTTGATTTAAAATAAACCTTGAATATGTTATTCAGCTTTGTATCATCGAAATATGTGATTATGATAGTAAAACTACAGACTAGTATGAAAAACGTATTCTAAACCATCCCTCATCATTTATAGGATATTTGTGGAGACAAATATACTTGCAGAATCATATACAATATACTTATTTAAGTATGCAAGATATAAATGTACATCAGTATGTTAGTTAATTGATGATCATATTTTACTGATCATGAGTAAGTGTTACTAAATAATTAACATAGATATATGTTGGAGAACATATATTGGATTGACCCACCGGGAGAATTCCACATGGTTCGTGCCATTGATATGTCTTATCAATAGTATTGTTATCCTTAGACTTGAGATTATCTCGGTTTCCTACATATGGAATTATATACTTTAACATAATCCAATATTACCTTTAATCGGGTAACCATAAGGGTTATGATTAGGTACATAATGAAACATGCGGAGGAATGAGATAGATCAAGATAGGATTTGTTCCTCTCATAAATGAAAGAGATATCTTAAGGCCTCTTGATGATTTTGATTGAAGAAAATGCACGACCGTGCTCGAATGAATTAATAAGGAGTTATTAATGTCAATCATGGTTCGATCAAATTCGGGATCAAGAAACATTATCGTACTACATAATGTTGACAAAATCCATGCCTTATGGTCGATATAGATATCATGTAACAAAGGGATACAATACAAGGACAATACATAGGTTTGGATCGAATCATCGATATTTACTTAAATTGGGTAGTCATGATGACATGCTAGAGTCCGCTCATGATTTATAATCAGTTGTGATTATTGTCATCATTAAGTAAACCTATAGGGTCACACACAAAGAACAACCGTTGAAATATACATCGAAAAACATAACTTATGTGATAAGTTATATAAAAGATTATATAGTTATTGGCACATATAATTCTATATCTTATATGATAAGATGTGTTACATATATGGTTATATAGTAACTAAGTACATATGATTAAATGAACAAAGACTCCTCTTTGAAAAGGTGGACTATATATACCCAAAAGGCTCTCAGATTTCAGTCTATGCCATTCATAATTCTCATTCCATTTTATTAGACAAAAGAGAGAGAAAGAAAAAAGGGAGAAAATTCCGAATTTCTCTTTAGAATTTTCTGTGATTCAAAACGTGAAGAACGGAGACTAGCATATCCTTTCTTCATCAGTTTAAAGGGGTTGTTCCATGTGGATACCGATAGAGGACCAAACGATTCGTGTCGTCTTATTGATTTGGTTAAATTTGTGAAAGTCATTTTGGAGAATCGATTTGATTGAGAATCGAATTGGTTGTGAGTCATTTCGGTTGAAGAAGCGTTTGGAGGCGATTTTAAACAAACGGGTTTGTGTGGTGGAAATCGATAATCGTTACCGGTTTGTACAAAAGGAGAAGAAAGACTCTACTGCTTCAAGTTCAAGATCGGATCAATTCTCGATCTGATAGGTATGAACTTTAAGTTCTTATTGTTCTTTGACTTAATCATATTTCACTGATCCGTTTCTTTTGGTTTTCTTGAATTCTTGAATGTCTTGAATCTAGAATCCACTTTCGCTGCGTCAAGAATGCTCAAGAAATCTCAACAGTGGTATCAGAGCCAAGTGATTTACGATTAAGTTAAGATTATTAAAACCAATTTCGATTTGATGTTAAGGCGTTATTTTTCAAAATCGTAAATTGGTTATAAGTTTACATTTTGCATATAGCATGGCCGATTAGATATGTGATGAATGAATGTGTTTGTGATGATGTGTGTGATGTATGTGTGTGATGTATGTAGTGTAACGACGGGCATGGTTCCGTTCGTTTATATAATTATTTGTATGTAACCACGACCTCACAATCCTCATGGAGATGAAGGAGTCTACCATACGTTCCTTATGGAGATGAAGGAAGGGCACCATCCACCATACGTTACTCAAGGAGATGAAGGAGTCCACCATCCACTTCACATTCTTCATGGAGATGAAGGATTTCATTATCATTGCCTTGTGTGATTGTTTATATCTTATGAAATGATCTTAATGTTTGGCTCATTTCGATCATTTAGGTCATGCTATGTGGGTTTATATTTATTTTATTTATTTTAATGATGTGATGTGATGTGATGTCATCAAATCCGTGGCCATCTCATCCCCAACTTTTGCGCCTAGTTTTTCAAGTTGATCGATGTACCCTTTCATTTTCAGAATATGAACACTCACCGAGGAGTTGGGTTGCATCTTACAACTAACTAGAGCGCAATGCGCATGGTACCTTTCATTTATAACTTGCTCTTGGAACATTTCTAACTTGCTCTTGGAACATTTCCTTAAGAGCAGCCAATATGTCTAATGCCACTTTATCTTCAAACAACTTTTGAAGCTCGGCATCCATAGTGGCTAACATGAGACATATCACATCGGTTAAGTCACTAAGATGCTTTGCATAAGCGTCTTAGGAATAGCCTCTTCAAGGACATAAGCCTTCTTTTCTTGCTTGAGAACAATTCTCAACTTCCGATACCAATCGAGAAAGTTTTTCCCATTCAATTTGTCCTTCTCAAGGATGGATCGCAGGTTCATGTTTGAATTGTTGCTTGTTGCCATTTTCTATAGAAAATATGAATCCAGGTTGACGTTAACAATTTGTATCTTGTGTGAGATATATAATATTAGCTCCCACTATTTTTATTCAAATCAATAACCCTCGAAGTATTGATTCGAAAATTTCTAACTTAAAATTTCATAGTGGCTCAAGATCCATATTTCATTAAGTCCTAAGTGCGCTTGGGCTCAACGCGTAGAACTTAATTATTCAAGTAGGAACCCTTCCAATTGTATCTTATACAACTGTTGAACAAATCATAGGATCAGCATCACATGCTCGGCGTATTTATCCTATTATATGCCTCAAGACCAATTCCGACTTGATAGCGCTTTTAAGTCCAACCATGTCCACTATCGGGAATCACCATTTCCCGCCTCTTACCCTCCTAAGATTAAACTAAACTCCGTTGCTTAAGCAAACCCGAGTTAGGAAGATCGAAGGAATAATAACTATAGACACTTGTGGGGCATTTTATGACTTAACATTAACTTGAGGGATTATAATGTTTAACTTGACTTTCACTTTATATTATTTTATTACCTCCCAACTTCAAGCCATTTGTCCAAAATTTCAACATGCATAACATGAGCAAGACCATCACCGAGTTGCATGGTATGCTTAAGAATTTCGAGGCGACCATGAAGGCAAATGTTGCCGGAGAGGTCCTCGTCATTCAGAAAGGGAAGGGGGGTAGAAAAGGAAGTTC
Source organism: Juncus effusus (assembly GCA_027726005.1). Taxonomy (NCBI): domain Eukaryota; kingdom Viridiplantae; phylum Streptophyta; class Magnoliopsida; order Poales; family Juncaceae; genus Juncus; species Juncus effusus. The sequence continues at coordinate 6,279,039 of CM050906.1, read as the reverse complement.
AAAGACAAGCCTAAAAGCAAAGGTAAGGGCAAGAAGTTGCTCGCACCTAAGGGCAAGAAACTCAAGGATGTCACTTGCTACTTTTGCGACAAGCCTGGACATTACAAGAGGAGCTGTCCGGCTTACCTCGAGGATCTAAGGAAGAAGAAGGGTAATGAGACTACCACTTCAGGTATACATGTTATAGAAATTAATTTTTCTACTTCCTCATCTTGGGTATTAAATACCAGATGCGGTACTAAGGAGTAGAAGATTAGAGAAGGATGAAGTTGACCTATGTGTCGGAAATGGAGCAAGAGTTGTTGCATTGGCCGTAGGAACTTATGTTTTATCTTTACCTTCTGGACTTGTAATAAATTTAAGTAATTGTTACTATGTACCTGCTGTGAACAGGAATATTGTGTCTGTATCGAGATTGGTTATGGATGGATTTAAGTTTATTATTGAGAATAATAACTTTTCCTTAAGTAAACAAAGCCTTTTCTATGCGAGTGGTCAATTAGAAAATGGTATTTATGTTTTACATCTTGATCATGATCATGATCATTACAAGTCGATCTAAAGCATTAATACCAAGAGGTTTAAATCGAATGATTTGAATCCCACATACTTCTGGCATTGTCGTCTAGGATTTATAAATGAGAAACATATTTCGAAACTCCATCCACATGGATTATAAGACTCTTTTGATTTGGAATCATTTGAGACGTGCGAGTCTTGTTTATTAGGTAAGATGACGAAAGCTCCTTTCACTATGAAAGGTGAGACGGTTGGTGAGTTATTAGAACTTATACACACGGATGTATGTGGTCTAATGAGTACACCGGCTAGAAAATCAGCTAGGTAAGAAGATTAAAATACTTCGATCGGATTGAGGCGGCGAATTTCTAAGCCTAGAGTTTCACGATTATCTGAAAGAGTGTGGAATAGTTTCAAACTCACTCCTCCTGTAACACCACAATGGAATGGTGTATCAGAAAGGAGAAGCCGAACTTTATTAGATATGATTCGTTCTATGATGAGTTAAACGAATCTTCCTATATCTTTTTGGGGTTATGCCATTGAAAGTACCGTGTTCATTCTTAATAGAATACCATCGAAAGCTGTTCAAAAGACTCCATATGAGATATGGACTGGGAAGAGTCCCACATTGTCTTTTCTAAAGATTTGGGGCTGCGAAGCTTAGGTTAAGCGTCATATTTCTGACAAGTTAACATCAAAATCAGACAAATTCTTATTTGTGAGATATCCTAAAGAAATAAGAGAATATTACTTTTACAACCCGTCAGAGCACAAAGTGTTTGTTGCTCGAAACGGCCACTTTTTGGAAAGGGGTTCATTTCCGAAGGAAATAGTGGGAGTAAAGTAAATCTTGAAGAAGTTCAAGAACCACATGAAAGCAATGAACAGTCGATAGAATCTTCAAGAGTTGAAAAGCCACATGTTGAAACACAAGAGCTTCCTCGTAGAACAGGTAGGACCCGTCATGAACCCGAGAGATATGGATTTCTCGTTAGTAATGAGGATGATGTAACGCTCATAGATGATGAGCCTACATCCTACAAAGAAGCTATTACATGCTCGGACTCCAATAGATGGCAAGATGCCATGAAAGTCAAGATACAATCCATGTATGATAATCAAGTTTGGAACTTGATTGATCCACCCGAAGGTATTAAGACCATCGGTTGTAAATGGGTTTTCAAGAAGAAAATCGACATGGATGGTATGGTGCACCTATAAAGTAAGACTGGTTGCGAAAGGGTTTCGACAAACCCATGATATTGACTATGACGAAACTTTCTCACCAGTAGTTATGGTTAAGTTCATAGGAATTCTGTTTGCCATACCTGCATATTATGACTATGAGATATGGCAAATGGATGTCAAAACAACATTCCTTAACGGGAATTTACTCGACGATGTGTATATAACACAACCCGAAGGTTTTGTCGATCCAAAGAATTCGGGAAAAGGTATGCAAATTGCAATGATCCATTTATGGATTGAAGCAAATTTCTCGGAGTTGGAATCTTCGTTTTGATGAAGAAATCAAACAGTTTGGTTTCATCAAAAATGAAGATGAGCCTTGTGTTTACAAGAAGGTTAGTGGGAGCGCGATTGTTTTTCTCGTACTATATGCGGATGATATATTACTCATCAGAAATGACATTCCCACATTGATAAATGTGAAGACATATTTGGGAAAATCATTCGTAATGAAGGACATAGAAGAAGCCGCCTATATATTGGGCATCAAGATCTATAGAGATAGATCGAGAAGACTTTTAGGTCTAAGTCAAAGTACTTATATTGACAAGATGCTGAAAAGGTTTCGCATGGCAGATTCTAAGAGAGGATTCATACCTATGTAACATGGCATATTATTGTGTAAGACTCAATGTCCTACTAGTCAGCAGGAACGAAATCGCATGAGTAAGATTCCATACGCCTCGGCTATTAGATCTATCATGTATGCCATGATATGTACTAGATCAGATGTATCATATGCATTAAATGCAACAAGAAGATATCAGTCTAATCCTGGTAAAAGTCACTGGATAGCGGTTAAGAATATTCTTAAGTACTTGAGAAGAACTAAAGATTCATTCTTAGTCTATGGAGGACTTCAAAGTGAGTTAGTTGTAAAGGGTTACATGGACTCAAGTTTTGAAACCGACAATGACGATTTCAGATCGCAATCAGGTTATATATTTTGATTGAATGGAGGTGTTGTAAGTTAGAAGAGTTCCAAACAAAGCACGGTTGCAGATTCTTTGACAGAAGCGGAGTATATAGCAGCTTCGAAAGAAGCTAAGGAAGCAGTGTGGATGAAGAAGTTCATTGGCGAGCTTGATGTGGTTCCTAGCATCGCGGATCCCATAGTTCTCTATTGCGACAACAATGGAACGATTGCTCAGGCAAAGGAACGGAGATCGCACCATCGATCCAATCACATACTTCGCCGTTTCCATTTGATCAGAGAGATCAACAAGAGAGGATACGTTGATATATGCAGAGTTGACAACGATGACAATATCGCTGATCCGTTGACTAAGTCCCTTGCACAAGCAAAACATTAGGGTCATGTTAGGTCGATGGGTATTAGATACTTATTAGATACGGTCTAGTGCAAGTGGAAGTTTGTTAGTTTTATGTCCTAGGCCTTTGTATATGAGACCTAGTTGTATCTGGTATGTGAATCAAACTTTGTATTTGTTTAGAAATATTGAATAAAGTGCGTATTGGTTATTTTATTCTTTTGATTTAAAATAAACCTTGAATATGTTATTCAGCTTTGTATCATCAGAATATGTGATTCTGATAGTAAAACTACATAGTAGTATGAAAAACGCATTCTAAATCATCCCTCATCATTTATAGGATATTTGTGGAGACAAATATACTTGCGAAATCATATACAATATAATTATTTAAGTATGCAATCTATAAATGTACATCAGTATGTTAGTTAATTGATGGTCATGTTTTACTGATCATGAGTAAGTGTTACTAAATCATTAACATAGATATATGTTAATGAACATATATTGGACCCACCGGGAGAATACCACATGGTTCGTGTCATTGGTATGTCTTATCAATAGTATTGTTATCCTTAGACTTGAGATTATCTCGGTTTCCTACATATGGAATTATGTACTTTAACATAATCTAATGTTACCTTTAACGGGGTAACCATAAAGGTTATGATTAGGTACATAATGAAACATGCGGAGGAATGAGATAAATCAAGATAGAATTTATTCCTCTCATAAATGAGAGAGATATATTAAGGCCTCTTGATGAGTTTGATTGAAGAAAATGCACGGCCATGCTCGAATGAATTAATAAGGAGTTATTAATGTCATTCATGGTTCGATCAAATTCGGGATCAAGAAATGTTATCGTACTACATAAGGTTGACACAATCCATGCCTTATGGTTAATATAGATATCGTGTAACAAAGGGATACAATACAAGGACAACACATAGGTTTGGATCGAATCATCGATATTTACTTAAATTGGGTAGTCATGATGCTTGCTAGAATCCGATCATGATTTATAATCAGTTGTGATTATTGCCAACATTAAGTAAACCTATCACATATAAAGAATAACCGTTGAAATGTACACAGAAAATCATAACTTATATGATAAGTTATATAAAAGGTTATATAGTTATTGCCACATATAATCCTACATCTTATATGATACGTGTAGGATTAGTGCCCTAAGGCAAATATATTTGTGCTAGGAAATGGATTATGTATTAAGACATTATTATTTATTCAATAAAAGTTGTTTCTTATATATCTGTGTGTATGGGTTATGTATGCACATTTGCATATCTTATATCAACCATGAATGACAATTCGGGTTCACGCCATCAGAATACGTGATTCTGATAGTAGAACTGTGAACCAATGAATGACATTCTAAACTGTCCCTAGTGATATGTAGAATGTTTATAGAGATAAACATACTTCAGGTAAGAAGCTACATATCCACACTAGTATATTCGCAGGCTGGATGATCATGTTCTGCTGATCATGGACATAGTGATGTCAAGTCTGGAATATAGGTACGTGTTAGAGAACATGTTCTGGACTGACCACACTATGAGAATATGCATGGTATATGTCATTAGTGATTCTCCTATGAATAGTGGCTTGTTCCTACGACCTGACGTCACCATGGATTCCTATATATGGAACTGCATACTTTAATATGATCCTACATCATCCGTAACAGGATGATCATTAGGGTCATCATTAGGTATGCACTGAATCATGACGAGAAATGTGAGTGACCAAGATGGGATTTGTTCCTCTCGTTAAGAGAGAGATATCTCTAGGCCCTCTGATGAACTAGGACTGAAGTAAATGCATGGCCATGCTCAAAATGGATTAACATGTGTTGTTAATATCATTTTGTATTTATTAAGTCTAATTCTCGATCAGAAAAGAGATGTTGATCAAACTCAAGGATGACATTATCCATGCCTTGTGATGAACATGTATATCGTAGAACAAAATGAATAAGTATTTATCTATTTGGTTAGGTTAGGATCGCCGATCATTTACTTAATTTGGGTAGTCGTAATGTCTTGCTAGAGACCGCTAATGATTTACGGACTTAGAGTCTGTTGCCAACATTAAGTAAATCTACAAGGTCACATACAAAGAACAAATAAAAGGGTATAGAAAATCAAAGCATATTAATTTTTAATTATCTTCTTTTAAGAATTATATACAAATATAATAGTTATATTTGTTAGTTGTAAAATTATTTGGGCTGGCCCATATATTATTATCGCCATATGATGGTGATTTCACTAGTCAATGGCACTTGATAAACATGGAAAATCATTCATGCCATGCCACACGTGATTCTGTACATGAAAGTTATTTCATAGAAAGTATGCATGGCATCATTTTCTATATACATGACTACATACATGGAAAGCCACGTTTATGGCCCCTGTATTTGAATATATGGTATTTATTTGTATGGCAGACGCGTTACATATAAGGAAGTATATGAATATGAGATATTCATTTACATATAGACGTGCTGCATATAAAGAAAGTCATGCAAGGAAATAGTCTTGACTAGGTCAGCCAAGCAAGGGAAATATGGAATTTTTTTGAATAGTAGCACTATTTTGAAGAATAATTAATCAGATAGCATATTTTTCAAAATATTTAGGTAGGTAGCACTTCCGCCAGACCCTCTGGCGGAACTAGGGATTTTTTTTTTTGCTAATCTCGGCCATTTGGCACCCTTAAACAGCCTTAATTAATGAAAAAGGCTAATTCCGCCACCGGGTCTGGCGGAACTAGGTAAAATTTATTTTTGGCCCAATTTAGACGGTGAAATTGGCCCAAAAATGACGAAAATATAGGTTCCGCCAGACCCTCTGGCGGAACTAGCTCGAAATAACAGGTTCCGCCAGACCCTCTGGCGGAACTAGACCATTTTTCCAACTTACAATCTGACCCAAAAAGTCAAAAAAAATGGTCTAGTTCCGCCAGAACTAGACCCTCTGGCGGAACTAGTTATTTCTAGCTAGTTCCGCCAATGGGTCTGGCGGAACTAGACCATTTTTTTCGACTTGCAACCTGACGCAAAAAAAATCCCAAAAAATGGACTAGTTCCGCCAGAACCTCTGGCGGAACTAGCTAGAAATAACTAGTTCCGCCAGACCCACTGGCGGAACTATACCATTTTTTCAACTTACAATCTGACCCAAAAAAAATCAAAAAAATGGTATAGTTCCGCCAGACCATCTGGCGGAACTAGCTCGAAATAACTAGTTCCCCAAAAAAATCAAAAAAATGGTCTAGTTCCGCCAGACCCTCTGGCGGAACTAGCTAGAAATAACTAGTTCCGCTAGAGGGTCTGGCGGAACTACCCACTGCGTTTTTTTAAACCCCAATTTAAACCCGTCCGACCCTCATTTTAACCCTACCCGTCCGTTCGAAAAAAAAAGAGGAAAATTGGGGGCGAAAGTTCATGCGAGTTGAGAGGAAATTAAAGTGGAAAGAGGGGAGAAATTAAAGGAAGAGAAGGAGAAGTTAGAAAGAAGAAGAAATATGTAAGTTATTTTGTTTGATTTTGAGTTTTGATTAGTTATTTTTGTTGATTTGGTTGAATTGAAATAAGTTTTGATTGAGTGAAATTAGTGCGAAATAGGTATGGATTTAGTGAGATTAGTTTGAAATTGGTTTAAATAGGTTGATAGTATTGAAATTTGTTTGAATTTTTGTTGATTTCTTTAGAGAAAAATAAGAACAAGAAGAAGAAGAAGAAGAAGGAGGAGGAGGAGGAGGAGGAGGAGAAGAAGAAGAAGAAGAAGGAGAAGGAGTAAATTTTTCGTCAAATTTATTCGGTATGAAAAAAATTTATAATTATTTTTTATTACTTAGTTATTTTAAAGAAAAATATAATATAAATTTATTTAGTAATATATTTATTTATAGTAATTGTTTATGGGTTTTTTTAATATATACAATTTTTTGTATTAAAAAAAATAGAATGAAGCAATTTGTTTATTTTTGTGTTAAATAGTATGTTTATTTAGTTATGTAAAAATATATTATTCAGTTATTATTTATATAGGGATATTTTTATCAATTTTATTCGGTATGAAAATATTTAATAATTAATTTTCAATATGTAGTTATTTTAAGAAAAAAATATAATATATATTTGTTTAGTAATATATTTATTTATAGTGATTTGTTAGATTTTTATTTTTGACTATATACTATTATTCCTATTAAAAAAAAGAGTGAAGTAATTTGTTTATATTAAAAAAAGATTGAAGTAATTTATTTATAGTAATTGTTTAATTATTATTTATATTTAAAAAATAAAATTTATATAGGGTTGTCATCTAGGGGTGGATCTAGTCGTGCGGATCGGGGGAAGGCTCCTATAGTTGAGCCAGAAGGTCCGGTATATCGTCCGTTGAATGAATTCCAGGATGATCACAGAACCGTATGTTTCAGCCAACCGGACAACACCAAGGCTAACGCGAAAGGGGGTTTCCGATACAGGCAACATCATATTAATGTATTGTATATAAAATTATTTCTATATATCTATTTATTTAATTATGAAAAAATAATTTACTTATATGTTTCGTTTCCGCAGGTGCCATGGAATGTTCAGTTCGAGCCATATTTTGCAAGTGCGTGTTTGTTACAAACGCAGAGAATCGGTCATGTACCAATCGATGGCATACTGATAACCGCTCTGCAGGAACGGTGGAGAAAAGAGACACATACGTTCCACATGCCGCACGGAGAAATGACCATAACGTTAGAGGATGTTTCATGCTTGTTGGGGTTGCGGGTGGATGGCAAGCCCCTTTGTGTGAAGAACAGCGGTATTAATTGGGCAAATAAAGCCGGGGAACTACTCAGAAAAACACCCCCCCAAGAGATGTTCAGAGGATCAGGAAATAAGAAAAGCATCGTGTTGGTAAAAAAAAATGGTTCATGGAGAATTTTGCCGATTTGGAGTGTGATGCCCCCATATTACGAGTCGAGCAATATTGTAGAGCTTACATGATCAGATTCTTTTCCGACATTTTATTACGGATCCGAATGGGGACTGTTATTCGCTCATGCCCCTGGTACTTTTAGAAGAAATGAATAATTTGCATGAGTGGGCATTTGGGAGTGGGGTACTTGCATACCTGTACAGAGAGTTGTGCAAAAGTACAGGTCCCGATCGGAAAAATATGGGAGGTTGCATCTTATTACTACAATTATGGGCTTGGCAACATTTTGCGACCGGAAGACCGAGAGTTTCATTGAACCCGGCAAGATTGAATATCTACGACGATCCGGATTACAATGATACGGTTGGCATGCTCTGGAGAGATGCAAGAGTTAAAGAGGATCCGTCGACTACTCATTTGTGGGCGAACCGCGACATGTTAGACAGCATCCCTCCAAGTGATATCTTTTAGGCACCTTACGAACCATACCGCGATAGGCTACCGCCCATTTGTCAGGAAGAAAGAACTACGGCACTACTCAGTGTGCCGTTGATTTATTTCTGGATCGTCGAGCGTTATCGTCCTGAGAGGGTGATGCGACAGTTCGGGTATCGGCAAAAAATACCCCCGGAAATACCTGAAGCCGACAAAATTGCCGACAAAGAATTACGCGACCTGACGAATTTTCGCGGAAACGATTGGCGTAAGATTCACAAGAATTGGATTACACGTTGGAACGATAAATGGTATTGGTATTGGCAAATGGATCCCCTGGAGCCGTATACCCCTCTCGATTATGATGGTTACATGAGCTGGTATTGGCAGAATTCTGATCCGTTGGTGCAGAGCACCATTTCGCACGGTTCGAGCACATACCGCCCCATGGTCCCCGAAAAAAGATTAGCGGTAATTTTTTTTAATATTTTTAAAGTTAAATTTAGAATTATAAATTTTTTATTTTTTTTAATATTTTAAGGCACAAACTGCCATGGAGGGAGCTCGCATAGGTTTCAGAATGCTCAGAGAATTTGGTGCAAATATGAGGGCGGAAGTAAGGGACGGCATCAGAAAATGGTTGGGATGCCAAAAACTAATTCGTACTCAGCTTAATGAGTATCCCGGCGATACTGAGTGGGAGGTGCTCAACGAACCGAGAGCAGATGCGGGAGGAGAGGAAGAGGGGGGAGAGGAAGGAGGAGAAGACATCAGTCAGCTCACTCAGATGCAGACTCGGAACCAGACGAGAAGGAGAGGAAGAGGACGCGGCCGTGGTGCACGCGGCCGTGGTGCACGCGGCAGAGATGTTTAGGGTTTATGTTAGTGTTTTAGGGTTTATGTTTTGAGATTTGGACTACGTTATAGTTTATGTGTTTAGGGTTTAGGGGTTATGTTTGGGGATTTGTATTATGTTGCGATTTGTTTGTTTGATTTTTTAGGGTCTATGGTTTATTGAGATTGTTTTAACTTAAGCATTACAACTACTCAACAATAAATAAAACAAACTAAATAAAATAAACAAAATAAAAACAAACTAAATAAACTAAACTACGGTCCATTGTAACGGTCTCCACCCATTTGTGTGCACTTTCGTTTAGTGTGACCTGGTAATTTACAGACGCTGCAATTCATTACACGCTTTTCTTTGTTCATGGTGTCCATACTGTTTTGGATTCGCAACTCCTGCCTTGTTCCACGTTTCATCCTTCTGTTAGCATTTGTCCTTATAAGTTTATCACCAGGAAATAAATTGTAATTACAAATTTCTATGCGTGGCGTCCATTGTGATTTTTTCTTTACAGGATCGAAACTTTTTTCATACGTACGTTTCAAATTATCCAAGGAATAACACGGATGAATGAAAACTTCGCTAGATATAACTTTGCGTATACAAACTGCTATGACGTGCGAACACGGGTAGTGATATATCATAGGTTTCTGACACTCGCATTTTTCTTCGTTGATATCCACTCGCCATTTCTTTCTCGGAATTCCGATACCACTCGTCGAACGTCGGGCTTGCGTAAGCACCTGATAAATACCTTGCTCTAAGTTGTAGCAAGTGACTTCATGCCTAGCAGCCTTAATGCGTCTACATTGCATTTTTAACATCACTATATCCAACCAATTTTTTTCCCTCATATCAGCAGCCGCCCGATATCTCACGTGATATCAATTTAGCTTATAAAATGTCGCCTCCACAATTGCCGTAACAGGTAGTTTTCTTATACCTTTGAAAACAAAATTCATCACTTCGGCGTTATTGCTAGTTGGTATGCCCCACCGACGACCTTCAGTATCGTACGAAATCGCCCAATTTGATTTATTTATCTTTTGTAACCAATCGGTCGCTGAACTATCTTTTTTTTCCATTTTTTCCCATATCTTATTAAATTTATATTTGTTGTGCGCACGTACTAATCCTTGAATCATTGGAACCACTGTTTTGTCTGTTACAGCATTACTGAAATTTGCTTGAAGATGCCGCATACAATAACGATGATAACCATAAGGTGGCAGCCACCTTCTCATTCTCATTGCACTAATTATGCCAGCATGCCTATCCGAAATAATGCAATACATATTTTCTTCTCCGAGAACATCACGCAAACAATTAAAAAACCACCCCCATGTCTCATTCTTCTCCCTATCAACTAAAGCAAAAGCTAAAGGAAATAACTGACCATTTGCGTCGGTACCAATCGCCGTCAGTAAAGTTCCTTGGTATTTTCCGGTTAGAAATGTTCCATCTACTGTTATGACGGGCTTGCAAAATTGAAAACCATGTAGTGATGGGCCAAATGCCCAAAATAGACCTTCGAACTCCAACTCACCATCTCTATTTGGGGCACCAGTTTTAAATGTATACAAAGTACCAGGATTTGTTGATGTTATTGCCGCCATCAACTCAGGGAGCAAATTATAAGCCTCCCTCCAACCCCCAAATAAGAATCGAAACGCGTGTTGTTTTGCGTGCCAAGCCTTCCAATACGATATGGTATATTCAACCTTCAATTTAACGGCTTCTATTATGGTTACAGGTTTAACATCTAAATCCGCTCTTACGATATCTAGAATGAGCCCCCCAACAAGCGCACTCGTTAACTGTTTGTGGTCTCTTCTAGGTGTTTGGTTAATACATACGTGTGGTTGTCTAAATATTTTAATCTCCCATAAATTATTTTTTTTATTAATCGAAGCGTGTATCCTCCAACTACATCCTCTAGTACCTTCATCTTTAAGCTTGCATATCACAATATATCTCGTTTTATTCGAGTGCTTCTATTTCTCGGTGATGCTTCACACTGTATGCTCTTACAGCCGATTGTAGTTCTGATTTCGTTTCAAATGTACGTCCCTTATACAATATTTCATCATCATTTTCATTCACATTCATGCCAGATAAGACATCATTTCTCGCATATTCCCACATTGAACTATCTTCGAATTCAGCAGCCGGCGCATCACCGAAAGTACCTACACTAACCATCTCACCCTCTTCCGTATATATAAATCCCGTCTGATGGTTCACTCTCTCCATTTCTTCATCGCCATCTCCATAAATTTCTTTCTCGTCCTCTGACTCCATTTCGGGTTCCTCATCTAATTCATTTTCATCATCATCTATTTCGGGAAGTACATTATTGCTCACACGTGCCATATCAAAGGTCGCAAACGGGTCCTCATTCGCATTTTCAATATTTATTTCATTTTCAACGGGTTCTAATATCTCATTTTCATCTGCATTTGGAATTACATTTGATCTACTACTAGTTCCTATCTGATATTCTTTATTTTGGACGCGATCAACATATATTTCTAATTCCTCCATCCCAACCCTTATGACGCGCTCCGCAAAATTAATCAATTGTGTATTATTCATAATTTTCACTAATCTATAATGCCAAATGCCTTTCTTAAGAGAAGGAAGCCGACCTCGGATTAAAAGAATATCATTATACGACCAACCGAGATTCACTAACCTATTTGCGGTTGTACTTTCTGGAATATAAGCCGGTTCCTCCGGGTCGTAATTGCATCCGTTTGGTAGATTTACAATAAGATCATCATAATATACAAGAATTTGAGAGTTTTGTGCCATTTTCTTCTTACTAATTGCAAAAATATTTCAACAAATTAACAACAAATATATAATAAAATCAATTAATTATTTAATGAAACAAAAAATCTATAATACAATACCTAATTTTCGTCTTCCTTTTCTTCTATTTTCTCTATTTATTTGGGTCAAAATCACCTCAAATACATTTCAAAATCGCCTGAATAGTATTTTTATTTTTTGGGGGCGAACTTTAGGTTAGATTTGGGCACAGAGAGAAAGATTTTTCTTTTATAACAGGCTCCAACGATTGAACAAGTTCCGCCATAGGATCTGGCGGAACTAGGCTATTTCTCAATTTTTTGGGGTCAGACCTGTCCGGAAGACACGCTGATACAGGTTCCGCCAGACCCACTGGCGGAACTAGTTATTTCTAGCTAGTTCCGCCAGAGGTTCTGGCGGAACTAGTCCATTTTTTGAGATTTTTTTGCGTCAGGTTGCAAGTCGAAAAAAATGGTCTCGTTCCGCCAGACACTCTGGCGGAACTAGCTAGAAATAACTAGTTCCGCCAGAGGATCTAGCGGAACTAGACCATTTTCTTGATTTTTTTTAGGTCAGGTTGTAAGTGGAAAAAATGGTATAGTTCCGCCAGACCCACTGGCGGAACTAGCTAGAAATAACTAGTTCCGTCAGAGGGTCTGGCGGAACTAGCTAGAAATAACTAGTTCCGCCAGAGGATCTGGCGGAACTAGACCATGTTTTTCATTTTTTTATTGTAAGTTGAAAAAATTGGTCTAGTTCCGCCAGAGGGTCTGGGGGAACTAGACCATTTTTTTTGACTTTTTGGGTCAGATTGTAAGTTGGGAAAATGGTCTAGTTCCGCCAGAGGGTCTGGCGGAACCTGTTATTTCTAGCTAGCTCCGCCAGAGGGTCTGGCGGAACCTATATTTTCGTCATTTTGGGGCCAATTTTACCGTCTAAATTGGGCCAAAAATAAATTTTACCTAGTTCCGCCAAACCCGGTGGCGGAACTAGCCTTTTTCATTAATTAAGGCTGTTTAAGGGTGCCAAATGGCCGAGATTAGCACAAAAAAAAAATCCCTAGTTCCGCCAGACCCTCTGGCGGAACTACTTCAGTTCCGCCAGAGGGTCTGGCGGAAGTGCTACCTACCCAAATATTTTGAAAAACATGCTATCTAATTAATTATTCTTCAAAATAGTGCTACTATTCAAAAAAATTCGGAAATATGTGCTATAAATAGGCACATATCACATGACATTAAATAACATTCTCTGCCAAATAATATTTCTACATATTTTGTAACAAAAGAAAAATAAGTAAAGAGAGAAATTAGGTTTCTAACAATCGTTCAGAAACCGTACTAGCATATAGTTTCCTCTTGGTCCTTTGATCTGTTTGTTCGTGTGGATACTAGTAGAGGATCTTCACCTTTTGGGGGTCTTAGAGGTGATCAAAGCTTAACCGGCTCGAGAAAGAAGTTCGATTAGTGAGCGAGCGACGAAGGGTTCTTCGCTTCAGGAAGGAGAGGTCGTAAGTCGAAATCGTTCAGACTTATATCCGTTTCTCTCTCGCGTATCAGGAAGATCCGAGGTATAAATTTTAATTACATAATCTCGTACCTTTATTTCCTTACCAATGATCCTAGGGAGGGTTGAACCCGTAGGTTCCGCTGCGCATGTATCGTACATGACTACGGGTTTGCCAACAGTGGCATCAGAGCGTTCATTAAGGAAATAATCGTCGATTATATATATTTAAAATTTAGTAAATTCTAGTATATTAAATTTTAGGGTTTTGAAAATATTATTTCAACACATCACGGAAATAGTTTCTAGGAATATAATATTGGATATCGTGATTTTCTAGAGTTTCAAAAAAATAGTTTTTCGGAAACTGTTTTGGAAACAGAACTAAAATTAAAGGAAACTAAAAATTCAGCGTTATTCCGTTCGGAACGGAATAGTTCCGTTCAGAACAAAATAGGATGAAATTTCGTCAGAATTATCCAGCGTTATTCCGTTGAGAACGGAATGATTTCGTTTCCAACGGAATAAGGCTGAATTTTGCAGAAACCCTGATTTTTGTTATACATGGAATTTGAATATATAAATATGGTATGAGGCTTAGATCTGTGATTGTTCTGTGATGTAATCTTATGTGTGAATGCTTGTAATTTTATTTAATATCTATGGAAACCAGTGAGTTGTCCAAAGTTGTAATTATGGCAACCTGTGAGTTGTCCAAAGTTGTAAATTACTTTTTTTAGCAATAGGATAGTTGTTAAGAAAGATATTATATCAAGACTACAAGGCAAGGATCTTGGCGCAATCTTCTAAAGATGGCATTGGATCTTCGCACACACACAACGAAGGGTTCGTTGAAGATTACGCCTGCAATCTAGACATAGATCAAGGATTAGGAACCTCATGATCGCTCGTGAGGAATAGGCTCATATCATATTTAACTTAGTTTCTGTGGATTTTATATTTATAAATCTAAAACAAAATCCTTCAGAATATTAAGTAAAGAAGTGCCACCCATGTCACTGAACACCTCGTTATTATGATAATTTTCCACATGGGTCATGCCAAAGATGAATGTGTGGAAAACTAATCTTAAGAGGTGGGTACACGGGAAATGACGTCCAGCATAGGTCATGCCAAAGCTGAGTGTGCTGGATTCTATTTCGCCGATACTCATACATGGTTAAACTTAACTGAGCAAGCAAGTCGGACTTGGGCTCAGAGTACTAGATGGAATAATACACCGGGCATATGATACTCATTCCATAAAAGGCAAGAGTTGTATATGATATAATTGGAAGTGTTCCTACCTAAATAGTTGAGCACTAAGGGTTGCGCCAAAGTGCATTTAGTGCTCAATGAAATACGGATCTTGACTCACTATGAAATTTCATTTAATTGAAGTTTTCGAATCAATACTACTGAAGGTAGTTTATTTGAAGAAAAATAGTGGGAGTATAATATAAGAAACACCAAAACAAAACAACCCCAATGAATAAATAATAATGGCACTTTACATTTTAACTTGTAGAATAATGGCAAACAATAACAATTCAACTGGGTTGAATTTGCGATCTATCCTTGAAAAGGATAAACTCAATGGATCTAACTTCCTTGATTGGTTTAGAAACCTGAGAATTGTTCTCAAGGCTGACAATAAACTCTATGTCATAGAAGAGGCTTACCCAGAGAAATCAGAATAGGGAGCCACAAGGGTTGTCCGGAACGCGTATGCTAAATATGTCAATGATGACACAGAAGTAGCTTGCCTCGTGCTAGTGACTATGATCTCTGAGCTTCAGAAGCAACTGGAGGACATGGGTGCTTATGATATGATCGTAACTCTCATGCAAATGTTCCAAGAGCATTCTAGAGTTGAGCGCTACATGGCGACCGTCTCTCTAACTGATACGAAGATGGTTGAAGGTTCATCTATGTGTGCTCATGTACTCAAGATGAAGAGCTATCTTGATCAATTGGAGAGGCTTGGTTCAGCTATGCCCAGAGAATTGGCTGTTGACATAATTCTCGGGTCATTGTCTCCTAGTTTTAAGCAGTTCATAATGAACTATAATATGCACAAGATGGAGAAATCCATCACCGATTTGCATGGGACTCTTAAGAACGCACAAGAGGACACGAAGACAAATGTTGTCAAAGACGTCCTAATGGTTCACAAGAAGAAGGGTAAGAAGATCAGGAATAAGAGCAAGGCTGAAGTCAAGGTGTTGACTAAACCTAAGATCAAGAAAGACAAGGATGGAGTTTGCTTCCATTGCAACAAGGTTGGCCATTGGAAGAGAAACTGCAAACTCTATCAGGATGAAATCAAGAAGGGTAGTGTGACTACTGCTTCAGGTATTTTTGTTATTGAAACTAATTTACTTACTCCTAAATCTTAGGTATTAAATACCGGATGTGGTACTCACATTTGTAATGATGTGCAGGGACTACAAAGGAGTAGAAGATTAGCTAAGGGCGAAGTCGACCTGCTTGTGGGAAATGGAGCAGGAGTTGCTGCATTAGCCGTAAGAACTTACTTATTGACTTTGCCTAGTAGGCTTGTATTAGTACTTAATAATTGTTATTGTGTACCTGCTATGAGCAGAAGAATTATTTCTATTTCTAGTCTAGCTTTGGATGGTTATAAATTTGTTATTGAGAATAAGAATTGTTCTATCTTAAAGGATAATCTTTTATATGGAAATGTTCTATTAGAAAGAGATCTTTATGTGCTAGATCTTAAGAAAGAGAATTATAAGTCCATATATAACATTAATACTAAACGATTTAAACCGAATGACTCAAATACGACATACCTCTGGCATTGTCGCTTAGGCCATATAAATGAGAAACGCATATCTAAACTCCACTCCCATGGAATTTTAGACTCATTTGATTTGGAATCATTTGAGACGTGCGAGTCTTGTTTACTTGGCAAGATGACTAAGAAACCCTTCACAAAAGTTGGTGAAAGGGTCAATGACTTATTAGGACTCATACATACTGATGATATGCTTAAATCCATTAGAATTCTATTAGCCATAGCAGCATATTATGACTATGAAATATGGCAAATGGATGTCAAAACAGCTTTCCTAAACGGAAATTTGTCCGAGGACGTGCATATGATGCAATCCGAGGGTTTTGTCGATCCTAAGAATTCTGATAAGGTTTCCAAGCTTCAGAAATCCATCTATGGATTGAAGCAAGCGTCTAGAAGCTGGAACCTTCATTTTGATGAAGTTATCAAAAGTTTTGGTTTTACCAAAAGCGAAGGTGATCCTTGTGTTTACATGAAGTTCAGTGGGAGCACGGTAGTATTCATGGTGCTTTACGTAGATGACATATTACTCATGGGAAATGACATCCTGAAATTATTCAATATCAAGTAATGATTGGGAGATAATTTCTTGATGAAAGACCTAGAAGAAGCCTCCTACGTGCTAGGAATCAGGATCTATAGAGATAGATCTAGAAGACTTATAGGTCTAAGTCGAAGTACATACATAGACAAGGTCATGAAACGGTTCAGAATGCAAGAATCCAAGAAAAGATTTTTGCCCTTGTCCCATGGCGTCTCTCTCAGTAAGACACAGTGTCCTACAAGTGAGCAGGAACGAAGACGCATGAATAAGAACCCATATGCTTCTGCTATAGGATCTATCATGTATGCCATGATATGTTCTAGACCAGATGTGTCATACTCATTGAGCACAACAAGCAGGTTTCAGTCTAATCCAGGTGAAAGTCACTGAATAGCTATTAAAAAAATCCTTAAGAACTTGTGTAGAACTAAGGCCATGTTCCTAGTCTATGGAGGTCTGGAAGGCGAGCTCATTGTAAAGGGTTACACCCACGCAAGCTTCCAGACATACTCAGACGACTTTAGATCGCAATCGGGTTATTTATTTTGCCTAAATGGAGGCGCAGTGATATGGAAGAGTTCCAAGCGATGTATTGTAGCAGATTCTTCAACGGAAGCAGAGTATATAGCCGCTGTAGAAGCGAGTAGAGGTTCTCTAACTTGTGAACTTGTGAGCGATCGATCTTCATCTCTAGGAGAAGTAAGGAGGTTCGCGGAGTCGAGGTTCAGAAAGGAGAAGGTTGCAAGTAAGAAAAGTTCAGACCTACATCCGTTCTTCGTCTCGCGGATCAGGAAGATCCGAGGTATAAATTTTAATAGTTAATCTCGTACTTTTATTCCCTTAACGATGATCCTAGGGCGAATTGAATCCATAGGTTCCACGGCGCATGTAACGTACATGGCTATGGATTCCCCAATAATCCTCCACTATCACCTTAGGATATTTCACCGACTTATCTGCCATCATCAGGGTCATCATTGTGTCTTCCGATTCTTCTATTCCCAACTTATTGAAGGCAGATAGCAGCATAAGACCCACGCTTGCTCCAAAACATAAAGTATCACTAATGACATTTAGAGATGTCAATGGGGCAACGCGGGACTGGGGCAAGTCCCCCACATCATTATAACAAAATCAAATATCAAGCACGGGATATTTTTTTCAGATACAGGTCATTTTTTTCAGCCACGAAACCATGCCTGATATCCTACGAATCATGCACGGGTTGTGCCTAACAATTTCAACTCTCGTTGAATGATAGATATCAGGCACGGTCGTCAGCTGTTGTAATATCAGGCACGGTTTATAAATCAATAGGAACGGTCCATAGCTGATAAAATAGTTGAGCAAAAAATGAAAATTTAACAGTATTTCTCTTTATTCTCTGTAAAAAAATTATAAACATCAGGCACACACCGTGCCTTGTGTACTATTTCAGCGCAAGTTTTGCCCGTCCCTGATCAAAAATAATTGCGCCAATCCCCTCTTCTCTTCTCCAGAAGCTCTTCATGCAGCCACACCTCCCCCTTTCTTTTCTTCGTTCTTCCCTTTCTCTTCTTCTCCCGATTCATCTTCCCGTCGATCCCTCTCTCTCCCTCTCTCCTCTCACCCTCGTTATTGCACACTACCACAGCCTCTCTCCTCTCGCCTTCACTTCACATGTCGTCGAGAGCCTCTACCCGCCGGATCCGCCGTCCAGAGTTCAAGTTGAGGTGAAGTTGTGCCTCAGATCGAGTCAGATTTATTCTCAGAGCACAAAATCGAAGGAGCTTCTCTCTCAAAAATAGTTTCTACACCCTCGACAGGAGAATCTAGTATCTTTGTCATGATAGATCTGACAGATTTAAATAATATTTTTCATTTTCTATTAATTTTTGTAAATTATTATTTATTATTATTTAGTTTTTAACAATTATTTGACCTGTGACATTGATTAAAAAAATGTGTAATTTAAGATTCTCCAATAATCAAGAGTTCAATATAGGTGTTTTTCAATCCGACTTAATTTAGGGTTAGCGAAAATCAAGAGTTGAAGAGGCTTTTTTGAGACCGTCAACACGTCTCACTCGATCCGTTGACTCAAGGTAATGTTTTCCCATATTGAGGGGATGCAAGTAATATTTTCTATCTTTTGGGTTGAAGACATGATAATTTGTGCTTCTACATAAAACATGCATATGTCTAATTCAAAAGAGAGTAAAAGATAATATATTTCACTTTTTGGGGCATATATGATATTTTAGACTTAAGAGTTTTATAATTATTTTGAGGAATATCGTAATTGAATTATAATTTATATTTGTATTTTTATTTAGGATATTAATGCTCGTAACTCAGAATTATAATTGATATTTCTATTTTTATTTAGGATATTAATGCTCGTAATGCACAAAGGGCTGGAGAGGGTTCCAAATCTGCCACAAATGCTAAGAATACGATACAAAGGTCAGGATCGGTCACGCGATTGGATGATTAAGTATATGTGTGTCGTAGGTTTTAAATGGATATTTGTGCTTTTAATAAGCAATGGATATTATTTTGTTGGATCAAATATGTACTATTATTATGTTTATCATGCAATGGATGTTGTTTCGTGAAATTTGCGATTTTTATAATTTTGTATTGTAAATCGGTAAAATCAACAATATAAAACTGCTGGAAAAAAAAATTGCAAAACATCAGCGAGGTCCCGTGCTTGATGACCTGTAATGTTTTAAAATATGCACTCGTATCAGGCACGGCCCGTGCCTGATACCTATACAAATTTTAATATAATCAGGGATAAGGCACAGGTGCTCGCTGATTTATCTACAGTTCTTTTTCCAGCAGCTATAAATTGTTGATTTTATCACAAAAATTACAAAAATCGTAAATTTCACAATAACAAATTCACAACAATCAATTTATATCCGAAATACATCTATAAGTCCATATTTGATACAACAATTATCCTAAATCTAAATTATCCACAATACTTGAAAATATCTCTAACCCTAAACTCTAATACTATAAGTTAATCCTAAAACCCTAAAAACCATAAACCCTAACACCAAATAATAAACGGTAAACCCTAAAAATGATAAATCCTAAACCTTCACTTTCTTCTTCTAAATACACCTCAAAATCATTAAATGTAGCATACTACGTCTTTTTGAAGATCGTTCACCAAATCCTGCAAAATGAAAAAATAATAGTTAATAAGTAATATAAAATAGATTAGAAGAAATTTACAAATAGTTATATGCAATTCATGTTTACCATGCAAAATATCAAAATATCACACGTACACCTACCCGCCCCGGCTTCCGTGGGGATTCTCCACCCCGAACCCCGTTTAATTCATGTGAAAAATCTGCCCCATCCCCACCCTGTGGGGATCCCCATGCCCTTGAAATTAATATAAAAAGAATCTAAATTTTCATTATTTAATACATAAAAATAAAAACTCAAATTCAAAATATCATACAAATTACCATCAAAAGAAACATAAAAATAACAACCAAAATATTCTTTTTTTAATCCATTCAAAATATCATCCAATCTTAATACAAAATGCTACTCAAATCCCAAAACATAAAAAAATGCTAAATAAAATGTTTTCCAAAAAGTTCACAAAAATTTGACATTTCAGTTCAGCCATTTAAGAAAATTATAATGTAAATTTTTAAAAGGGCAAGTTGGGGTACAAATTTTTTTAAATGGGCAATTTAAGATTTAGATTTAATAAACAGGCAAATTATGATTTAGAAATATAATATGGATTTCTATTGTGATTTCATATCCGGACCTCCGTGGGGAACGGGGCAGGGATAACCCGTGGGTTGGGGATACCTTTCCCCGTACTCACCCCATCCCTGCAACTTCTCACCCCATCCCCATGGATTACCCCTCCCATTCGGGTCGGGTCCTCATGGGGACGTGGATTCCCTAGCCCCATTGGTATGCCGTTAATTATGCTCAAGATGTGTTAGTCAAATAAGATATTTATTACTTTTTTTAACACTAATTGCTCAAGTAAAAATATAAAATGGCAAATACACTACAACAAAATCCTACATTACTCACAGGCAAAAACGGTGACTGATACCCCAAAAATCGTGACTGAAAGCAATAACCACGGGGCCCGTGACTATTGCCCCGTGACTAAACACCCCCCCCCCCCCCCCATTGATATTGCTATCAATAGTCACGATACCGTGAATATTGGTGGGCAATAGTGACGGTTTGGTCAGACCTATGGCGATTGCTCATCAATAGTCACGGTGGGAAACAGTCACGGTCCAGGCTATTGACAGGCAACAGTCACGGTGGCACCGTGACTATTGCTATAGTAAATCGTGGCTATTGATGATTTTTTTTTTAGAATTCTAAGCAATAGCCATAGTACCGTAGCTATTGGGTACCGTGGCTATTGACCCCACCAATAGCCACGGTACCGTGGCTATTGCTCAGATGCTGTTTTTTCATTTTTCTCTATTTTAATTCAAAAAAAAATCACAAATTCATCCAAATAATATATATTCGAAACTCTAAATACAATCCACATTATTAAACACAGTATACACGAATCTACAAATTGCGAAATAAACATAATCAAGCATACAATTGGATATCAAATCCGAACCCTAAACGCAAATCCAAACCTTAAATGTAAATCCAAATTTCTAACCAACAATTGGTTTTGAAAGTTCCGCAAACCTCAATCCCTAAGCAAATAAATCTTTAACATACCATATATGCATATGCATACTAAAAAAAAGAGTGACTCAATATTTTACCTTACTTTTATAAGGGCATGGAAAAAAATAAAAAAAATAGTGGTAATGTTAGCACAAACGGATCGTTGGAGTATTCGTGAAATATTAGTGGTTTCGTAAGGGTATTGGTGATATATTTTACGTTTCACAAGGGTATATGAGAAATTAGGAGGTTTGCAAGGGTAGATATAAAAATTGGCCTTGAATATATTGGTTGAGATACTGGAGGTGGAGAGTTTAAATTTGTACATGCGTCTCGATGAAGTATTTTCTCTCTTTTTTTAAAAATATTACTCATTTAAGGAACTTCAAAAAAAATGTTTTGATCGTAATTCCATCAAACAATAGATATAGATTCAAATCGAATTGTAACTATTTTTCATAAACATTTGTCTCCAATAGTTATATTTGTTTGACAAAATAGAAGAAATGAATAAGAAAATTGCAAAATGATTAACGTGACGTAAAGAGAAATTATCATTTCGCTAATAACTACTAGTTCCCTCCAATACTGTAAACCTTTCTCCTTACCCCAGTATGTGCGCAGGTAAACAATCTATCATAATTAATTAAGAAAAAAAAATACAATGAACAAACTTAATTAAACACAATGATCTTTTTTTGTAGATTTCGTTCACCGATAATCCTCACCACCTAACAATGATCTCCTTTCTGTTAGACTGTGTTGATGTATAATCAGTACTGATCCAGAATCCATGAAATCCTCAGAAGCCAACAAATCGCCAATGGGTCCCAACTCAGGGCATTCTTCCCAATCCGATATGCCACTCATAAGTGGTGAGGGATTTGACCTCCCTTTACCAACAATGAATAAAGAGTACAATCCCGCCATTGAACTCAAGGCCGTTACTGTCTCTGACCCGTTCCTCACGTATCGCTCTTCGAACATCACAATACCAGTCTCCACATAACTATTCATAATAAACATTAAAAAGAAAATTGTGTCTATTAGAATTCGTGTTTTACTTTGATACAGACATGAATTACGCTAATATTGTTCGTAATGATAAACTTAATGAGTGGCTATAATAGTTCCAATACTCTATCAAAATAACCTAATGAATTACCTTTTCTTGTAATTCGAGATGAATTCATCATCGGCCTCGGCTTCTGTATCATCCTCGACAATCATAGCGATCTGGCTAGTGAACCTTGACGACGTCCCTGACTTGCTATGTGCATCATCTCTAATTTCTGGAAGGAACCTAACTAAGGTTGCCTCCACTAAAGGGTGAGTCGCCATTCGGAGCATGACTGTGGCTGCTTCTCTGTCATCTGGCCCTCCGAAAAATATCGCGACCACCTTGCTCAACGGTATTTGGACCCCGGTTGGAGTCGCAGGAGTTGTTTCAAGGTCGGTAGCTATTGTACTGTTTGTAGCACTTGGTCTGGTGCTAGTTATATAGGATGCAACATTGCATACACTGAATGGGCGGTCAACTAAAATTCCAACGGTGCATGGAGCATGTTGGATGACCTTATTATTTAGGAGACGCCGTCCTTCCTTTCGACATATCATTCTACCGTCATAACTGGTATTTTAAGAACAAAGTTATTTTGTTAGTATTGTGCTTGAAGTGTCATTTTTTATTGTAACTTGATTGCTTGGAGTGTCAGTTTTTGGTAACTTGATCACTGAAACAACCCAAGATGATAAATTCAAGTTATAATGATTGCCCTAGATATTGTTACAAATTAAGTTTTAACCAAAATCACGTTATGCTGTTAGCAATTTGCATAGAGTATCATTTTTGAAACTTTACCTAGCTGCTGTGACAATCCAAATGAAGTACTATCTATCAATTATAATTACTCATGATCAATCAAATAATACTAAATAACGACAATAGATTGCCCCCCCCCCCCCCCCCCCCCCCCCCCCCAAAAAAACAAACACCAGCACTTAAAATGGTCCTGTAGTTTATAAATTATCGTGTAAATTTTGAGTACCGTTGTTCTTTGTGGAAAGGAAGTATGATGAAGGTCGCACGTACATCCTCCGCACCCATGCAAACATCCGTATGCATGTTCACATAGTGAGATATTGCTGTCATCTCCCGTACAGGAACTCCTATATCTTTCGTGACCATGTCAACGACCACATTGACCTGTCGTACAATATCACTACCATAATCTGAATCGGAACTGCCAGGACTCTTCTGATGATACATCAAGGTGACAGTGTATTTCTGAGTAAGCTCTATTAGGTGTTGAAGATATACGGCCATAAGGGAGACTCCATCGCCTTTACAAAGAGCTACCAAAGATAGCATTGGTGTTACCTCACGAGGACAGTGAACACATGCTAGAACACGGAGCTGGCTATCTGGCCCTATATTCTCAAGGCTCTGAGCCTGGTACGTGTACGACCTCCTCTCCCACCACACGATTAAGCTCGACACTGGACCGGCTATGAGTGTGCTGATCAATATGGTGAGAATCATGACTATGTTAGCCTTTTTATCCCATAACTGCACGGAAGGTGTACAATGCATATAGTTTAATTCGTTGTAATATATAGTTCTGTCTTTAGAATTTTTGGGTAACTCAATGTGACAAGTCTTTTCCAAATATTCAATAAAAAAAGTAATCAAGTGAAATTACCATTAAATCTTCACCCATTTGAAGAAGCATTACATCCAAGTGTCCCTTGACATTCAATAGCATGCCAAGGACCAAACCTTCCTTTGTTGGTATCTTCAGGAATCGGGAAGTCACAACCACCGTTCCGACAACCTTCCCGAATGTACCAATGACTGTTACAAGTAGTGCAATTCCGAACAGCATTCCTCCGTCCATCCCAGCAAGAGCTGAGAGCTCTGTTTTACTCGCGGTATGCGTAAAGTACAACGGTAAAAGTATGTTGTGTACCGGATATTGTAATATGTCTAGCATGGTCCTTGTTGTTGGCCCCTCTCTTGGAATCATTATTCCGATAAGAAAACACAAAGCCGTGCCGTTGAAACCGACATAATCTGAGGTCCAGCCAATCACTAATATTAACCCAATGAATATCACCATTATAATGTTGCCTATGTATCTGTTGATAATTTACAAATGAATTAATGGTGAGCAAAAAATGATGGACAAGCAAACAAAATTAGTCATGCCCATTCTGGCATATATATCCACACATATACAACAATAATTACCATACCTTTTATTTTTATGAATTTGATTCAGAGCTCTAGCCACCCAAGGAAACCCTATCATCCCGATGAGAATAACAAAAATTATGCCGAGCACGTACGTTGCTTGGATAGAAACTGTAACAGTGACATTTGTCATCTTCACTATTGAATAAACAGCAAAGGCAAGAACAGTTGTCAAGTCACTCACGAATCCTGATGTGATGGCGAGTCTTCCGATATTTGAAGAAGTCAACTTAAGCTCAGTGACAATCCGGATAAGCACAGGAGATGCAGTGTTTGAGACGAAAAGAGCAAAAGTAACAAAAAATAAAAATAGACTGGCTTCTTTGTTTCCGAGCCTTCTGTAGAGAAATGGGACCGTGGTCGCCAAGAGAGCAGTGCAGGTGACCATGCCAGCAAAGGCGACATATGCAGAACGGCGTAGGCTAAGGCGGAGATACACTAAATCCATCTCAAGACCTGTTAAGAACATGAAGAGGTAGCTTCCAAATAAAGTTATCTGGTCAAGCAAGTCTTTCAAGCTCGTCATGTCTTGTTCAATCTTTAAGGCATATTTGGTCATCGAATTCCCTACTATCATCCCTGCCTGTGTATACAGTGGATTCGGGGTAAAAACTCCATTATATTTGAGGGATAAGATGAGAAAAGGAGAAAAATGATCGGAATTAGAGGATATAATATGATATTTTGGTTTCTTACAATATATTGCGAGACGACACTCGGTTGTAGGAGGCTCTTGAGGAAGAAATGAATGACATTGGAGTAGACCAGAATCTTTCCAATCTCAACTATTATGAATTTGGAGGCATTTATAAGGTCTTGAACCTTTCTTGAATCATCACATGCCACCCGCACCATTGCTCTCTCTCTCTCTCTTTCAAAATATTTAGGCGAAGAGAGGGTACGTGTTCTTTCACCTTGTCCGCACAAAATTGTTTTTGGAAGATACTGAAGCGAAGTTGTATCTCAAAGATTAGAGATGCGGAAAAATGGATCTCATGTATGAAGATGGTACACTGGACCGTTTTCACAACAAGTATCTCTTGATAATTGATGGAAAAGCGTGAAATTAGGATAACATCTACCCTTTAGAGCAGTAATCCATTTTATCTAAATTTAGAAGTGAGCTTACTTACCTTTAACTGCAGTATGATATCTTCAAAATTTTCCTTGGAGAGGCAGCCTGATGGCTGCCGCCTGATTTAGTTGCAGTTTGTACTAAATTGTGGTTTCTTGAATTGAAGATGGGTTTAAGAGACCAATAAAAACAGAAAGAAAAGAAGAATTTAATCCAGTATTATACGAAGTCAAAGTGCACCAAGAAATTGCCATATCCTGTTATGGCTTGTTAGATTATTTCACGTAGTTAAAATTTATTCCCTGATTAACTGCATTAAGTTTAATTCCCTTATGTTATAACCTGCATCTCATTTGGGGCGGAAAACGAATCGACATCTCGATGTGATACAGCCCTTTCCTTTTTCGTTGGGAAAGAACGGTCCGAAAGGAGCTGATACATAGGGTTAGTTCACTCTCTTTAGTTTATTCAGCAACCGAACCAACCGGTTAAATCTGACTAAGTCGGTTGTACGATTTATGGTTAAATCTGACTAAGTCGGTTGTACGATTTATTCATTTAAAATTGTAATAACTATAATACGGTGTTTGATTTTCGGTTCGTTTTTCAGTTTGACAAACTGGATAAACAAAACCGACCCATAAAATACAAAAAGATGGGAAGAATTTTATTTATTTTTATTTAATTTATACTTGACTTTTACGGAGCTAATAGAAACCTGATATGTCACGACAGCATAATAGCACGTCGAATCACGACGACAATATATATATATATATATATATATATATATATATATATATATATATATATATATTTTATATTATATGAGAGGAGATATATTAACCCCATTTTATTATACTCCACTATCACCTCACTTGATGGACGGACCAGATTTAATCTCACGTGGGGCTCCAAGAGGCCCTGAAGATGAAGCGTTTCTGTTAAACAAATTTCCGTCCATTCTAATTTCCTTCCGTGAACCCTTTGATTTTCCGCCAAAAACATAGTGTGCTGAAGCTTCTTCTTCACGACAAATATTTTCCAAGGGCCATCTCTCCCCTAGAGTGTCTTGGAGCTTCCCTCAAAAATTCTCTTCTGTTGGACTAAAATTCTCTCACAAGTAAGCATAAATCGTAACTTATAATGACTGAGGACAAAATCATGCAAAGGAAAAATCGTGGCCTAATTTTGATTATAATGGCTGGATAGAGAATGGATGGAAATTGTGGCCTCATTTACTGACAAGCAAGGTCTTTAGGCCACGTTTTTGTCTTTTGTTAATACTCTATCCTAAAAAATTTGTATCTTTCATACTAAATTAGGCCACGATTTTGCCATTATAATATATCCTTTGCATACTCTATTCTGAAAGATCTTTAGTATTAACAACTTTCATATTCAACAGAAAAAAACATTAGGTCTTGACATCTATCTTAAGATTTATTTTTTAGGGCTAAATTATTATGGAAAATTCTAGTCTCTTGGCATGTGCATCGTCGAGCGAATATGATGCTATGAATTCCGAGCATGAGGTATAAAAATTATCATGGAATAATATTTTATTTTCTTCAAATTAAAACAAATTTCAAATTTTAGTAATTTTATTTTATTAATGTAGATGAAGGGGATAGATGATTTGGGTGGAAATATAGAAGAATTTGGAGCACCGACACTCGGAATGCAATTTGCAACAAAAGAGGAAGCTCAAAGCTATTACGAAGAATACGGTAAACGCAATGGTCAAAATTATTGTTGGTGATTCATACTCGTTCTTCGCACACATACAAAATTTGTGTGTGTATCGGAAGGGGTGAATAAATGTCTAAATAAGAGTTGAGAAGGGAAATGGTGATGTTGGTGATGATGGAAGTAATAATAAGGCGGTGGGACTACGGAAAAAAAAACCTCAACTATCCGATGTGATTGTGATGCTTTCATGTGCATCAGGTACGACAATTTCAGTGGTATTTGGGTGATTGTCAATTTCGATGATAGACACAACCACAAATTAGTGAGTCTGTGTAAGAGGGTAAGATTGAAATAGAATCGGACATTGCCAAATGCAATTAAGAATTTAGCCACATCGTTTCGTTTTCATAATATGGCGCTTTCTAAAATTCCAGAGATTTTTGGCCGTGCATCCATAGGATACAATAGCAGAGACATTTATAACTATATGTTAAAATCTAGAAATATAGATGGTGGAGATACACAACGTGTGATGATATATTTCAGGCAAAGGCAAGCACAAAATCCTCAATTTTTTTACGCGATTCAATGGGATGCAAGTGGGAGGGCAATTAATTTTTTCTAGGTTGAGGCACGAGCGTGAATGTCATACCATTATTTTAGTGATGTAGTTTCCTTCGATACGACATATCGGACAAATAAATACCAAATGTCTTTCACACCATTTACCGGAATAAACCAACACATGCAATCAATTTAGTTTGGGTTCGCGCTTATGCAAGATGAGACCGAGGTGTCTTTAAGTGGGTTTTTGAAACGTGGCTCGAAGCGATGGGAGGGCGCCACCCAAAAGCTATTCTAACGGACCAAGATTTGGCAATGAAGAAAGAGATTGCCGATGTGTTTCCGACACCCGTCACTGACTTTGTCTTGATATTGGACCCGAATACGAACGATGGTACATGCGAGTGCCAAAATTTTGAGTTTGTGAGATTTATATGCCGCCATATTATAAAGGTGTACAACCGAAATGATGTTTATGTTATTCCACCTAGTTTTATTCTCCCAAGGTGGTTGGAAATGACTAACAAATTTAGATATATAGATTCGGAAGAGAGGGTGGAAGATGGTCAAACTGAATTGGAGGCCTTAAGGCTTAGACACATGTGTGACGGGTCGACTAAATTGGCATGTTCA
This sequence comes from Juncus effusus, assembly GCA_027726005.1. NCBI lineage: Eukaryota > Viridiplantae > Streptophyta > Magnoliopsida > Poales > Juncaceae > Juncus > Juncus effusus. The sequence continues at coordinate 6,250,155 of CM050906.1, read as the reverse complement.
GCTACACCAAGTAGTGAGGCGTATGAAATTTATATGGAAGGTCTCAAGGAGACAACCCTGAAGATTTCGAAACTCAATTTGAGTGGTAGTGAAGAAATGGAGAATGATGAAGAAAAGGGAGATATGGATGCAGGGGGAAGCGAGAATGTCACGTGTGAATCATCTCAAATCTTGATTTCTGATTTGCACATCTCTCAAACTAAGGGGAGAAAAAAAAGAACGTAACTCGAGTAGGTGAAAAAGTGTGGTTGATTTGTCAAAGGATAAGCCAAGAAAATACACTAATTGCAGTGTACTTGGGGGTGGGATGAAGGGAGAAATTGCCCTCTCAAGGATAGCTCGAACAAGAAGAAAAAAGATTAAACAAGTTAATTTAATTTTAGAGACTTTTGTGTAATTTTATGCATTTTAGGGATATTTGTGTAATTTTATGTATTTTAGGGACTTTTGTGTAATTCTATGCATTTTAATGGACTTTTGTGTAATTTGGATGCTTGAAAGTTTGTTATTGATATAATATCTTAGTTTTATTTTTTGTGTAATTTTATTGCCTTCTGTTTCGGTATAAATGAAAGAACTTTTGTGATAAAAATGATTCGCAACATTATTACTTACCACAAAGAAATAACACACTATTTTTGGCCTAACATGATCATTTTCACAACACAACTAAATAAAAAACAAAAACAAAAAAAGGGAAAAATACACATAATATTGGTACCATTATTACAACACATAATAAGAACAACTAGATTCAAATAATGAAACTCAAATTTCATTTAAAAATACACATACAACACATTAGTTTTACATAAACCCAAAACCCCAAGAGTAAATCGTAAATTACACATACAACACATAACCCTAAAGCAAATAACCCTCAAGTTCAATCAAATAACCCTAAACCAAATTATTCTCATAATTGTAAAATTACAATACTAATTATAACACATAACATACACAACAACACAGCAAATTGATTTCTTTGATTTTTTTTTCAATTTTTTCAAATCTCGATATTTCCTTCTTTTCAAATGCTTCAAATCTATTCTCGAAACGTTCAACTTGAAACTTGAGGTGGATTGGTGCGAAGTAAATATCGTCACACCAAGAGAAGTGATCACAAACTTGACATTTATAAAATGCTCGACCATCATTCTTTGGGATTTTTGCATGAAGCACTTAAGCATTTTCTTACACAACAAGGACACATATATGCATTCTCCTCTTCAGAATCCCACCCATATGTGCCAACACTGCTAGTACCTACAACAATGTGTACAAAATCAGTTCAGTGACTAAATTAAACCAATTTAGTAATTAATCAGTACCCATCAGTAATTCAAGTCAAAATTCAGTCCATTGGTTACAATAATTAATCAGTATAGTAATTAAACAAAAAAACCCTAAATCAGAAAGAAAATGAGACATACTTTAGTCAAACTTTCCCCAAAAAACAGACCAAAATCATCAAATAGAGGAAAAGCAAATCTGAGATTTATCTCGTGATGGCCGGATCAAGGGTTACACCTGACCAAGTTGCTCTTGCAATCTCAGATTTGGGGATGATACTCTTGCTGGCGACTGTTCAGAGAGCGAGTGAGATGAAAGGGAAGAGATGCGGAGGGAGAAAGCTTCGTGAGAGCTCGAGTGAGAGAGAGAGCCAGAGAGAGAAGAGATCGAGAAAAATGAAAAGATGGAAACTTGGAGAGAGAAAGAGGGAGAGCAGCGAGAGAGATGGAAGTGACAACGTTATCTTGGAGATAAAGAGAGATATGGAGCGCTCCGTGTGAGATTAAATTTGGTCCGTCCATCAAGTGGGGTGAGAGTGGGTATGATAAAATGGGGTCAATATATCCCCTCCCATATATATAGAGAGGGGGTATATTGACCCCAAATTATCATACCCCACTTGATTGACTGGCGAGATTGAATCTGAAGTGGGTCGCTCCATTAGGAAAAAAGTTTCCTTCCATCTCCTCTTAACGTCGTCCCCTTTCTAATCTCTCTCCCTCCTCTCTTTCCAGGTTCCATTCTCTCTCCACGCTCCTATTTTTTTCCTCTCTCCCTTTTGAAGCTCGAATCTCGCTACATGGGCGGATTGACCTCCTCTCTCTCGATCCGACATGGCAAATCCTGCGCTCGACGTCCTCTCTCGCTTCATCCGGTCCGGTCAATGATGTGAGGAGTGGACGAGGATATCAAAGTCCTATCATGGAGATAGTCAAAACGAAGCCGTCGCAACCTACGGTCTAACCACCGTAACCCCCGGTACAACCCAAAGCACGATCAATTCACCAGCCGCGACTGAAGAGAATCTAGTAGAAAAACCGACTAAACCTATACCGCAATATGCGATCCCAAACCATACTGATGAACCGAACCCATATTTTCTTCCACCACGAGGACCTGATTATAACCCTCTACCAGCTTACAAACTACCACAACCTTTCCCTCGGAGACTCGTAAGACATAATTTGATTGGTAGACCGCAAGATTAGACAAGATCCTAAAGAATCTCCATGTCATATTGCCCTTTACAGAGTGATGGCACAGATGCCCGCATATGCGAAATTCCTAAAGGAGATCATGTCCAACAAGAAGAGGCTAGAAGATTTCGAGACCATCACACTCATGGAGCATTGCAGCACAATAATCCAAAACGAGCATACGTTGAAGCTAAAAGACCCAGGCAGTTTTTCCATACCACGTCACATTGGCAAAGAGAGTCTCGGCTACTTTTGTGCCTCGTTGGTCCAAGTCTTGTCCGCGGGTTTGTCTTTTGACTTCACCTCTCGGTACTTCGCCTACTCGCCGAAATATCAAGAGTTGTGGTGCACTACACATATATAAGGGTTAGAATACACAAACAAAATCACAGAAAATAAGCAATATGTAAAAAGAAGCAACGGAAATAAATAGATTGATAGGTTATTAACACTGCATCCTAGGGTGGGTTTAGTTACAATACATAGTACTACAACTAAAATCAAGATACATAGAGGTAGAAAGCTTCCTAATACTACTTTCGTGTTGTGCGTTATCACGCCACACCCCTGAATGGGTCTCTCTCTCTCTCTCTCTCTCTCTCTCTCTCTCTCTTTTCTCTTTATAATTGATCCCTCTCTTTGCCGTCCTACGAATGGTCCTTTTATAGGGAGGAGACCTCTAGGTTTTCCAGCGACCGAAGATGACAGGAAGCATATCCGGAGATCCTTGCAAATCTTTGCATAATAACTACTTATTGTTTTTTCATGTTCTCTTTCCTGATTATGGCTGGGTCTTGTGGCTGGACTTTCCCTCTAATTGCCAATCAAATTTTCAATTAAATATGTGATTACATCTTTGGTGTCTTTTCCTTAATTAAGTGTCGTTGAGGCGCTCCACTTAAGTTCTGATTCCCTTGGATCTGTGCAGATGGTTTGAATTGTACCACACCCGCAGATGGGACCGTGATGATCTACCGTCTCCAATCGCGCTCCAGCTTCCTTGTGCCTCTTTTAACATCTATTTTGACGATTATCCTTCAATTCTTGTAATCACACATGAACTTGGCAGTAACTTGATTTTTTAAGTAAACTAAAATATTGAAATTAATACTAAAAGTGCATTAAATAAGATACAAAATCGACTGTAATTATCTGCATAAAATACCCCGATCAGAATCCCTAAGCTTTCTCTTGCCCGTCCCGAGCAAGTTACAACTCCGAACCAAACGTCCGGCTTAACTTACTTGTGCGATTCCCATAGTTCACAAGTACTCTCACTCGCGCAAAAGCATCCATCTTGCTCTTCAGTGACTCAAATAAAACACCCGTTTGTCCATCCGCTAGAACCATCCGCCTAGGTGAAGATGACCAATTGCTCGGTCCTGGTTAATCGCGCCGAACCTAACAGGCTTCCTTTTTGGGTGGATTGGTCAGTTAGGTATACAGTGAGGATATTAGTCTCTTCTTTTCCACCCATGGTTTGATATTTGCGCAGGTTACTCCCATTATGCAAGCGTGGTTGCGGTATTTCTAAGGTCTGATGGCATCTTGTCTTGCATTGCTGATTTTTGAGGAAGTCCTTCCCCCAAGCTTGGTTCTTGTCATGTGATTCTTATGACCACGAGCATGGAATTGTGCTCTCTTCCTTTGGTCTATCCGTCATCATTTTTTTATGATGATTGCACTTTCGAGTTGCGACGCGGCTTTAATTCGGACAGTCTAGCCCTTCCTACTTCTATCCAGATGTTAGTCTAATCGGCTACCTCCAACTAATGGTCTCTAAAAAGGGTTTCTCCTTCTCGTGAGTGACCAGCTTGATTTTTTATCCTCTCTAGTTAGCCATATTGGATCACTCGTACTCAGTCCTCCTTTGACTGGCGAGCTGCAAGCCATATTATATTTCCTTTCTCCTTGGCTTTTCCTTTTGGTAGCTCACCCTCTGGCTCGGTTAGGTGTAAGTCACGACCTTCATTTTTCCCTCTTCTTTGGCCTAATTTTCCACTTGCAATCTTTCCTCCTCTCAGTTGCGGCCTTATAGGATCTTTCACTTTCAATCATTTTTTTATATCACGGATGTCTTCTTCTTGTGTTGCGAGGGGCCAGCAAAGGGCCCCTTCTTGCATCTTCTGTTCGCGCCTCCTATCATAAGTCAAGTTGCTAGCGTTACTTGCCTCTTTCTCCTTGGCTGAATCGAGCAACTCAACTTCCACTTTCATGTCGTGTCTCGTATCGTGGATCGAGTCGCTAGCTTGATTTCTCCCCCTCTCCTTGGCTGAATTGAGCGACTCATAATTCTTCCGCTGTGTTGGGCTTCCAATCACGGGTCGTGTCACTAGCCTAATTTTTCACTTTCTCCCTGGCTGGATTGAGCGGCTCATACCTTCCTCTTCTGCATTCCTCCTTTGCTAGTGAGTTGCTAGTCTGGTATTCCTTTTTCTCCTTGGCTGAATCGAGTAACTCGCCTCTAACCTCCAGAATTCTCTCTTCGTCTTGTCTGCGCCCGCTGGATTGTCATCATGGGTTTATTGATGTCGGTTTGAGTGCGGCAGTGAGAACCGAACTTGACAACTTAGTTCTTGCATGTGGTCTCTGGCCCTTCTAAGTTTTTAACCGAGTTAGATTTTCTCCTCCTTTGGTGGCTCGAAGAGGTGGTGAGTAGGGATGGAGTGGTTATCACATATAGGCAGATATAAAGGGTTAAGGGTTGCCTCATTAGGTAGGGTACGGTTGGTTGGTTTCTCTAAGACCACACCAAGGATCTCGGGATGACTTAGCCACTCTCACGGGTGTACTAACCCTCCTCATCTGAAGTCCCGGCTGATGGTTTATACGAGGGACTTTCGTGCTTAGGGTTGTAAGTGTGTTTATTCCTGTCCATGTGAGTATAGTCTATAAAAGATAAAAGGCCTTGGTTTCGTCTATCACCTATGTTTTTTTTTTATATTTTTTTTGTTTTCTAATTTTTTTTTATACAGATCAAGTCTTAAGATACAAAGAAGGTTGAAAAGAAGGGGAAAAAAGATATAATGCAAAATGAGTTGCAAGCAGGTAATATACAAATGGTTAATCTCCCCCCAAGCTTGAATAGGGTACCATTCCAGGGCACTTCGCTAGCTAAATATTTTAAACTTAGAACTGATAGAAAAGAGATTGCTGCGACTTAGACCTGGACCTTGCCGGGAGATGGGTCTTGGTGACTCGAGTAGAAACTCCATAGTTGGTTGACCATAATTCCATAGTGATCCAACTGTCCTCACTTGTCATTGATCTCTACCCGATCCATTGATGTCCTTGTTTCTTCGACCGAAGTTCGCACTTCATCCAATGCTGAAGTCATCGTAGTCATCTGGAGATGAAACTCCCCATCCCCTGGAATAATCTGTCGAAGGTCTGACCCTAGGGGTTTTGGTTTACTCATCCACCCATTACACCCGCACTTTGTTGTCGTGCCTAGCCGTCCAGTTGGTTCTGTTCTTCATTCAAGGTTGTTGCCCTATAGCAGGCGGTAGCCAATTGTCGGAGTCGTGGATCATTGTTAACATCGAGTTTGGTAGCTCGATTGGCGGTTAAGTCGTCATTCTAAGCATTGGCCCATCTCACTATAAAATTTCATATTTAATTAGCCACTCTATGTACCCCGTTGTGTTGGTCATTAGGTGGCCGCATCTTTCTTGTTGTTTTAGCCCGCACATGCTAATCCTCTCGAAGTGTTCGGCAATCAACTTATGCACGTTCATTGGTACCGACGGGTCCTTAATCGCGCCCCAGAACATCATCAATTCCTATGACGAGGGTGAGGACTCCCCATCCCCTCTTGGATACATGATTGCTGCCAAGTCCCACGGCGCCACCTTGATTGTGAGGTTCCAAACCATGCTGGTTCAATGCGCGTTTACGTTCCCCCGGTTATTTGAAATCATCGCCCAAAATTCTATCCTCCTATACCCGGGAGGTATCATGACTCCTCTCCCCTCCTGGGTGATGGAGAAGGTGTTTCCAAAGTCGCGGATCGACATCCTCCACCTGTGCCCCCATAAGCGGAAGGTTACGATTTTATTTTCTATATTGTATGTGAAGTTGGCCAGGAACTCCGCCGTCGCGTCCAGGAAGGACTATTCCATAGTAGCAATAATGAACATGAGTCCCATTTTTTCATACAGGTCCATCACCCCTTCTTCTATCATTAGCGCTTGGAGTGCCTCCTTGTCCAAGCAGCACGGTGCCTTGATTTTATTTTTTAGCTCTTCTTCCTTCTCTTGTTCTTCTGGTGTCAGCTCGATCTCGGCCTCTTCCTCTATGAACTCCGCTGGGTATTCCCGGATGAAGAAATCCTTATGGATTACCGGTTTCGGCCTCTTCGTCTATGGTAGTAAGTGGGCGATGGGATGGTTATTGTGGACTGTGGTTGTACGTTCCCGAGGCACGTCGCTTTGACTTCTTGGTCGTTCTCGCGGTCGTGAATGAGATTCCGCGCCCGTGCGATAGTCCATTTGTTCGTATACTTGTAATGCAAAAAATAAAAGGAAAGAAATAAAAAGAACAAGGAAAGGAAAAACATAAAACTATGAATAATTAACCCTCGGGTTGCCTCCCAAGCAGCGCTTGTTTTAGGTCACGAGTCTGACCACCCTAATCTTGTTATTATGAGTCCTGGTCGCCCAGGTTACATGGTTTGCCTTTATCGCTCCTTCTTGATCTCGATAATTTGTCGCGATGCTCATTCGGGTCCGGCTCTGGATCTTCTTTTGCGTGCTATGTAACCCTTGCTTCAAGGCATTCATGCTGAAGTTTTTCCTCTAGCTCTATGAAGTATAGGTTGAAACTTTGCAGGAAGTTCAGCCATTTTGTCATCCTTAGTCCCCGGTCTATCTTGTCGTAGAGGTATGTAATCACCGCATAGTCAGTATAGGTTTTGACCTTCGATCCCAGTTGATAAGGTTCAAACCTTTCCAGCGAATGCTATCGTGAACACTTCCTTTTTCGTCCACATATAAAATTTCTCCTCTCTCTACAGGATGCTACTTCCATATAGCACTGGGTAAGGGATGTTGTTTCTTCTTCGTGCGAGCGTTATTCCTGTCGCGCCCTCATCCGCGCTACGCATCGGATTGTAAGGTGCTAAAACTAGCGTCGGCCCTACATCTCCTGTTCCTCGAATGTGGTCTCGCTCCAGGTTGATGTTTCTGATAATGGGTTATTAATCGTTACCTAAGTACATGTACACAAGTCCAGGAGGTACCGGTGCTAACTTTTTCACTTCGCTGCCTTGGTTTTGTTCCTCTTCCGTGTAGGACGTTATTTTAGTCTTAGCGCAAGCAAAGCAGAGTACGTCTGGGTCTTCAGGGTCTTGCATTGAGTTAAACAGTTCTCCTCAAGTCTCACACCTGTTGTTCCTCTCTAGCTCTCTCTTTCTGTATTCTCTCTCAAATCCCCCCCCCCCCCTGTGTCATCCTACAAATGGTCCTTTTATTGGGAGAAAACCTTTAGGATTTTCAGCGTCCGAAAATTGGCAAGAAGCATATCTCAAGATCCTTGCAAATCTTTGTATAATAATTTCTGATTGATTCTTTCGTGATCTGCTCCTTCCTAATTGCGGATACCTCAAGTGGTTGGACTTTCCCTCTAATTGTCAATCAAATCTTCAATTAAATCCGTGATTGCAGCGTTGGTGTCTTTTCCTTAATTGAGTGTCATTGAGCCGCTCCACTTGAGTCCCAATTTCCTTGGATCTGTGCTGACGGGACAAATTGTACCGCACTCCACATGCTCCAATCGTGTTCCAGCTTCCTTGTGCCTCTTTTAGCATCCTTTTTGACCATTTTACTCAATCACACATGTCCTTGGCAGTAACTTGATTTTAACTAAAACTAAATAAACTACTAAAATTAATACTAAAGTGCATAAAATAAGATACAAGATCGGCGATAATTATCTATATAAAATACCTCGATCGGACATACAAGTGTATATATCCTCAACGGATTCACCTTCGATCATCTGGAACTAATCAAATTATTGTTCAATTAAATTGGTCATTTTCATCTGATTGTTTCCTTCGAACTGATTCAGGAGAGCTCGCCACATTTGATGAGAATTAATACAACCATCCGTAATTACTGCTAAAGTACTTAACATATGTGTGAGTATTAAATTTTCTGCCATTATGTCAAGTGTGATATTGGCCTTTGTGAGTTCATTGTGGGTGGTAATACTATCTTTCTCAAGTTCTATGGTATAACCATTTTCTACTACTTGACGAAATCCGTATAGCTCAAAGGCGTTCACCATACTCCTCCTCCAGTTCTTACCGTCGAGTTTCTCCGGGTACGCAATCTTAAGACGGTTGACTTGAGGGGTCGCCATGATCGAAAATACAAGTTTGTTTCAAATAGGAATTCGAAATGGTTTGTATTCCTACTCTGATATCAATTGTTGTTTAATGGAGGCCTAAAGGAGGGGGGGAGGGATGAATAGGCCTAAACATGTGGAAGTGTGGATTTAATGACATTTTAGGTTTTATCGCTTTTTAGATTATTTGACTTATAGACGGATCGGCTGCATTGATTAACAATAATAAATTATTGTAAATAAAGTAAATAATGATAAGTAAATAAATAAAGTAAAGAAGAGAAAATAAACAAAGTTACCGAACACGTGATATGTTGGCGAAGTTCGGCGAGGCGGTTGCGTAAGCTGTAACCACCCATTCTCGCTGGTGACCCTTGACACGTTGACGAGTGCCTAGTCTCCGAGTATGCCTATTCGGCTCCTAGTTCACTAATCCAAATAGTATTCTTACAAACTTGAATCGACTATCGTTTTACAAACTCTTAGTAATTCGTCGAGACAAAACAATTAATTTCTTTCAATCAAACATACTAACTTGATCTTTCTTTTAACCTCTCAGCCTTGCTCACAAAAGTATTGAATAATTTAATTAGACTCAGAGAATTCAGGATTGATCTTGCTTAGAATTGGATAATCAAAATGAATTAGAGCTTCCTCCTTTTAAAGAGGAAGGAATAGCCTGATAAAAAAAGAAAACAACTGTAGTGTCCGTTCGAACAGATTGATGGTCCGTTCGAACGGACCACATAAAAGGCAGGTAATAAATTTCAAGTTTTGATTAAAATGGCTAGTTCATTAATTCATCTGTTCGAACGGATAAGTCATAGAAACTTTTTAGTTTTTCGAATTTGGTCCGTTCGAACGGACATGAATTCCGTTTGAACTGACAGACATCTAGATTTTCTAAAAACAGTTTTCTCTCTAGGGTTTATTTATATTATTCAATTAGATACTAACAAATACTAAAAAAACCAAGAAGCTCTTCAAGCCTTAGACGTCTTGAGAGCGAGTCTTGAAAGCGTTGAGGGGGTGATTAATCTTCTTACACGCCGTCTTGAGCTTGTATATTTCTTATTCTCAAACAAAGAACTCAAATATGATTAGTAGTTCAGAATCATTTTAAATATCAGCAAACAGATGACAACATTCAGGTCCCGTGCTGGTTGTGCATCGATTAATGAGTCAACTGGTCAGGCTCGGTACCTAAAACAAGCGTTACTTGGGAGGCAATCCAGGAGTTTTATTTGCTTTATTTTTCTTTTAGTATCATTTTGCATTACTGGTATATAAAACAAGGCGGGTCCCGTAAGAAACCCTAATGATGCAACCCGAAGCAATAATCAGACACGGCCGTGATGAAGGACAACGCGGTAGTCGGAATTCGAATGGTCCGAATTCAAACGGTGCGCTAATTCACAGTAAAGGAGGCCACACTACCCCATGCTGTAAGAACACGTGATCCGACGAGCGATATGACAGAAGGCGAAGAGGCGCTTTGGGGAATTGTGGTCGACTAGGAAACAACCAATTAATGTCATATAGGGTAACAACCATTTATGGCATTGAAATCAACCGATCTCCCCTAAACCCTATATAAACACATCTTGGCGTCTCTCTTCACAAACCCATCTACCATACCAGGGCAAACCTCAGCTGGCCAAGAAGCATTGTCAAAGATAAACCTACCCTACCTAGAATGATTGCCAAACTTTTCCGCTAGATGACAGGCCGCAGCAATGACCTGACCTTCGGGAGCGGTACAAGGCCATAACCTTCTGAACAATTTGGGTGCCTAGATGTGTCAGGGCGCTCTTCGTATCCTTCTGAATAGCATGGCTAATATGATGGCGTCATTCATGGGAACCAAAGTAAAAGTAAAGGCATGCGGTATCTGCACTCAAACATGACACACCACTGATGTATGCCCAACGCTCCATGATGAGGACAAAGTCACGACCACAGCTTACGGCATCTTCAAGTTAAACCAACAAGGAGGTTCAAATGGGGGTCAAAACCGAAACTATGATCCTTACTCTAAAACATACAATCCTGGATGGAATGACCACCCAAACTTTAGATGGCGTGACCCAGGAAACCAGCAACAACCTCCTCAAAACCATAATCAAAATTCTTCTTCTTCCTCACCTTCGGTTGACCCTGCTCTAAAAAGACTTTCTGACATTGTGACCTCTTTAGCCACATCAACCACTTCTAATTTGGCGTTCATACCACTCACTCGTTTCTCCAAATCATAGTCTCAAATCTCGCTAACTCCCCTAATTCTAGATCTAGTTTTACAACATTGGGCATTTTTGGCCATGGTTTCTATCTAGGTACGTGCTTCCTTAACGGTTTTATCTATGAAAGCACCCCCACTAGCAGAATCTACATTATCCCTAGTCTCTTGAAGAATCCCATCATACAAGTGTTGAATTAATAGATTCTCCGGGACTTGATGGTTAGGGCATTTTGCACACAACTTCTGGAAGCGATCATAGTATTCGTAGAGGGATTCCCCTACTTCCTGTTGAATACTACAAATCTGCTTCCAAATAGAAGCGGTAAGAGAGACAGGAAAGTACTTGTCCAGAAACAACTTTTGAAGTTTCACCCAAATTGTTGGAAAAGGTGCTAGATGGCTTTGCTGGTCCTCGAAGACTGTATGAAAACAGTCACAGTTCGTAAGGACCTTCATCTTCAATCTCCGCCGGCATCATTGTTGCGGTGATGTGGTTGAACTCACACATGTGAGAGTGCGGATCTTCTTCGGCGCTACCATTGAAGGTCGGTAATAACTGAAGAAGACTCGTATGGATCTTAAAATTCGGGACCGGTCATAATACAATACCATACTAGTAAGTACCAAAATCAAAGGTAGACAGGTCCCGAAGTGTCCTATCCTCAATATTAGTCATGATTGTAGTGTTACCTGTTGTAGCGTGAGGAGAAGCTGGAGGAGTATGAGGCTCGCTCTCGTTGTCCGAGTTCTCCACCTTTACAGTTTCCTCGGCTGCTTCCGGTGTTACCGGAATTGCTCTTCTTCGCTCCAGGTGTATTCTTTAGATCTCTAGATCTAGTGGTGTAAGCGGAAGATTAGAACTACGAGTACCTTTCATGAACTGGAATGAAGTGTAAAAGAGAGAATTAGTGAATGCAAGTAATGCAGACTCAAAGTAAAAAATAAATAGCATGACTGAATCTGACAAAAAGTGAAAAAGATAACAAAGGTAAGGAAAGTGTGACTCTGACAAAAAGTTAAAAAGGTATGACTGATAAAAAGTAAAATGAATTTTGTTTACTCTGACACAAATGCAGACTACCGTACTACACAAGAGAAGTGTGAATATTGACCTAGACTAGTTGTGTTGCTTGCTCCTCGGCAACGGCGCCATTTTGATAAGAGGTATTTTTGCAGTCGTTTGTACACTTACCAAAAGAAATTTATAACCCGAGACTTAACCACAATAAAGTGGACAGTGGAAGTAGGGGTCGAACCATAGAGAGCTATTTAGACTAAATTAGGTGAAAATATTACTTCTCTAATGAAAATGGAATCCAACAAAAATCAAAAACTAAAATAAAAAGAAACCAAGACCATAAATAAAAGCGAACACTAAATCTAAAACAAGACACACAAATGGGGGGGTTGTTGATTGATTGTTTGTAACAAAATAAAAGTAACAAGTAAATATAAAACTTAAAGTAAAAATTAAGAGATGTGGTAGTTTTCTGAAATGAGGCATAGTTTTGTGTAGTGAATTTGTGTGTAACTTTATCCTTGATTATAATAATGAATTTGGAATTAATTTCTTAAGTGCAGTAAGATGAGCTCTAACTGATAAATAACTCAAACAAAAATATAGGATTTTAGTTTAGATGAGCTCGTAAATAAAAACACTAACCAACTTGAATATCATAACCAATTCAATAGGAATCATTGGTTATTTAAACAAATCAAAACCACCTAAACAATGAGCTTGTTCAAAAATGTTTAGATCGTTGTGAGTTATTTGCACTTGGCTATTATTCAAATTCTAATGGAAGCAATTAAGCAAAGCGACCATAGGAATTTTGTGGCCCTTGTTAATTACTATTGAACATAGAATTGACCGAAATAAACTTAAAACAATTCATTGAGCATGAAAGATAATAAGTAAATGAAAACAGAATAATAACCGTTCAAATAAAAATCATTATTAATAGTCTAAAAAGTTACAACACAAAAACATAAACACTAACTACATCTCGGAAGGCTTACTCGAAATAGATGGAAAAGAAAGAAAAGAAAATAATGATAGAACCCATTAATGAAGCGCGGATGGAAGAGTGAAACTTGGTTAAAATGCCTCTCAAAAGGTGGTCGTGAGGGATGAATGAGGCTCCATCCAAAGGGTGTGAAGGGAACATGGCAAAGGCATGAAGAGTGCATGCGAAGTGCATGAAAGATCTGTCCAGAATATGGTCAATTTGGGACATGTAGACTTCGGAATTGGGCACTGGTGATATGGAATGAATTGTGGGTCTTGTTCTCTTCTTCCAACGGTATATAGTATGCATATAGAGGAGGCCCAGATTGTGAGTTATGACCGAAATATTGAGGCTGTGTCAGCAGGTTCGAATCTTGATTATTATCTCCATCTTGTGCTCCCACATCTTATTCTCCAAATTATGCTCCATCCAAATTGAACCTGAAATCACATAAATATGTAATTAGTAATATCAACATTCAAGTTATGATTATTATCTATATAAATAGAATATTAACATATATAATGGTGCAATATCACATATGTATAGGATATAAAATGTGTATAATTAATGACTTATCAAGGAGGCGTGAAACAGAACACGCAAAGTGGCCCCTCTCAACACAAGAAAAGGAATCTGTGATTAAAATAATCGGATAGGTATCAGAGTTGTATCACAACCGTATTCATATCGGATACCCAGATACTTCTCAGTTTTTGAAGTATCCGCGTAATATAGGAACGTTCCTACAATTTTTGCCTATCACTCGACTGATTAATTCCCGATTTTTCTACAATTTTTGTGTATCGCTTGACATATTAATTCTCGATTTTTCTGATTAAATTCCGAATTTTTTGATTAAATTCGTCAAATTCCTAGCCACTCGTACTTGTGTGTATATTGATGACATCTTCTATTTTAATCCTAAAATACTTGGTGCTAGTTTCCACCCAATCGCCTCATCCTTTTTATCCTAGCCGTTCAATTTTTAGAAATTGTTCAAATATTAGACTTTTATTTTCTCAAATTTATTGATATTATATGTAATTTTTTTGTAGTTATTAACAATATCATACAATTGGCTAAATTAGTTGATGACCTATGGTTATATAGATTAAAACAGATCCCTAATCAAATTTATAGATCTCAGTTAGTTGCACGGTCGCCCTCATAACCTTGCGTTGTAGTAAACTGCGGTGTCGATCCACAGGGAGGACAAATGTGGAGTACCGAACTAGAATTTTTCTTAGTAATCCAGACCTAACTATTTATTGGTTGAGTTGTACAAAGAAAGTAAATAAAAGTTAAGTAAAAAGGTGTCGCGCTCGCGTTGTCAGTACTCGCGCGGGGGTATCGTGTGTTGTCCCGATATAGAGTAGTCTAGGGCTTGGTATTTTCGTCTATCTCCTTAGTTGCTCCTTTGGGTTACTTCTCTTCTACTTTTTGTTTCCGCTTGTGAGTGAGATCCATCCTCGTGTTGCGAAGCCAACTGTCGTAATGAATCGCAGTGTCCGCAACCCCAGGTAATTGTCTGACCAAGGTGTGAATCCTTTGTACTCTATGGCGTTCCTTGCTCCTTGTAAATGTCTCGGCTATTTTCGTGCCTCGTTGGTCTAAGTATGATCTGCGGGTCCAACTTTTGGCTTCTCCTCTCGGTACTTCGCCTACTTGCTTAAGTATGGAGAATTGTGGCACACTATATACTTCAAGATAAGAGTTATAGTACACAGACAAGATCACAACAAATGAACAATAGATAAAGAGAAATAACTTAATGAAAATTCAACTAAATTGATAAACTACTAACACGCACCTTAGGGGTGGGTTTAGTTATAATACATAGTACTACAACTAGAATCAAGATACATAGGTAAAGAGAACAGAAAACTCCCTAATCCTATTTTCGTGGTTGCACGTTGTCATTCCGCGGCCCTGAACAAAACTCTCTCTCTCTCTCTCTCTCTCTCTATGTGTGTGTGTGCGTGTGCGTGTGTGTGTGTGTGTGTGTGTGTGTGTGTGTGTTTTCTCTCAAATTGATCCCACCTTCTGCTATCTCCAAGTGGTCCTTTTATAGGAAAAAGTCCTCTCTAGGGTTTCCAGCGTCTGAAAATGACAACCAACTCTCTAATGATCATTTTTGTATGATTGAAATGCTTATTCCTTACTTACAAATCGGCATTTGGGATTTTCGGCTTATCGAGTAGCGACACAACTTCAACTTGGCCAGTATAGCTTTTCCTACCTCAGTTCAGGTGTTATTCCGATCGGCTATCTCCAACTAACGGTCGCTAAAAGGGTGTCTCGTATTCATGAGTGACTGGCCTAATTTTTCCTCCCTTACTACTTAGTCTTATTTGGTCACTCGTACTCAGTCCCCCATGGATTAGCGAGCCGCGAGCCATATTATTTTTTCTTTCTCCTTAGCTTTCCTTTTTGGTAGCTCGCCCTCTAGATTAGTTAGGTGTAGGTCGCGGCCTTGATTTTTCCCTATTTTTAGGCCTAATTCGCACCTTATAATCATTCCTCCCGAAGTCGACCCCAAACATTACTTGACTTGGATTCGGCCCAACTGTTTTGACTTTGAATTTCAGGAAAAAAAATATCAATCAAAAGAAAAAAGGAACAAAAAATATACCAGAAATGAAGGTTTCAATCTCATCCTCATTTGGAATCAGTGGAACTGAGTCGAAAAACAGGGGGAATAATAATAATAATAAATTTCGAATACTTTCAGGATACGGCGGGATACTGCAGGATACGGCATGGATACTTCTAGGATACGGCCATGATACATTTGTCAGGATACTTCTATGATATTTTCATTATATATATTAGTCCATTATACTTTTTTAATTTTTTTTTTTCTTAAATCAAATTTTCACTCACATTCAAACCAACAAAAGACTTATTTGTATTTTATAATTATAAAAATAATTAAATTAAATAAAAAATAATTTCCAAGAAAGTAAGAAATCACTGAGTTTCATTAAATCAAATTTTGAAGTTTACGAACATTTATGCATCGAATATGTGTTTAATTTAATTCACATATTTTGATATTAAATTTGAAATATTTATTATTAATTTTTAATTATTAATTTTTTTAATTTTTTATTATTATATTATATAAATATAATTAAAAAATAGATATATATATATTCATATATGTATCCTAAATACGATACGATACCCGTATCCGTGCAACATAGGAACGTTCAAACAAGTGATTTCCAGCGACGTATTACATCCAATTATTATTGGGCTGTTTCCAGCCCTGGTGTTTGGTTAGTAACTATTATCTTTGCCTTTATCCTTTTTATTCAAAGTGTTTCTTCATTCTCAAATACATGCTTCACAAAAAGTATATTCACCTTGCGTAGTCAAAATAGTCCCTCCACGCTTCAGAATTTTATGTTAATCTCCATTAATTTGAAATAAAATTTCCAATCTCCAAGTTCAATTATAATTTTAGACGCATTTATTACAAAACCATAAAAGTCGTGAGAAAACATAACAGAGGTGTAAATAACCAAAACCCTAAAACCAACCAAAACTTAATGAAAATCCATGTTTATAATATGCTAGATAAGCCTTCCTTCTTAGGAACAATTGGTTTATTTCCTGGAAATGCATTTCTTGAAACATCAACTAGAACTTTAAAACTATAAGGCTCATGCATTGCCAGCTCAGAAAGAACCTTACGGTTTAACTGGACATTCTCCTTCATTAATCCATGTATGAAATTTCCATAGTTCACCTATCCCAACATAAAGATCAATAAGGTATTTATAGAATTCGAAAAATAAACAAAACAAAAAAAGACATCATAATATTATTATGTAAACATGATGAAAATGGGGGAGAACCGGTATTTTATTTTCGGAAAATTTAAAAGAGTAAATTACAGTGTTTCAGTTTAATCTATGTAGAATCTTCATTTTACCTTCAGAATACAAAAACTACAGCGCACTAAAACTGCCAAGACAGCTTAGCACTTGTATAGGAATTTTATGCCATTTTGAGAAATTAAAAGAAAAAAAAAAAAGGAGGGCCCTAAATTCCTCATAAATATGCTATTTACATTTTTTTTAATTAGCAAGCCAAAGGCGTTCGATAGCAATTATTTGCTTACCTTAATACCAATTTCAACATATATTTTCAATAAAACATTTTGTGTCAATATACAGTTTGCATTTGTATTATATAGATTGGACAGTTTCAATATTGTTCATTAACTCGTACTTAATAACAATCTGAGCTTCTAACAGTAAAACAACTCAAAACTAAATTCACAAAAAAATACCACTGAATCGAGATACAATGCATTTAAAAAGTATAGTTTGTATTAATTGAGAATTAGCTTTTGTAATTTGCTTGTTCCATTATCGGATTGGGATCAGTATTCTATACGTCAAATACAAAACATTTCAATCTAGGTTTACACCATACAAAGATTCAACTCAAAATTGGGGCGATTCAAGGAAATTTACCCCATGGAGGCGGGAACCGGCGTTGATGCGCTCGATCCAGAGCGAGCGCATGTCGCGCTTCTTGTTCCGGCGATCTCTGTACGAGTACTGGAGCGCCTTCTCCACCCTCTCGCGCGCGATCCTTATGCAGTTCTTCGCCCGCCCTCTGAACCCCTTCGCGAGCTTGAACACCTTGTCTTTGTTCATCTCTGAAGCCCTTCTTCTTCTCTTTCGTTGTGTTGTTAAGTTTCTGTTCTGATCGGAATTGTTTGCGGCGGGGGGAGGAGAGGTTTTAGAAGGATGTTTATCAATAGAACCCTGTGATGACTTCGAATTTTAGAAAGAGTATATTCTCTCAAAATGGCCCCTGAGTAGCTCAAAATTGTATCTGAGTAGGATAGTACTTGTGCTTCCCTGTGAATATTTTAATTTTATTATTAAGCTCAACCCCTTTATTTTTCACCTCTATTGAGCCCTCCTATTGAGGCACATTATCATTTTTATCTCGATCATTGGATTAAATTTTTTGTCAAATCTTAGTCTTTAATTTTTCTCGAATTTATTGATATTTTATGACAACATTTGTATGGTTCTTAAAAAAGAATCATATAATTGATTAAATTAGTGTTTCTGCTGTAATTGTTCAGCCCCGGGGAAAAAAGAGAATCCTGAACAACGGGAGCAATTCCGAGATCTTCAACAATTTTCTTTGATTGTATCAAAATAGAGCCAGCCTTTCTGCTCGTTCTCGTCTCAACCCTCAGGCGCATTTTTCATGTCCACAAAATGAGAAAAAGAATAATGCATATAAAATACCAACAATTTGGCCCTATCAAAAACTGAAAAATGATGTGTTCCATAATTCCATTGATTTTTCGTTAGTCACCAAAATGGAAAAAAAAAAAGCGTCACGCATATAATATAGTATTGACGCATATAATATAGTCTAATTATGAAATCCATCCATTCTATCAAAGATCTGACAAAAGAATCCATTCCATCTCACTTTCTATATACGATATTAGTTGCATTAAAACTCGAGTGGGATAGATAGACTGTCCTTTAGGTGCCCTTGAACTTCGGATAAGCCAGATCCGGCTCTCCTAGCTGGCACTTCGCTTCACTTTCCGAGGTGGAATCCTTGGCTAATATTAGCGGCAGCCAAGCACTAGTACAGCCCAGCCGTAGAGGCCTCTGAAAGTGGTCACTCAGCTACTTCAGTAAGCAAGTCAAGCAGCAGGAGCGAGACCAAGAACGGCGATATTGGGAACGATCTATTCCAGCAAAAGAAGAAGAGATTTGACCAATTTTTCACCCTCTGATGCTCTACTCTAACCAAATCTAATAGTTGTCAGCTATGGAGGGGAGGAAGTTCGAAAAAGAGACTGATGGCCTTGACGAAGCTACTATGCTGCGCTAGTTCTACTCTGGTAAAGCATGAACACCCGGTATCTAACCTTTAGGGATGCTTTCTCCCTTCCCACGAGAAAAAGAGAGTGACTTTGCCCGCTAATCAAATTAGTCAAGTCAGAGATTTGCCCATTTCCTGCTTCCGGTCCTTGGATGAATCTCATACTTGACGTTTTGCCAGGCTCAACCTCTTTTTGAAGCTCAGGGCGAGGAAGTCAAAGGAAAGTACCACAAACAAAGCCGGTCTTCTGCTCAGCAGTCATCCAGGCACTATTGATGAAGCAAGCGCCAGAAGGAGGAAAGAGTGAACCCCACACGAGTGAGTTACGAGAAGTCGCTTTGTGGTACCGGCATTCCCTCTGAAAGAAGAAAGAGACTCCCGGAAGCTCACTCAAGTTCAGGTTATTCAGCAGTGGAAAGACATTCATTCTTCATCCTATAGTATAGTGAATGTTGATATCCTGTGCGGCGAAGCTAATGAAACTCATATAGCTCATCTCGTTGTATTAGAGTCTTTTTGTCTTCCTCTAGTAAAGATGTTGTGGTGTCTACTGCTGCTCTACGGTTCGAGATGGGGATGATGATAAGAAATGCCTTTTTCCACAAGTTCGAAAGGAGAAACATTCATTATGGAATTCCCATCTTTCTTTTTGTTTGCTTTGATAGATAGAACATGCCACTTGTGCTCACCTCTGTGTGGTATGTTGGTGGGTAAGGTATAATAGTCTGATTTCCTCCTTCGGTAACCAAGATCAAAGCTATGGTCATTCCTCTTTTATCTCCGATTTAATGAAAACTGTTGAATTTGTTTCTGTCCATCAGATCTTAATCAGATGGTTTTAATAAATCATGGTCCAAAATTATGTTCAAATATTAATGCAAATAGAATATAAAGAGTTCACTCATTAAAATATAAATATTTTTTCTTTTCTTCTTTAAACAATAATAATTCTTTATGAATATTTTATTGCTCATGTTAAAATCATCAAATATAAATTTGTAGAAATTTTCTCTTTATTTTGAATTCTATATTTTTTTTATTCCAATTTAACTTTTTCCTTTCTAAAATATGTAAATAGATTATATAAGAGAACACATAAAAAATGATACCATCATTAACTCCTACCTTATTTTTTCACCTCTCTTTGAGCATTATCAATATACCTATCATTAATTTTCCTTCGGCCGTCGGACGAAAAAAATTCTCAAATCATGGTGTTTCATTTAAATTATTATTATAATATCACATGATTAGTTATATTAATGTTGTGTGTTATATCTCCAATAACGTGAGAACTACCATCTCAAAAAAAATTAGAATATTGATAACTGTATTATATTATTTAATGTATTACGGGTTTCAAAATAGCATATATGATCAATTTATAGATAATCCATATCATTTTAACAACTAAAAAAAATAAGAAAAATAGTGTTGATAATGTTTTGAAGAAAATGAGTCATGTTACATTTTCCTATGTATAGTATGCATATTTTTCCCATATATATAATCATATTTTTCCCATATCATATTTCATTTTTAGAAATCATGTTAATATAATTTCTATTTTTTTATCTTTTTTAAAGTTAATCATTTATAATTAAATCTTATGCAGTTTCAACTAAAATCTTTGAAATAAATTATCTTGCATTTTTATTTTTTCTGATCTCCTTCGTCTAAGACTAAGCATGATTAATACATGATTTTTGTTTTCTAATATAATGTGTCAAGAGAAAACGGCATAACAAAACCAAATTGAATAAAAAGGGATGACATTTTAAACTTACAAATCTTAATGTAAACATAAATTGAGATCATAAATTAATTATTCAATTTAATGGATTATTATTTTTGTTTTGTATGAATTTATTATTTATGTTATTTTTATTTCTCATATGTAAATTTAAATTAGATATGATATAGAAGCTATTTTTGAATGAATAATAAATTGATAGAATATCTTATGATTTAATTAAAAATAATTTTAAACCTAACCAACGTACTTAATATAATTATTATATATTATTTATGAATGATGGATTCATTACAAAATTTTATTTTGAATTTTCATAATTGTAATTATGAAAATTACAATTATGAAAATTCAAAATAAAAGAAAATAAGCGGAAGAAATTAATGATACCAACATTATTTTCGAAAAAGAAAATAAACAATATAAAAGAAAATAAAGATGAAGTAAAAGAGAAATTAATAGAACCTAATTTATTAAAGTATTGCCTCCATTAACTCTCATTGCTCATATTCTACCTTGAAATGTCAAAATGATGAACAATATATAAAAATTATGTGAATGAATATACATCATAAACTATTTATATAACTTCATAATTTATATAAAATAATATAATGAGAATATAACAAGACATCTTAATCCAAATAAATCATATGATGTTATACTACTTATAATGTAGTAAAATTAAGAAAGCAAACGATAGTGTGATTCTAAAAAAATGATGAAAAAAATAAAACATGAAACATTAACATAACAAATCATCAATGAAGTTGTTTTAATAATGTTGTATAGGTTGCCACATAATAGTAGCTAGTTTGAAAAAATAAAGATTTCCATAGATAAAAAATGAATTACCAATTTAAATAATTATATGACAATGTATTAATAATCATACATAAATTGATATAGAATATCAATTTCAAATGAAACAGTAATATGATCGAACGACCAAGAGAAAATGAGTGATGTGACTCAATGAGAATTGAAGGAGGTTTAACAATCATATAGGGGGTTATTCATTTATTAGAATATAACTTAGTAGTTTAATTATGTAATTTGATTATCTAATGTTGAATGGACCCCCTAATTGCATATTTGGGCTCATTTGGCCTTTTATTTTTAGTATGTATTTAAGACCTTTGACATAAAGGATTAAGACAAGGGTTCATTTTGCATCTCTTCATTTTCCTCTCTCTCTCTCTCTCTCTCTCTCTCTCTCTTTTGGCCACCATTAAAGACACCAAAAGGTGTCTCAAATCCACGTCAAAATTCACGCTTCCGAAAAGAAATCCTAACAATCTAGTATCAAAGCGAGATTCTACGCGTAAATCTCTACCGGATTTAACGCTTTGCCTAAACCGGTACAAATCGGTTCAAAACCAAAGGAGAAACTTTATTTTTTTGGGTTAATGGAAATGTCGGGACGATTTGATATTGAGAAGTTTGACGGTAAGACGAGCTTTGCCTTGTGGCAAGTTCGTATATTGGCAATTTTATCCAGTCATGGGGTAAAAGATGCGGTTTTTGGGAGAGACAAGTTGCCGGATGCGATAACGGATAAGAAATGGAGAGATATGGACGATAAGACTCTCTCCATTGTCCAATTATGCCTTAGTAATGGGACATTGCAAGAGGTTATGGAGGAAAAGACGGCGAAAGATTTGTGGGAAAAATTACAAAATACTTATATGAAAAAGTCGTTCACGAATCGATTGCGGTTAAAGTCGCGTCTTTATACGCTCCGGATGTCGGAGGGAGGTTCCGTGTCCGAACATATTTCGGAGTTTGCGTCGATCATTAATGATTTGGCCAAAATTGACGCAAAGGTGGATGATGAAGATCAAGCCCTTTTGCTTTTGTGCTCTTTACCCGCTTCATATAAGGGGTTTAGAGATATGATGATTTATGGAAGGGAGAAAATTTCTCTTGAGGATGTTAAATCGAATTTGCAAGCGAAATCTTACATCGATGGTGAGATAACCAACGAGAAAACCGGTACGGGTTCCGGTTTGTTTGTGGATCGTGGTCGGTCGTCGGATCGGTCGTCGAAAAATTGGAGAAGCCGGTCGAAATCCAAGGGTAAATATAATCCAAATATTATTTGTAATTATTGTAAGAAAAAGGGCCACATCAAGGTCGATTGTTACAAATTGAAGAATAAACAATCGGGGGATAATCGTGGCAAAGATTCCGAATCGGCCAATTCGGCAAATATCGACAATTTTGATTCGCTTTCCGTTGTCGATAATTGCTTAGAGGATGAGAATTGTTGGATTATGGATTCGGGGGCATCTCAACATATGACTCCGAATCGAAGTTGGTTTGTAAAGTACGAGCCTACGGATGGGAGAGTTATTATGGGAAATAATAATTCTTGCAAGGTTGCCGGTACCGGTACAATATCGCTCAAGTTTCATGATGGGCGAATTCGGACGTTAACGGGTGTGAAGCACATACCCGATTTGAAGAAAAATCTTATCTCGTTGGGATCGCTTGAAGAAAGAGGTTGCAAGTTCCAAAGTGAAGGTGGAGTTATGCGCGTTTCAATCGGTGCCCTCACAATCATGAAGGCGAAACGCATTGGTACAATTTATTTTTTGCAAGCCTCGACGGTTACCAGAAAGGCCGGTACAATTATTTTGGAGAAATCGGGTTCAATCCCGGTTCAAGAAAATCCGCCGGTTCAGGATAAACCAGTCCGGTTCGCGCCGGTTCAGGAAAAACCGGTCCGGTGTAATCCGCTTCAACCCAAGTCCAACCCAAAACCGAACCCGGTTCAAACCAAACCAGTTTGGATTCCAAAAACCAAACCCGAAACAAAACCCGTCTCGTTCAGTTCTGCCGCTGTTGTCCGTTCAAGTTTGAGGAAATTACGAAGTTGTGGCATATGACATTGGGTCACATGACTGAGCGTGGTATGACGATTTTTTGCAAGCGAAATTTGTTGGGCGGTCGAAGTACCGGAAATATGGAATTTTGCGAGCACTGCGTTTTCGTGAAGCATAAGCGAATGAGTTTTTATGACCGCTATTCATACGACGAAGGAGAAATTGGAATACATTCACTCCGACCTTTGGGGGCCTTCTCGCGAACCCTCCAAAAGAAAAGGTTCAAGGTATATGCTCACTTTTATTGATGATTTTTCGAGGAAAGTTTGGGTATTTTTCTTGAGAGAAAAAAGCGAAGTATTCGATTATTTCAAAATTTGGAAGAAACTTCTAGAAACTCAAACGGGTAAAGGGGTCAAGCGGTTGCGAACCGATAATGGGTTGGAATTTTGTAATCGCCAGTTTGATGATTTTTGTGCGGCCGAAGATATTTTGCGACACAAAACCGTTGTGCATACCCCACAACAAAATGGCGTGGCCGAAAGAATGAATAGATCACTTCTTGAGCGTGCGAGAAGTATGATTTCAAATACGGGTTTGGGAAAAGAATTTTGGACAGAAGCGATTAGCACGGCGTGCAATTTGATTAATCGATCTCCGACTACCTCGATTGAGTTGAAAACGCCGGAAGAAGTTTGGTCGGGAAAACCGGCCGATTATTCGACGTTGAGAATATTGGGGTGTCCTGGATATATGCATGTCAATGACGGCAAGTAGGAACCGAGGTCGAAGAAATGCGTATTTGTTGGATATCCCGAGAATGTTAAGGGGTATAAATTATGGTCTCCGAAGTCGGGCAAATTTATCATTTCGAGAGACGTTATTTTTAACGAAGCGGAAATGATTCGAGGAAAAGATGCGCATGAGTTGAGAATAAATGACACAGTTCACTCCGAGGTGGAGCATGATGAGTCAGAAAATATTGGGAATGAAATACCACTAAGTGCAGGTGGTTTTGAAGGACAAACCCGAGACCAGTTAGCCCAAGCCGACCAAAATCGATCCGAACCCGATTCGTCAAACCCGACCCGAGTTGATGAAGAAGAAAGCCAGTTCGATCCGCAAACATACGAGCTAACCCGCGATCGTGTCAGAAGGACCATTCGACCACCTTCGAGATATGGATATTCTGATTTTGCGTATTGCTTGACTATTGCAGAAGACGTGGATAGTTGCGAACCGTCCACGTATAAGGAAGCGATTAATTCAAAAGAAGCGAAAAATTGGATTTCCGCTATGAAGGAGGAGTTAGATTCGTTGAAGCGAAATGAGACATGGTCTCTTGTGAATCCTCCG
Source organism: Juncus effusus (assembly GCA_027726005.1). Lineage (NCBI taxonomy): Eukaryota > Viridiplantae > Streptophyta > Magnoliopsida > Poales > Juncaceae > Juncus > Juncus effusus. The sequence continues at coordinate 6,225,253 of CM050906.1, read as the reverse complement.
AAAAATAAGAAAGTTGTCGGGTGCAAATGGGTGTTTAAGCGCAAAACCGATGGCTCGAATGTGCGCTACAAAGCAAGGCTAGTCGCGAAAGGGTATAGCCAAGTCCAAGGTGTGGACTTTAATGACGTGTTTTCTCCGGTCGTGAAACACACGTCTATTCGATTATTGCTCGGGATTGTCTCGTCGAAAAATTTGGAACTCGAGCAAATGGACGTAAAAACGGTTTTTCTACATGGCGATTTGGAGGAGGAAATTTTTATGAGCCAACCGGAAGGACTTCCGGATTTTGAAAACCTAACCAAACCGACTCGTGTATGTCGATTAAATAAATCGCTTTATGGTCTCAAGCAATCGCCCCGACAATGGTACAAGAAGTTTGACGCTTTTATGGTAAGCGTTAATTTTTCTCGATCTAATTACGATAGTTGCGTCTATTTAAAGAAATTAGATGATGGGAGTTTTGTGTATCTACTTCTTGATGTGGATGACATTCTTATTGCGTCGTCCAATTTGGGGGAAATTAAGCGGTTAAAAGCGGATTTGAATTCCATTTTTGAGATGAAGGATTTGGGACCTGCTAAGAAAATTCTCGGAATGGAGATTTCGAGGAACCGACCCGAGTGGAAGTTGACTCTTTCGCAAGCGGGTTTCGCCGAAAAGGTTTTACGCCGTTTTGATATGCATAAATCGAAGGTAGTTTCTACCCCTCTTGCGGGACATTTTAAATTGTTGGCGGATTTATCTCCGAAAACCGATTCAGAGCAGAAATATATGGAGAAGATTCCATATTCGAGTGCGGTGGGGAATTTGATGTATTTGATGGTGTGTACCCGACCGGATTTGGCGCAAGCGGTTGGTGTCGTGAGCCGGTATTTGTCATGTCCCGGAAAGGGACATTGGGAAGCGGTAAAATGGATTTCCGTTATTTGAAAGGTACGATGAATGCATACTTAGAATTCGGATCTGATCCGAATAGTGAGTTAACGGGTTATGTTGACTCGGATTTTGCGGGCGATCTCGATAAAAGACGTTCTCTAACTGGGTACGTGTTTATGTTTGGGAAGTGTGCGATTAATTGGAAGGCCACACTTCAATCAACCGTTGCTCTTTCGACTACCGAGGCTGAGTACATGGCGTTAACCGAAGCGATAAAAGAAGGTATTTGGCTAAGGGGTCTTGTTGGCGACATATTGTCCATTCAGAATCCGGTCACGGTATATTGTGACAATCAAAGCGCCATTCATTTGATGAAGGATCGCATGTACCACGACAAAACGAAGCATATTGACGTGAGGTACCATTTTGTGCGAGACGTGACGGCGGAAGGAAACATTGTGGTGAAGAAGATTGGTACCAAATCGAATCCGGCAGATATGCTCACCAAGCCTCTTCCGATTGCTAAGTTTAAATTGTGTTCCGATTTAATTTCAGTTTGTAACTAGCATATTGCTAGTATATTATGTATGTTTTTATTTTGCATTTGTTTATATTTAGTTATGATGCAAGTCGGGTCCAAGGTGGAGATTGTTGAATGGATCCCCTAATTGCATATTTGGGCTCATTTGGGCTTTTATTTTTAGTATGTATTTAAGACCTTTGACCTAAAGGATAAGACAAGGGTTCATTTTACATCTCTTCATTTTCCTCTCTCTCTCTCTCTCTCTCTCTCTTTCTTTTGGCCACCATTAAAGACACCAAAAGGTGTCTCGAATCCACATCAAAATTCACGCTTCCGACAAGAAATCCTAACATCTAAATTAACCCCAATCTCTCTCATTGAGCCGCATCATCACTTTCATCTCACCGTCCGATCTAAAAATTTTCTCAAATTATAGTCTTTGATTTTCATAAATTTGTTGATATATTATTGCAATATATATATGGTTATAAACACCTAATCTTATAAATATTTGAATTGATGTTTTGTGTTTCATTCTGATTTAATGCGAATCATCATGTCCTTTAGTTTCTGATATTTATTAATATTTTGTGACAATGTGTACATGATATTATTAGCACAACATTTAGTGAGAATTATATAAGGAATTTTAAGCAATTTTGAAGTGCCACATCATTCTCAATTGATGATGTGGAACAATACTATTTATTGAATTGGTTCAGTTTATTGCATTTTTCACGTACAACTTATAGTATTATCAATAAGCATTTTCTACATAAACTTATAGATCAAAAGATTTAAAATTAAAATAAATTATTTTGAATTATTGATTTGTATTTGTTATATTTTCTTTTTTTCTCCTCTTTTTCAGAAAAAATAATAAGCATTGTTTAAATAAGTTTTTTTTACTAAACCTTCATGTATATAAATTTCGTTTGAATCTTTATATTGAACTTAAAATCAGTATAGTTCCGATTTAATTTTTTCTATTAATTTTTCACATTATTTCAAGAATTTTTGTAGTAATTTATGTGTCCTCACTTCCGTATATCATTCTTATACAAATTTTCTACACAAATGAATAGCTCAAGATTTGCAAATTAAAGTTATTTTTTAATTAATCATTTAGTATTTTTTTTCTTTTCTTTTTTTCTCCTCTTGTTCAAAAATTAATAATCATTGTTTAAATAAGTTTTAATACTAATTATTAATCAATGTTTAAATAAGTTTTTCTCAAAAATCTTCATATATAAATTCGTTGAATTTTTTTTATATTGAGCTCTATATTAGTATAGTTTCGATATAATTTTTTTATTCTTAAGTTTTTACATTATTTCAGGATTTTATTTTAGTCATTTATGTGTTTTTACTTATATAGAAACTTATAGCCCTCTTAATATGAACTTTTTGCATGTATGAATAATTCACAATTAAAAATTAATATATTGTAATGAATATTTTTTGTCAAAGAGACTTCTACATTTAATGAAAAATGATATATTGTAATTATTAGTTTTTTCAACAGAGAAATTATTTATCATATTCATTTTGATACTAACAAAAATTCAATTCTTTGACTTATAAATTAATATTTTATTTTAATTAATATAATTTTTCAAAACTCGTTACGTAGCTCGAGACTCCTCCTAGTATATATATTATTTTGCATATGTTTCTTTCATTTTATTATTTTATTTTGTACATTCTCATATGGAGTTATCTAATAATATAATTTTAATTATCTAAAAATAAATTATTTTATATAAGTATGTCTTATATAATTATTTTTTCAGATATTATCGTATATTATCAATTTTCATATACTTAAGTAAAATAACAAATTAACTCGGAATCATATCAATACGGAATCCAAAACAGTGAGAAAATTCAAACGAAATTATAAGTGACGCTGTAAGTAGAAAAATTACCATATTTGATTAAGAATCACTTATTCTTTAAAAAGAAAAGAAAAATATGTGTTTTGATGGATGCACTCTTCACTTCTATTTTAATTAAAATATGTAATTAGTGTTGTGCTCAGTTTGATGATATTTAAAACATTTCCGAGCTACTAATATATTTTTGCGAATGTTTGTCAAGATCAGAAGAAGTCGTTTTCGAGTTTTTGGAATTAAAGGTGTGACCATCTCGGATACTCTTCTCTCATCTCGGAAAAGGACAAGAAGACGCCTTGCTTTTATTCAAAGATTTCAGGCTTTGGAGCTCTTCGTGTTTTTCTAGTGTTTTTGTAGGTTTTAGCTGAGTTTATTCTATTCTATACTAAATTGAGAAAACCTTGCTATTCTGCCTTATTCCGTTCCCAACGGAATAAATCATGTCCATTCCGTTGGAAACGGAATGGACAGGGTTCCATTCCGTTGGGAACGCTACCCTTTTGTATTCTTTGCTGAAAAACTAACTCATTCTGTTGGCAACAGAATACACAGATTTCTAGCCGTTTGAGCAATAATTGGGTTGATTCTATTTTCTTTTTAACATTCCGTTGGCAACGGAATAGTCTGTTTTTCCTTTTCTGTGGGCTGCTACTTCCTTCTTTATAAACGCGCAGCTCTACTCAGAAATTGGTAACAAGTTTTTTCTTAAGCAAAAAGCAAGATATTTCTCTCTTTATTATTGAATATAATTTACTCAAAAGCTTTGTGAGATTAAGGAGAGATTAGCTATTGATTCACGTGTGTTTGTTGAAATTAAAGAAATCGAGTTTGTAAGTTATTGATCCATCGATTCATCAAGTTTGTTGTAAGACGAGCGGTAGTTCGAGGTCATGTGACGATAAAGATTGTTAGTATAATCAGAGCCGCAAGTCAAGTCCCGGAGGGTAGGCAACTCGTGAGCGCGGTAAGGGCCGCCAGCAAGTAAACGGGTGGTTAAGCCTAATGCAACCACCTCGCCGAACATCGTCAATAGATCTGGTGTTCTGTATTGAGTTACTTTCTCGATTTGCTTTAATTTCTTGTTTACTTAATTCGAGCGCAAGATGAACTCACCCAATTCGAGCGCAACCGGGTTTGGACCCTAGTACCTCGACCTGACAACCGATCCATTATCGGTACTAAATGGGTTTTCCAAAATAAAATCGACGAGCACGGTACGGTAGTGCGAAACAAGGCGAGACTAATTGTTCAAGGGTTTAAGCAACAAGAAGGAGTAGACTTTGAAGAGACATTTGCACCGGTTGCTCGATTGGAATCTATTAGGCTACTCTTAGCATACGCATCAATTAAAGGGTTCACGCTCTTTCAAATGGATATTAAGAGTGTGTTCCTAAATAGGTTTCTTGAAGAAGAAGTCTACGTCGAGCAACTTCCCGGCTTCAAGGATCCGTCCAATAGTTTATTCTATGCTATACTAAATTGAGAAAACTTTGCTATTATGCCTTATTCCGTTCCCAACGGAATAAATCATGTCCATTCCGTTGGAAACGGAATGGACAGGGTTCCATTCCGTTGGGAACGCTGCCCTTCTGTTTCTTGGCTGAAAAACTGTCTCATTCCGTTGGCAACGGAATACACAGATTTCTAACCGTTTGAGCAATAATTTGACTGATTCTATTTTCTTTTTAACATTTCGTTGGCAACGGAATAGTCTGTTTTTCCTTTTCTGTGGGCTGCTACTTCCTTCTTTATAAATGCGCAGCTCTAGTCAGAAATTGGTAACAAGTTTTTTCTTAAGCAAAAAGCAAGATATTTCTCTCTTTATTATGGAATATAATTCACTCAAAAGCTTTGTGAGATTAAGGAGAGATTAGCTATTGATTCATGTGTGTTTGTTGAAGTTAAAGAAATCGAGTTTGTAAGTTATTTCTCCATCGATTCGTCAGGTTTGTTGTAAGACGAGCGGTGGTCCGAGATCTTGTGACGATCAAGTTTGTTAGTGAAACTGGAGCCGCAAGGCAAGTTCCAGAGAGTAGGCAACTCGTGAACGTGGTAAGGGCCGCCAGCGAGTAAACGGGTGATTAAGGCTAACGCAGCTACCTCGCCGAACGTCGTCAACTGATCTGGTGTTCGGTATTGAGTTACTTTCTCTATTTGCTTTAATTTCTTGTTTACTTAATTTACTTTGTCAATTAGAATTTAAATAACCATCAACAAAAAGTCCAAAAATAATTAAAAAGTAAAAATTCAAAAACCAATTAGTATAATCTTCACACTTCCGCACGTAGTAGACCTCCTTATAGGTCTCCAGTAAACAACAATTAGTTAATACTCGATTTCTACTCTTCTTATCAAGAAGAAAAATATGAATCTGTGTGCTGAACCAACAAAACTTTAAAAACAATATAGTTCGTTGAATTCACATCCAATGATCGTAATAAAAATGAGGATGATGATGTGGCATTATGAACATATGGCCTAGAAGGGAATGTAAAATAACTACCACTGAATAGTTATAAAAATATATAAACTCATGGAATCAAGACATGAATTAACGAATGAATTGTAAAATATTTTCTATAATTCAATGGTTTAAATTATTTGGGTGATGTGACCTCCTTTTGTGCCAAATAAGCGGTTGAGGTTAATGCTTTAAATTCTACTCTCCTACAAAAAATGCATATTATACAAAGGCCCAGTCCAAGATTTTGAGGCCCAAATCAGAAAATAAAATAATCAGATGAATTAATAAGTGGTGAAAATATTAAACCAAGTTTGCTCAGGTAATTTCACTCTATGTCACCCAACTTTGCATTTTGATCAAATATGACACTCAACTTTCAATTGTCCACTTCAAGTTATTCAACTCCAAAATTGTCCAAATTATGTCACTCCGTTAATTTTTCATCCATTTCTTGACGAAAATGACATGTGGTATCCACGTTATCACTAACATAAGTAATGCACGTCATCACTAACTTTAAACTTAACAATCATCTTGAATTTCATAAAATCACGGAAGTCACTAAATTTACAAAAGTATTTTTATCTAAATTCACTCAACTATATTATCACAGTAAGTCATTGGAATTTTATATTGTCTCATGGTAAGTCATCAAACTTTAAGAATATATCATTGCATATCACAAAATTTTTATTTTATCATAATAGATCACTGAACTTTATTGCATATCACAAAATTTTTATTTTATCATAATAGGTCACTGAACTTTAACATTATATCATATAAGATCATTGAACTTCAAATTTATATCCTATAAGCTCACTAACATACATGGGCGGATGGAAGGGTTGGGTTAGATCCTTGTAAAATAATATTTTGGCCCCCTCTATATATAGCATAATAGTAATTGAATGAATAATAATAAAGTGAAAAGGTTCTAAAAAGTTGTTGTCATTGTAGCACATCAAGTACTAGTAGGTTAGGAAATTAAATTTTGATTTATTATACCACAAAATGCGGTTTCATATAAACCATTCGATTTCTATAACCTCTCTCTTATTTCTATAACCTCTCTCATATACAAATCGTCACATGAACTGAATAAAACTTTCTCATTTTAATTCTTTCCTAAATAAGTCAACTATATTTAAAATAATCTATTTTTTGTAGTCCTTATATTTTAAATATTGAACATAATTATCATATTACTTAAAAGTTTCAACCAAAATACTATGTTGTACATTTTTTGTTTTAATTAGCGTACGCTTTATTTAATTTCGTTTTAATGAATTAAATTTAGCAATATATAACTGTGCGATTAAATATTAGTTAACATTTGCATTAAATTTATTATATCATTGAAATAGTTGTATTGAATAAATGAATTACTTACGTACAAATTTTAGGCAAATGCAAACGATAGATACCATAGTGTTCCATTTAAAATCGTATGACCAATCGTACTTATTTTATTCCATAAAAGTGATTGAATTTCTAAAATAATCGAAACCACATATACACTGTTGTTACGTAATTAAATCATATGGTTCTTTTTTCTACATTTAAAAAAAAATAGCATGAAAATCAAATGGAATTTCTTAAGCAACTTCAGATCTTAATTGATATAACCAAGTTATTGGTGGAAATTGATAATAAAAAAGACTCTGCATGAATCTGCAGAGAAGGCTACAAAAATAGCGCAATTGCTTATGAATAGAATCAAGGATACTCCGTGAACCGGATGATAACCTAGAGAGGGGGGAGTGAAGGCGGTATTAGTAAAAAAATATGGAGTCCTATGTTGTAAGTAAATGTTGATTTATATTATAATATGAATTGTGTGGATGAAAGAAATTGACTGGGTTGACCATAAAGGAGAGAATATGAAAAATTGAAGGCAACAGTAAAATCATACTAATTTAATAATAATCATTTGAGTTTGTTACTTTGAGTTCATTTTTTATTTACTTGGTTGTATTTTTTTAATTAGGAAAATGTGGAGATAGGATTGGTGTGTTTGAATTTTTGTATTTATTATTATTTTTTTAATATGTATTAATGGTCTTAAATGAGACAAATTTATCGACTTTGCCGACTTGCTTAATGCAGATATTCTTAATATTCAAAAGGATAATTAAAGAAAATTAACAAAGATACGTACATTCTTTTGGCACGGAGATAAAGAATGTGATCAGATATATAATCTTATCGAATGGGACAAATAAATATGATTATCAAAGAAATCAGGTGGAAGTCAGAAATAATATATTACTTTTAAAATCATTTGGCAGATTCAAAATAGAGAAAATTATATTTTGACCTCTCTTTTGAAGAGAAATTACTCCATGGAGCCAGGATCCATCGTTGATCCGCTTGATCAAGAGCGAGCGCACTCTACTTTTTGTTCCGGTGATCTCTGTACGAGTATTGGAGCGCCTTCTCCGCCGTTTCGTGCGCAATCCTTATGCAGTTTTTGGCCCTCCCTCTAAACCACTTCGCAAGCTTGAACACCTTGTCTTTGTTCATTTCTGAAGCCCTTCTTGTTCTCTTTCTCTTTCTTTATGTTCTTTTTCTCTTGCGGTGGGGAGAGGAGAGGTTTTAGAAGAATGTTTCTCAAGAGGGCCCTGAGATAACTTGAAATTTTAGAAATAGTATATTCTCTCAAAATAGCCCTAAGGAACTCAAAATTATATACAATGTTTTTTATTCCACTCTCCCAAAGAGTCCATATTAATAGACTGGCCCGACCTACGGTTTTGGGGCTCAAAGCCTAAAATTAAATAATTAACCCCAACCAATTATTTTTCACCTTCTATTAAGAATTTTCAAAAGGTCATATCACCCAAATAATCTAAACAGTTGAATGATACGAAATGCTAACATCTCAATCATTGATTGAAATCTTGATTTTATGAGTTTCAAATAATTTTATAACTATTTATTTGGGAGTTATTTTACACCACCTTGTCCTCTCAAGATGCCGCATCATCATGCTCATATTTATTACGACCGTCGGATGTGAATTCAATGAACTAGATTGTTTTTAAAGTTTTGTTGGTTTACTTAGCACATAGATTATTATTTTTCCTCTTGAGAAGACGGGTAAAAAATTAAACCTGCACTAATTATAAGTTTTAATTCAAATAAAAGATGAAGAGTTCATTCATCAAAATACATTATTTTTTCTTTTATGTTAAAAAAGTTAGTTATTCTTAATCAAATTTTGTATTTCTTCTACTAACGTCGCATATAATATTGTTTAAATTTTATCTCTGTTTTGAACTCCATTATGGTATGACTCAGAGTTAATTTGTTATTTTACTTAAGTATATGAAGATGGACTACATATCATAATATATGACAAAAATGATCATGTAAGACACAATTATATAAAAAATATATTTTTAGATAAACTAAATTAGATAATTAGATTTTTAAATATAAGATGGACTATGTACGAGAATATACATAATAAAAAATTATATAAAAGAAGCCTATGCAAAATAATTTATATATGTAGATACTTCGTCTTATTTTTTCCTCATATAGTTTGTTTACTTTTTTCAAACATTATGTTAGTATCATTCATTTCTTTGCTTATTCTTTTTTAATTTTTCTCTCCTTATGATGTAAAAAGATAATAATATAAGAAAATTTAAGAGAATAAGTAAAAAAAAAATTGTATATTAATTTTAGGAATACATACGCAAACTTGGATTCTGATCACGAATCTGTTATTTTGTAGATCGTTGACCTTATTTTTGACTTTTTTCCGAAGTTATTATTATATTTCTTTATTTTTAATAATCAAATTGTCAATCACAAACTATTTTTGAAATAAATGATAATACATGACTAAATCTTATTAAGCAACATAAATTCGTAAGTAAAAACAATCTCATAAACTAACTTTATATGATTATATAATATTATTTCTATGTTATAAATTAATTTTAAATATTAGTTGGATTTGTATCATTATAATTTTAGGTGCTATTGTATCGAAATGAAACTACAATTTAAAGATTTGCAGCATGGGGCAAGTATTATCCTAGTCATGTATTTCTTCCTCAAGAGCCCAAATGTTCAAAAATGGTGCAAAAACGAGTTGGAAAAATGGCTGTTGAACCTTGATCTCTACAGTCCTTCATTCGCATCAAGGACTGTCTCATTATCTTCTCCTATCTACCCTCTTTCCATAGGTACTAAGAACACAACAAATGGTGAAGTAATCAGCTAGAAAAATGAGTTTGACGATACGCACACAAGCTGTTCGATGAAATGACGGGTCAAAATTCAAACCGGGTTTTGCCGCCATTGTTGAAACTGGAGTTTTGTGAGGAGTTAGAAGCTAATAATTGCACAGGAATCTTTTGATTAACATGGTGAAGCTTTCTGGAATGGTAATTGAATTTGGAAACGGGTGGAACACGAGTTGGAATCACGACTTTTGGTTATTTTCGAGTTTTGTTTGAGCTGTTGGTTAATCGAGAAATTCCGGAGTTAGATGATGAATTAAAGAGCGAAATTCAATGGGAAGCATCGTGGTAGATTGATGAAACTTGCCTAAAAGATTATTCGAGTTTTCGTTGCTTAGATGACGAGTTTGAGCTCGGTTTTTGAGCTCCAGTCGTTAATGGCGGAAAATTGAAGTGGTTGATGATCAAACGAACATAACTCGAGATTTACGCAACTAAATCGCACCATTCAAGTTGCTGTAGATTCATCAGAACAAGAATAAGAGATAAGATGTGGAAATTTGTTCTAAGAGGCAGTATATCACGAGTTTGAGATGGATGTTTGAAGAAAAACGAGTACTGGAAAAACAGCATGAGCTGTATGTGTTCAAAGAGGCATAATTTGAGCATTTCTCAACCAAATTCGACGATTCAAAGTCCTGTAGCGTCGTGAGAGAGTGTAGAACAATTCTGGATCAAGAGATTGAGTTGAAGTTCAAAGTATAGGAAGAACAATGGTCGAGTTTTGATACAAAAAAACTAAGAGAACGGGAAATAGTGTCAAAACAATAAAATGAGAATTTGAATGTATCTCAAATCAGCGCCAAAACCAGTCTGCCTCATGAACCAACACACCATTTCATGCGATAAAAGACCAGGAGGAACACAGTTCAAACAAACCTTAATTGCTTAAGCCAATCTCTTCCACTCGATAATCAACCCGGCAACAAACTCTGAATTGCTCTCAAGTTTCATTCAACTGATTCTATCCAGTACCTCCTTTTCAGCCCCATAAACACATTGACAAGACAAAAAGACCCTCTAGTACTCGTAAATGGACTGATCCAACCACTCAGTTTCAACTCAAGTTTTCCGCCAAATATCATAAAATTATCTCTCCAATACTAGATAAAAACAATTAACGAAAAATTCACCAAAAATTGAGGAAAATATCTGATTCAATCTTCAGACGCAATCTAACATGAGAATTTTTCTGAAAAAATCCCTCAACTTTCCACATTTCTCAAACAAAGACCTCACCTCAACTTTCTATAAAAATAACCCTTCACCCCTTTGTAAAAAGATGAATCATCCATCCCCTACCACTATACATACCACTAATTACCTTCATCTTCTTCCTCCTTACAACCCTAATCACCATTAATGGAAGCTTGAGAGTAAAGATTTGAGCTCGGAAATCCAATTTGAGCAAAAACGGGCTGAAGGCATTCAAACCCGAAATTCTCGATCTAGAAGGCTCGAGAAGTCAAGGGGAGCTACAGATCAACTCCAGGTACCTCTTGGAAGGGAGTCGTCATCTCGGATTGGTTTGATTCTCATTTAAACTCTATCTTTTCCCTGATTTTTCAGATCTAAATTTTTGTGTAAAAATGATGAAAAATAGATCAAATCTTGTTTTTCATGTCATGAGTGGGTGAATCTAGGATAGGGTTAGATATTTGTATGATGTGTGATTGAAATCTTGCGTTTATTTGATTCAATTTTGCCTAATTGTGAAGTTAAGTTCAAAACACTAATTTATTGCATATTTGTCTAAATCTGTTTGGAAGGAGTTTTAGATCAAATTGAGACTCACAAATCTGTGTTTAGGGATTTATTGATCATTAGAACACTTGGAAAAGGTCCTTATTGATTAATTTTGGTTTTGGATCGAATTTGAACATGAAAACTGAAAATAGAAGTTTTTAGTTGAACCTTGAGTTTTGATTCATTTATGAAGTATTTTTTGGAAGAAAAATATTCAAACCTTGCTTCTAGATCTGTTAAGATTGTTTGTTGAGTGATTAATGATATCCATCTTATACAAATTGTCAAATTAACCCTATTTTTATCTATAAAAGTCAAGTTTTGTCCTGCTGCAGTAATATTTCTGTTTTTCAGTTTTTTTATTTCAATTTCGAGTCCAAAATAAATCTAAAAATTTAAATAAATATTTTTCGCTTAAAGTTCTTAATTAGTAGATAATTTTCAAACCAAAGTTTGCCCAATTACTGTTTATAATCTGTGAGATATTAATTTTTCAAATTTGTTATTTTTTCTGTTTCTGTTTTTCTTGTTCAATTTTCTGTTCAGATTCTTTCTTTCTTTTTTTAAATATAAAAATAAATAATAAAAATATACAAATAGTCATATCTGAAATATACTGAATTATAGATTCCATTTCTAGAATTTAAAATAGTATTTGTTAAGATATATTTTGAGATATTGCACCATTTTCAATTACTGGTCTGTCTGCTGAAATTTCTGAGCTATTGTCTGTATTTTAAGTATTTCTCCCAATATGTTCAGCATAATCCTATTAAAACTTTGCAGAAGAATTACTATACAAATTTGGTGATTTTTGAAGCTGTGGTGATTTTTTTTACGAATTTTTGAAATTTGCTGGTGTTGAAATTTTGGATAAAAACTTCAATTAGAGTTTAAATCTTGGAATTTTGTATAAAACACTTAACACCTTGAGAATTGATTGTGAACCTGTTTTACTTAAAGCCAGTCTCCATGTGAATCGACCCCTAGCTCAAATACTACTTATATACTATTTGGTTAATTAGGAAAATTATAAATTATTTTGTTAACACGTGATTACACCACGACACGTTTTCACGGCTCGTTACAATAACAAAGACTGGATTATGAAATGTACATCTGAACGGGTATGCAAGAGTGGAAGCTTTAAACACATTTACATCTCCGTCTTGTAAGCTGAGGAGTCAAGATATCACTCTAAGCTACCAGCCTTTTCATAGCTTTGAAGGCACTAAATGTTCGTCTTTAGTGACGGAGCTTTATAAGAACCGGGGGAGAAGGAGAAATGACTTTCCCCTTGAGATTTTCAATCAACTAGTATATGTTATAAGATTTCGGTGAATAGACATAATGTTGTGAAGGTCAAAGAGGAGGGGGAGGAGAAGATGTGAATAGACATAACGTAGTGTAAGATGACTAATTATGATTGGTAATCCAGTGAGCAGTTTCAATGGGAAAACCAAATGATGAGGGAGGGTGATTTTTCTGAAGTATAAACATATCAGTTGTGACGTAGTGCTGATTCATTTGCCAAACCGCTAGGGTAAGAAGGGTGAGTTATTAATTTTCCACAGTAACATAGTATTATACTAATTCATGTAATAATTTATTGATACTTATTTATTTCTTGGTTAATATAATTACTTAAATAATCATACTTTATATTGCGTAGATACGAATACGAATATCGTATGCAATACGATACATATATATAGGATAATTTAAAAGAATGATACATTTTTTTTATTATTTTACTAATCATAATTTATATTCTAAGTTAATAAAAACATATGTTTTGTATAATATTTTGTACACCAAATATATTTGTTCATATATTAAAGTGTATCTAGTTCTTACCAAGAAGTATCAAGAAAATATGAACTATAATTTTGAAATAAAATATTAAAATATTTCGTCCGACAAGTCAAAAACTCATTTTACACAACTTCCTCCTGTTTTTCATGCGTTACAGAATCCTCTCCAGTGAAACAGTAAAATGAGACCTTTTTGTATTTAGCACTACGAATACAGACATCTCCAATTTTATGAAAACTGGAGACGATCTAAATCCGATAAATCTATTGACCTCATGAACAGTTAGTTATCTTATAACCTCTCCATTATACAGCAACAAGTGAGCTCTCGCTCCCCTATTTAATTAAAATGTTCATACTGGAAATATCCATGTTTTGTTTACACTGGAGACTATCCGATAAATATAAGGAGCTCATGATCATCAACAGTTGAGTCTCTTATAACCTCTCCATTTACTAAAATAACAAGAGAGCTCTCGCCCTCCTATTTAGCGAAGATGTAGATACGGGATATCTTGTTTCACTGGAGACGATCCAAGTCCTTTCTTCTCGCTCGACGGTCAGAGCAGAGAGAGAGAGTAGTCGCTCTCCATCTCCTCCTTAATCCTTATTACCTCGCTTCATTCATTGGCCAAACCATTAATTCAAGTCCAACAAAAAACAGATTTAAGATCTAAGGATTGAAGTCTTGTCTCTCTTCTTCCCATGCTGCTTTGAAGCTAAATCAATGGCGACGGTCGGATGCTGTGCTCCGGTGCGAGAGGCTTGCTTCAGCCGCTTCCCCTGCCTCTCAAATCGAGGTCTCTCTTTCTCTTGATTATTTTACTCTCTAGTTAATTTTTGGGTTGTTGTTAATAATTACTCTTTTGTTTTGAGTTTGACATTTGTCTGTTTTTCTAACTTTTTCGTCAAAGCACACTTTTTAGTTGTGAACATTTCTGTTAAATTTATGTTTTTTGCATATAAACTAGGGAATAAATGACTACTTTTCCCGCTAATTATTTCGAAATAAAATCGCGTTATTACGAATTTCGCTGTGATTTATATAAAATGATGTTAATTTACTAAAGTTTGGTGTAATTATTAGATACGAGACTTTCTATATATCTGAAACTGGTGGTTATAGTGCTGCATGTTTCATTGGTTGGAGTTTTGTTTCTGTTCGATACCGATTTGGTGCAGAAGACTCAAGACCATTTATGGTACACAAAATCACATTTTATTTTATTTTATTTACTAAATTTGTGGATATTTTAGTTCATGATTTATTTATTTCTTTGCGTTTGCTTTTTCAGGTATACAGTGGTTTATCTAATGATTTTTACGGCTGCTCTGATCCAATATTTCTTTATTTGTTATTCATCTCCAGGGTAATTAATCAATATTTCCATTAATTGCTCCATTAGTTATTCAATTATTAAAACTGATTGATTATTCAATTATTTCCCAATTTCACAACTAAGCCTCAATTAATGTGCAACTAAACCTCAATTCAATCCAATTTTGCCAAAGTTCAGTAATTTTGCCTCAATTAACATCCATTTTTTAGGGTATTTTGAATTCGTATTTATTTATTTAATTAGTTATTATTTTTTTTTTTGACCCTTTTAGATATGTGATAGATGCAATGAGAGAAGCAAATCAAACCTCAATTGAAGCTTCAAATCTTGATGTGAGCTCATCGTCTCTTAATCCTCATTTCCTTTCTTCAAATATTTCAATTAAAAATTATATAAACTTGAAGGCATAAATGCACCATTAGTCCCTATACTTTAACCAGGTTGCAAGTTCAACTCTGTTCTTTCCATTTACTTTTTAGTCCCTCTACTTTATAAAATAGTGCATGTTTAGTCCCTGATTTAATAGAGATTCTAAATGACCATTTTGCCCTTTAAAAGAAAAAAAATATTAATTGTTACAAAATTACTAAAATAAAAATATATTTTCTAAAAATTATTAAAAGATTATTAAAAACATATTAAAGAAAAAATCATTTTAAAAATATGAAAAAAAAACCTTTAAGCATGTCAAGGGCATAAATGGTCATTTTAAAAAATATTAACAGTGCTAACATGTTCCGTTGAGTCAAGAACTAACCATACACTATTTTACCGCAAAATTAAATTTGTCAAAAAAATAATAATATTTAATAATGGTCAAGCGAAGGCAGTCTATTTCAATAAACGAAGAATCAAACTCAAATTCAAACTCCGCTCAAATAATTTCTCCTTGGCAAAGAAAAGTCGCGGAAATGTATCCTCCTGGCTCTGCCAACAGGTCAATAATATAATCATTTAATAATACACTAAATTTCATTTCTAAATATTTTTGTAATTTTACATACATTTTGATGAATTGTTATTATTTCTTCGTACTTTTTGTATTCTAGGAACTGGACTTGCCACCACTGTAAAATAATCCAGGTATTTCTCAAATCATTTCTTTCAAGCGTTAAGTTTTTATATTCATTTTCAAAAAATAAAAGATTACTTCATTTTATTTTGTCTTTATTTTTATTTTTTTTAGCCACCAAGAACAAAGCACTGTGCGGATTGCGATAAATGCGTGCTTCAATTTGATCATCACTGTGCATGGTTGGGCACTTGCATTGGAAAAGGAAACCATTGCCGTTTTTGGTAATTATTAAATTAATCAGGGTTGATTTCTCAATTTTGTAATTTTATTTTTTTAATTTTTTTTTTGAAGGTGGTATGTTCTTTTGGAGACGGTTCTTGGTTTCTGGACGGGATTTTTGTACCTAACTTACACAAGATCCAAAACTCCAATTGAATGGTAAAACAAATAAATTTTGATTTTTTAATATTTTAATGGTTGATTTTAATATTTTTGTTGTTGTTCAGGTGGAAGTATATAATTATAATAATGATGTTTGTCATACTAAGCATAAGCTTAATCCTTCTTGTCGCCTTGTTAATATTCCACACGTATGTTTATCTCCAATTTTACTTCACAAAATTCTCAAAAAAAAAAAAAAAACTATACTTTATTATAATTTAAATTTTTATTCCTGCACAGGTATTTAATACTAACAAATCAAACTACATACGAGTTTACAAGAAGGCGTCGCATATTTTACTTCAGGTACCAACACCAAACACAACATAACATCAATTCCCATCTTTCAGGGCTTTATTGATAATTTGATTATTTCCAGGGGGATTCCTGAAAAAGTGCACCCATTCAGCAAAGGCATGTGCAAGAACTTGAGCTCAGTTTGCTGCTCGACAGAAAGTGTTTATAAACTGGAGAGGATTCCTCCGATTGAGGAACTGGAGAGGAAGGCGAGAGCTTACACTTGTATTGATGTTGTATCATGTAGATGCTGTTAGATATGTTTTGAGTTTTGTTGTTAATTTAATTTCTTTGTTTAGATTTGATTTAATTTATGTGATGTTTGAGAAAATGGAATGCACGACCAGGGTTTTGTTTCGGTTTGTACAAGGTTGATTTTGTTGGTATTTGTTTACCATGTAATTTGTAATGGAACATTTCATTGTATGGTATTTATTTGGAAATGACTTGAAATAAAAACTATAGTGACAAATATTGAGTTGTAGGCAGTTAAGCTCCTCTTTTTTGAGGAAAATGCATCAAAAATAGATGTTGTATCATGTTGATGATATTAGATATTTTTGTTTAGTTTTAATTTAATTTATGTGATGGTTGAGAAAAAGTAATGCACGACCAGGGTTTTGTTTCGGTTTGTACGCGGTTAATTTTGTTGGTATTTGTTTACTGTGTAATTTGTAATATAACATTTCAATGTATGGTATTTATTTGGAAATGAGATTGAATAAAAACGATGCTTAGTGACAAATATTGAATTGTAGGCATTTAATTAAGCCTCTCTGTTCTGAGGTAAATGCAACAAAAATAGATGTGGAAAGTATATAATAGGAATCACTATTACAATTCAAAAAAAAAAATGAATTATAAGCTTAAATTCAAACCCATAAAACACGAGATAATAAAATCTTGGATTATAAATAACAAGAGATTTGAGTCTGTAGGACGTGATATTTGAAATTCCGGATTATAGATAGTTGTGATTGGGATTCATATAATTAGGGATATTTCGGGTTCAATATGATTAGAAACTTGTACAAAACTCCGTTTCAGATTATATAAAACTCCGTTTCAGGTTTTGTAATCTTTATATATTTAAAATCTCGGATCATATACTGCAACACTTCAATTTGTTCAACTCTAAAATTTTGAATCATGTACAAGTACAACCCAAAGTTCAAATCTTTATAATTAGGAATCTGACTTTTAAAAAAAAAAATGTTTACCTTTCAAAAAAGAATATTAGGAATCTGGGATTAATTATAATCCAGGATTCATAACTCCAATCTGAGATTTTGAATTCGGATTTAAATACAATCCAGGTTCTGAATTCTCAGATTTGATACACCTCAAATTCAAACGGGTGAAATAATACAATTGGATCCCCCAACAAGAACCGCCGGCCAGCGTGGCTTTCTTCGTCTCCCTCCTAAATTCGGAGAGAGGAAGATCAAGACGATGATCACTCGATCCGACCTGGCGGTGCAGTTGAAGGAGTACCAGATCCGATCGAAGAACCAGTGGTCCACTCTCTCCTTCCTCTCCGCCACCTCCTCCTCTTCCCCTTCCAGGTCAGTTCATCGGCTCCTCCTTAACCCAAATTGCTAATTAAGAAGAATCTAAGCGTGATTATTAAGCCTCAATTGATCCTCAATGCTGCAATTAAGTCACATGCAAATGCAATTCCACAACAATTAACTTGCTCCTTTTTAGGCCAAATTGTTTATTAAGAATAATCAGTGTAATTATTAAACATCAATTGATTCTCATTGGTGCAATTAAGTCATATGCAAACACAATTTCTTAGCAATTATTTTTCAATTTGAATGGTGGAGCTGTTTGCTCCCGCTCCCCTCCCAAATGTCTGATCGGCTCCTTCTTAACCCAAATTCTTAATTAAGAATAATCAGCGTAATTATTAGACATCAATTGATTCCCAATGCTGCAATTAAGTCTAATTTCACCACAATTAACTTTCAATTTGAACAGTGGAGCTGTTTGCCCCCATTCCTTCAAAAAACATTTTTTTTATTGAAAAAGAAAGAGAATCTCGATTTAATATGATAATCTTTGTCAATTAATTATATTTTGTGGTTTCATTTTTCTTTTTGTTGCAGGGAGGACAAAACAGTTGTGCTATTGGAGCGATTGATTTTATGTTGCCTTGCTTTTTCAGGATTGGCATTGTATTTTAGGTACATAAAACTCGCTTTATTTTTCATTATTGTAACAGTTCTTATACTGACTTGGATGATCTTCACAAAGAAAACAAGATTAAACAAGAAGAGTAAGCAAAAATCTCTCCTTCCTTTGTCAATGTAATTTTTTGAATTAAGTTTGTCGATATTCGGTTGTTTTGAATTACATCCGTGCCTTTTTATTGATTAAAAAGAGAAATAAAAACGAGGGAAAATAAATTTTGTACGAAATTATTATCTAAAGAATTCAATTGAACATAAAAAAATGAAAAATCTTCACTAACAAACAAGAACATCTTGGCATAGTTCAAAAGACGGCAAACCACAACATTTATGATTTGAAGCAATCAACAAATCAAGTAATTTTTGCTCCGCCTCTTCGGAAACCTTTCTTCTAATCAAATCAATCGCGTAGTTCATCAAAGAAGCATCACAAGGCAACACAATAGGCCCCTCATTTGATAAGCCAAATTCTTCTTCAGATAATCTTAGTAATTCTCCAAATATTCTTTTTTTTAAATAATTCAAAGGAATCATGAATCTCTCTCCTTCAATAGTATACACCACAAAGTGGCCTCTATTTATCTCTAGGTTTCTTCTCCTCCCAAAAGAAGCTATTCTCTCAATGAGTTTCTTCATTATTTTCTTTATTTTTGAAGGAAAAATGAGTTTGACTGTGAGGGCTTTTACTTTTTAATGGATGTGGTGCATTTGAAGAATATCTTCTAAGTTTTTACTTATATAGAGGAAAAAAGGATGGATTTGATGAGGCATGTGCATGTGAAGATGGATATGAAATAATCTTAGTGGGGCAGCATTCTTGAATTGGATAGACAGTTTTGCAGCTGATATATAATTGTGAATCAAAGATTAAAAATGTTGCTTTGCACAGTGAGTACATGGTGAGCCCATTCAGAGATTCCATCTTTCTTATTTTCTACATATTTTATTTATTTTTGTTTTAAATAAAGCACCCCTAAACTGTGCAACACAATATGATTACATTAGGTTTCTTATACATGTATCAATAATCATTTTTATCATATACAAAGGGTACTCGCGCTTCCATATTTTTTTGTTTTTGTCGTGTGCCACAACAAACATGAAAGAAAAATAGATGCGTAATTGAGTGAACTTTATTTCAAATATTAGTGAACTTCCATATTTCAAATATTTCAAATATTAGGAGAAAAAGAGAATGTTATTTTGTGCCATGATAATAAAATGAGTAAATAGCATGAAATCTTTCAAGAAAATAATTCAGTTCTTTTGTTGGCACGATGCAAATTGAACTTTGTGACTAGTACAATATAAACATTGTTACAGGAATTCATTACCTTTACCATTTATATGTCTATCTTTTCGCCCTATATTAAATTATATTTTTAGCATCATATTTGTCAAAATAATGTAAATTCAAAGTGTAGATGAAAAAATGAGAAGAAATTAATCATTAAAATAATATTTTTTAGAGTGTACAGTTTTAGACGTGTTCATGTATACATTCTAAACAATGAATCTTTTCTTTTAATCATGTCCATATTTTTGACTGCCTACTGAGATGCATTTAATTAAATAAAAATTTGTAAGAGTAGTGTATATAGGAGTTCATATATACCTTACGTAGGATTTATAGGATTGTAGAGGATGGATTGTAGGGTGTATAGATTAATTGTAGAGTAAGATTAGGTAAGTATTCAATTCTATAGAAGAGAGAATTGGTGAAATTTGAAAGTGGAAGCGAAAGAATTTCACTCAGATCAAGATTTCCCTAAACCTCTTCAAAATTTCTCTCTTTTTTCTTCTCTTTCTCCCCTGATTCAATGAGTGCAGCATTTTCAGCACCTCATGTTGATCTAAGAGAAGATCTTAGTCTACATCTTGATTGAATCTCTCACAAATCAGTCAAGAACAGTATGTTTTTGAGCTGCAGCTGAAAAATTCAAGAAATTGTGAATTTCTGAGAGTTCTTAAAGTACATTCAGTCCTGATTCGAGTGTATCAGATCTGAATCACGACCAATTCAGCCTTTTTAGTCACAATCAACCTTTCTTTCTCTCTTTCAATTCTCACCTCAAACGACTCTCACACTCCTCTTAAGACCCTCAACTGAGGACTCCATCCTTCAATGCGGTCTCTACTTCCTCACTTGACGATTCTCAACTCTCGAGTGCGGCTTCCTCCCTTCCCTCTTCCTCTTCCACTCCACCACAAACCATTCATCCGATGGTTACCCGAACACGTGGTAACACGCGAAGAACGCGCCAATTTCCCGATCATGTTACGTATATAACTACAAAACATTCCATTTTACACTCACTCTCCGCACAAGAAAGCGAACTGACTTGCTTTACTCAAGCCAACAAGGATCCCAACTGGCGTGCTGCAATGGAAAACGAGTTTAATGCTCTCCTTACGAAGAAAACTTGGGACCTTATTCCTTCCCACTCGTCTCAAAATCTAGTTGGCTGTAAATGGGTGTTCAAAATAAAGAGAAATGCGGATGGTTCAATCGAAAGATACAAAGTGCGACCTGTCGCAAAAAGTTATCACCAAGAGGAAGGGATTGACTATACGGAGACTTTTAGTCCGGTAGTCAAACCCACCACCATTCGTGTGGTTCTTACGCTTGCCTTATCAAAAGGGTGGTCGACAACTTGATGTAAACAATGCCTTCCTCAATGGGGATCTTGAGGAAACTGTATTCATGCAACAACCTCCTGGCTTTGTAGATGACTCGTGACCAAATCATGTATGCCTTCTCAAAAAGGCTCTTTATGGCCTCAAACAAGCACCACGTGCTTGGTTCACAAAACTAAAGAGTACCCTCATCAATCTTGGCTTTGTTGGCTCTCGAACCGATACATCTCTCTTTATTCGGTTTCAACATAATGAGTTCCTTGTACTCTTAGTGTATGTGGATGACATCATTGTAACCGGGAGCAATCCTGCCTCGGTTGAACAACTTATCATCAACCTAAACGCACAATTTTCCTTAAAGGATCTTGGTTCTCTCCACTACTTTCTTGGGATTGAGGCACAACAAGTGACTGACGGAGTTCTTCTCTCCCAATCCCAATATATCTTGAATCTTCTAAAGAAGGCCAAGATGGATGGTGCCAAACCATGTTCGTCTCCCATGGTGGCCGGCGAACAACTCTCAAAGTTAAATGGAAAAACAATGGAGGATCCAAAACTCTATCGAAGTACGGTTGGTGCGCTTCAGTACGCAACAATAAGCCGACCTGAAATTGCGTTTGCGGTCCACAAGGTTTCTCAATTCATGCACTCACCAACTGACACTCATTGGGGAGCGGTGAAGCGCATTTTGCGTTACCTCAAAGGCACCATAACACATGGTCTCTTACTTCGCTTTCTCCATCCTTACGACTCCAAGCCTTCTCTGATGTAGATTGGGCTGGCTGTCCAGACGACAGACGGTCCACCACCGGATACTGTATCTTTCTTGGTCCCAATCTTGTTTCATGGAGCGCAAAGAAGCAGGCAACGGTAGCTCGATCAAGCACCGAAGCAGAATATCGCAGCCTAGCAATGGCTATCGCGGAACTTGTGTGGATCTAATTCCTCCTACGCGAACTCCACATTCTTCAAAAGGAAGTCTCAATCCTATGGTGTGATAACATTGGTGCAACATATCTCGCTATCAATCCAATGTTTCATGCTCACACAAAACACATCGAGATTGATTATCATTTTGTACGTGAATTAATCGAACTCAAGACGCTTCAAGTCCGTTTTATTAGCACCAAAGACCAGATTGCGGATATCCTTACGAAGAGACTCACAGCACCTCGCTTTACTCGACTACGTGACAAGCTCACCGTGTTTAGACCCGACTAGTCTTGCGGGGGGGTGTAAGAGTAGTGTATATAAGAGTTCATATATACCTTGCATAGGATTGTATAGGATTGTAGAGGATGGATTGTAGGGTGTATAGATTCATTGTAGAGTAAGATTAGGTAGGTATTTAATTCAACTCTATAAATAGAGTGCTCATGTATAGTCTAATCATTCAATTAAATTTAATCAATTGTTATTCCACAATAATCATCTCTCTCACTTCTGTCAAATTGTATGAGTAAATAGCATGAAATCTTTCAAGAAAATAATTCAGTCCTTTCGATTGGCACGATGCAAATTGAACTTTGTGACTAGTACAATATAAACATTGTTACAGGAATTCATTACCTTTACCATTTATATGTCTATCTTTTCGCCCTATATTAAATTATATTTTTAGCATCATATTTGTCAAAATAATGTAAATTCAAAGTGTAGATGAAAAAATGAGAAGAAATTAATCATTAAAATAATATTTTTTAGAGTGTACAGTTTTAGACGTGTTCATGTATACATTCTAAACAAAACAATGAATATACAAGTTGGTCAGATCAATTTGACTTAGAGGCCTCGACTGTCATTATACGGCGGCTTATATCTTTGGCATTTCTATATATTTCAAACCTCTCTCAAATCTTTTCTTTTAATCATGTCCATATTTTTGACTGCCTACTGAGATGCATTTAATTAAATAAAAATTAAAGGTCAGTCTACAATAACATGATTAGGAATCCAAAGAAGACCCTAGGTAAAATGAACAAAGGCTTGAAGAAGAAAATACAATGAACACCACTTCAAAATTACATTAGAGATACTCTCCACTATATCTCTCCCTATGTTTTATCGGGCAAGAGTCGTGCTTCACATTTCGTAGTCTTGGCTATTATTAAAGGTTCTCCTATTTCGACAATTCCATACGTTCCAGCATACCATGGAAATATTTATGCCGTATGCTGGAAGATATGGACAAAACTTTATGGAATTGTATGCATGGACAACTTTTTTTAACAAATTACCTTAAGTAGGCAATTTTTTCGCTGCCATCAATCATATTACCCCCATTAATGCTAATTGAAACTACCAGCTCTCTAATGAAGAAGGAACCCTAGTCGGTGTTGGTTTGGTAATGGAATGGGGGAGAAAAAGAGAGAATGTTATTTAGAAAATTTTCCCCAAGAAATTCGTTGGTTGGAATCTTGCTTTCTAAAGCCATTTCAAAATTAGTGCCAAATTTTGTTGATGCATATTCAGAATTTCAAACCCCCCAACCCCATATCCCTTTGGCATGGAAAGTTTATTCCATGCAAAAAGCCGATGGACTCCCATGACAATTTTTATCCCTTCTCCATGAAAAAACTTCTAATGATCATCTCTATTCGATAAATAACCCATTTAGGCAAATACCAATACTTGCATATGATAATTTACGATGTGAATAAGCAAACTTGAATTATTGTTAGCCTTCCCCCATAAGATAAGAGCTTGCCTTTACATATCGTGCGAGGTTACTCTAAATAGGTGATTGGCAAGTCTTGTCTTTGGCAACCTTGTATTGTACCTAAAAGTTGTTCATATTGTATCATGTCCACATATCATTTCTCTCATATGCAATCAAAGAATATTGATTAAGAGACTTCTTATCCCCGCATAAGACAACTATTCATTCCTTTCTACAAACAAGTTCTTTACTTCTCATTTTAGAGTAGTCTAACTAAAATGAGTGAAATTATATGAAGTTATAACTTAAACTGATGATGTTACTCTATTGACTAATCCTTACTGTTTTTATATATATTTTCTGGTTCAGTTACCATCCGTATAAGATCATTTGTTTGTCCTAAATTTCTCATGTTCCTCTCATGCTATTTTTTAGAGTAATTAAATCAGTCCTATAATTGAAATCATCAAAAAGTAAAATTTACATGTTATCTGCGAGATGGTTAGGAGCTTTATAAAAATCAAGAACAGTTTCGAAACAACGGTTCAATGCTTTTATTGCAAACTATACTTGCATACATCATATTTTCAACAAATTCTGCACACAAAAATCTCACTAAAATTGATAGTATTTCTAAAAATCTAACATATTGCTAATTGTTCCACAACTTGTACATGGTCTAAAGTACATCTATTGCATCCTTGGCTAATTATAAAATCAAGTAATTTGTTCTCCAAATTTTCTGAAACCTTGGACCGAATTAAATGCAATGCACAATTCATAAACGAAGAATCGCAAGGCAAAACAATAGGCCCCTCAATTGGCAAACCATACTCTTCTTCTGATAGTCTAAACAGCTCTCCAAAAATTTTGCTATTCAAATAATCCAATGGAACCATGAATCTCTCGCCATCAATTGTATACACCACAACATGCCCTTTCCTCCCAAAAGAAACTTTCCTCTCCAATTTCTTGGTTTTTTCCATGAATTTCTTAGGATTAATCATGATGTTCTATTTGGGTTTTGGAGAAAGAAGTATGTTTTTTGTTTGTTGAAGGATATATTGATTGTTATCTACAACTATATAGGCCAACAAAGAGCCTTCTTTCTCAAAAGAAAGAATAATTGGGTGAGCCATGAGACAGACATGTGACGGTAGATATGATATAATCTTAGTGGGGCTAAAATGGAACATAATTGGGTAGACAAACGATTTTTGAAGGTTGAAACACATAAATTTGATCTCTGTTTAGAAATGTTGGTCAGGACTCCGGACAGTTGTAAGTACATATCTAGCTCATTAAATCAATCTTTTCTAAATGGAAAAGTAGTATATTTGAATGTGTCTTGAGATATGTCTTGAGATATCTGTTTTCTTCTCTCTCGAAAGGGAATGATAAGACTAAAAGAAGAAGAAAAGAGAATAGAGATTCCGAAGATATTATACATTTTCTAGCTTCCATTGGGTTTTTGGTGGATATTGATTTTATGATGAAGGTTTTGAATGTGTTGGTTTAAAATTAAAACTAATATTTTTAAATGAATAGATTGAATTTCGCAAGGGACAAAACCATGTGATTTGAGATATGATGATGATTTTTGTGGGGTAAATTGATCATGAAGGGTCTCATCTCAGTACACTCGAGGTACATGTTGGGCCCATTTGTGTTACTTGTCTTAGAGGTAGTTGAGATGTTATTTTTTAGAGAAAATGGGAAATAAATTCCAGAAAAGAAAAAAAATGGTCCAAAGCAACGGCCAATGAAGCGGCTGGTAAGCATACCATACCAGCTATTTTCAGTTCGGTATATTCTTATTCTTAAACTAGGGATTATCTCGCTACGTTTCGATTTATATTTTTTGTTTACATAAGCTTATGAAAATTGGACATTACTCATTTGAAATACTATAATATAAAATCTAGTAAATTTAAAAAATATAATAATATAACTCATCACATGCAAAATTATAATAAAAATATTACAGAAAATCTGGACGTATGTAATATATAGTATATATTTGAATTTATTTAATTGATGTAATTTTAATTTAGATGACCATATGAAAATGGGACATTACTAATTTTAAATATTGTAATATAACATCTAATGAATTAAAAATATATATAATAATATAACTCACTACATGCAAAACTATAATGAAGATATCACAGAAAATCCGGACACAATGGACACGTGTCAGCTCTGTGTCATACGTCCAAAATTGTAAGTAGTATAAATTCGCCGTTAGATATTCTTGATTTTAGAATTCTCCACTCGATATTCATGATTTTTGTTTTGACATGATGATTCTTTTTTAATTTTGAGAAATTGCGGAGGGCTTAACCATCCCTCATAACTAGAGGTGGCAAACGGTCGATCGGATTATGGTCGGGTCAATTCGGGTTCAGGTCAATTCGGATCACGGGTTGTTCAAGTCACGGATCGTTCGGGTCGCAGATCATTCGGGTTACAGGTCATTCAGGTTATAGATCATTCGGGTTTTAGGTTATTCGAGTTTCGGGTCGTTCGGGTTTCGGATGATTTAGGTTTCAGATCATCCAGGTAATTTTGGGTTGTTTCCGATTTTGGATCATTCGGGTTCAGACCACGGGTCAGTTGTGTTCATATTCCAAGTCTCATTCTGGTCACATCTCACTCATATTAAGAACTGTGAGTCATCCAAATTGTCATTTTAGATTAGCTGAACCATTATAATCAGTGTTTTCAAGTTAATTATGTTAAAACTGATAGAAGAAAAGACAATATTATATTAAAATGAACTCTCTTAATTTACTATATTGGAATATCTCTCATATAATTTCTCTTCTATATTTTGATACTACAACATAACCATGTTTATATAGCATACATGACGACCTTTTATTTTCTCTAATACATTGAACCTAGACATAAAACTCTTCATCTAGCCACTAAATAACATTAACTCCCATTAATACCCACTAACTCCACTATTCTCTCTAATTCTAACCCCCACTAATGACTATATAAATTATTATATTTAAAATAACAACATTAAATAATAAGTTTAATATAACAACATCTCCCTTAAACTTAATATTTTATTCTATCATGCATCCAGAGGAGATTCTTGAGTTTCTCGAAAAGTTCCACCGAAAGAGATTTGGTGAAGATATCGGCTACTTGTTCTTTACTCGCCACATGAATTGACTCCACTTCATCATTTTTCACATGTTCTCGAATGAAATGAAACCGCACATCAATATGTTTACTCCTCTCATGATGAAAGAGATTCTTCGTTAACGCGATAGCCGACTTTTATCAACACGAATTTTGGTTGCTCCAACTTGAGTTAAATTCATCTCGCCTAACAACCTCCTTAGCCATATTGCATGACATACACATGACGATGCCGCCACGTATTCCGCCTCACACGTCGAAAGTGTAGCAATCGGTTGTTTCTTCGAAAGGCACGTAAAAGCCGTAGCACCCATAAAAAATACAAAACCCTAAGTACTCTTTCTATCATTCACATCTCCTCCCCAATCACTATCGAAATATCCATGAAGAGAAAAATTGTTAATATGAGAATATAATAATCCATGAGATAATGAATCTCGGATGTAACAAAGAATTCGTTTTATCGCCTTCCAATATGTCGATTTAGATTCCTCCATGTACTGGCTTACCAAGCCGACACCATATAAAATATCCGGCCTTGTGCACGTAAGATACCGTAAGCTTCCAACTAAACTTTTGTACAACCTTGCATCAACCGCCTTGCCTTCATCAAAATGGGATAATTTCACACAACTTTCTACCAGTGTATTGTTCTCGGTTTGATGATGTTTAAAACTATTTCGTAATTACTAATCTTATTTGAGTTTCATGTTTAAGATCAAGAGTTTTCTTAAGTTCGAGTCGACGTGCGAAAGTTTTATCAAGTTCAAGACGACGTGCAAAAGTTCTATCTCAATCGGATTTGAAGTTGTCGAAGAGTTGCTTTGCTTTTTCTAGCTTTCAAGTTTCACGTTCTTGGCGTTCCAATTTTGTATATCTTCGTGTTCTTCTAGTGTGTAGTAAAGTTTTCAGTTATATTAGTTTATACTAAAGATAGTCTATTCTTGCAAAAGCAGCTTATTCGGTTGTCAACTGATACACGTTAGAGATATACCGTTGACTACCATCTTTCAATTGAACCAATATTTTTCCTTCACCTTACTCCTTCACTTTTGAAGCATCACCAAAAGAAACATTTCCGTTCACATTCTCATCCATCTCGACAAACATACTCTTATAACCGCACATATGATTACTCGTCTCGTGTCCAAATAGCACATGCAATTTTTCTCCGAATCAACCTCCTTGCACGCCAATAACACCACATCTTCACTTTTGTTTTCTCGATTCGCGAAATTCGCTTTCTCCTCAACCTTCTAATTTCGATACTCCCATGCATAATGACCTAATTTGTAACAATTGTAGCATTTTATATCTTTTTTACACTCCGCCGCATAGTGACCTTACTTGTCACATTTGTAACACCTTTTATCGGATTTGTTAAATCTGCCTCGTCTATCTCGTGCACGACCGCCATAGAAATTAGAACCTTGTTCTTCCCACTTTTTATCTTCATTTCCTCGTTCACGACCGTGACTATAGTCACGGCCACGCCCTCGATCATGCCATTGTTGACCTCTATTTTTCTTGTCACCGGATATCCACACCTTCACTTGGAGTGGTTCCTCCAACTTCTCTTGCTTCTTTTTCTTTTTTTCTCGCCTCGTGAGCTTCCAACGAGCCCGTCAATTTATCCACCGTCACTTCATCCAAATCTTTTGTCTCCTCATTCGTACACACAACATTTTCAAATTCGCCAGTTAAACACCGAAGAATTTTCTCCACAATTCGCCTGTCACTTAGAGTCTCATCATTGCTCTTGATTTGATTGGCAACGGTAATAACTCTCGTAACATAGTCGGACATTCTCTCCGACTTCTTCATCTTCATCGCCTCGAGTTCTCCTTGAGCGTTTGTAGGCGAACTTGCTTCACTCGTTTGGCTCCTTTGTAAGCCGTTTAGAGAATTTCGTGTGTCTCTTTTGAATTTTGTGCATCGGCGATTTTTCGAAAGCGGATTCATCGACCGCTTGGTAGAGATAGTAGAGCGCCTTCTTATACTTCTTGCGACTTTACTTCAACGACTTCAATGCTACGCCTTTCGTTGGAGTTGGATCCGGTTCATCAAAATCGGTTTCCACTATCTCTCATAAGTCCTCCGATCCGAGAAGTAACTTCAATTGGATACTCCAATTCTAGTAGTTTATCTTCATATGACGAGTAAACTCGATTGTCCGGTCATCATGTTCACCATGACTCTGGTACCACTTTGATAGAAGAGAGAATAAGAATGTATAAAATTAAGAGAGTATTTTTGTTTAAATTATATCGTCTTTCTTCTATCAAAAACAAGTTATAAAATCTTCAATTTTGAGATATTTCTGATATTAAAATAAAAATTAGGTTATTTTCGGGTCAGATCGGGCAGGTCATTCGGGTAACCGGGTTAGGAATCATTCGGGTAACGGGTCAATTGTGTTACGGGTCAATCGTGTTACAGCCTACGGGTCATTCGGGTCACGAGCTATTCGGGTTTTTGGGTCATTCGGGTTCGGATTATTTTGGATTTCGAGTTCGGATCATTCTGAATTTCGGGTCCCTCAGGTTTGGGTTTGGTCAGATTTTACCAGCTCAACTCACAAGATGTATTAGACCTGGTCCAGTTACAGGAATGCAACAAGCGTCGTATATAAGATTAAGAAAAAAAATCTAAAAAAACGAACCAGTTCAAGAACATGAGCCCTGACCAGAGAAAACATGAAACACGAAATATTGGCTTCAACTAGACATTGTTTACCATGCACAAAAGAAAACCAACACAAAGACTAGGATTTCATAAGCCTAAAATTGCAGAATTGCCAAACGAATTCATATGTTGCTCTTCACAGTGTTAGTTGAGATGTGTCCTATCTCGAAAAAACACTATTCAAATGTTCACGCCACGCCGTACTGCAAACATGAGAAAGAGTTGAAAAACGAGTCTTTTTCTGACAAGGTTAGGTGTTAGAACGACTACAAAAATGAGAGTGCCCAGAACCTATTCCGCTGTCACAATGGGGTTGAAAACTTTACCACAGTGCATCTTCGCGTGACTGTATCTAGCATGGTAATATAATTCTCAAATGTTTCCAAGCGAATAATTATAATTTTTGCGGGACTTCAATTTTGGCAAGACTTCACCTATCATATTTAGATCTATATAAAAATACATATATAGTCCAATTACCAATTTAAAAATCAATTTATTTCTTGTTTTCAGAAGTCTTTTCGTTAGATTGATCTTAAACTAGTAATATCTATATTGAAAGGCTCAAAAGATAACCTTGTTCTGGGAAGCATGATTCGAAGAATCGCTCATTCTGATTCCACACAATTCTCACGTTTATATAAAATTATTTTCTTATATAAGTTGGCCTGATTTTTCATCCAATTTGACTGATTCCAATTCAATTTAGCTGATTTTAAATCGCTATCCTCAGGGATCGACTCCGGGTTCCGATTCCAATTTTCTAAACCTTACAGGGAAGGATTTGACTATAGGTGTTGATGGGTTTTTTTTTTTCATTGATCCTATTCTAATTTTAGTACCGGATTGAAAACATTTCAGGGGACTTTTCAAATTGATGTTGAATTTTTGTTGCTTGTCATAAGAGGATATTTTTGTGATGAAGTTGCTATTTTAGAGAAAATTGCCCAAATAAATTTAAAGAAAGAAAACGACCCAAATGAATTTCAAAAAGGAAAAAAAGAAAGAAAATGGCCCAAATAAATTTGAAAAGAAGAAAAAATGGCCCAAAAATTCCAGTAGCCAGATTCATGAAGGGGCCGGTAAACCTACCAGCTATTATCAATTATGCATGTTCTTGAATTCTATATTCGACATATTATTCTTTATTTTTCTTTTCATATTGATGTTCTTTTTTTTTTACTTTTAGTTATGTTTTGATGTCACAATTCGGTAGTTGTTACGCTCACAAGATCATGACAGGCTTTTTATGGAGGATTATGATTCTGATTGTTAATGAAATTGGTCGGATCTTCTTTCTTATTGAATGGATAAGTTCCAAAGTCTCATTTTCACTATTTGGTGACAATTGGATTAAAAAAATTGTGATCTAAGATTTTTTTTTTGCAGCACTCAACTAATTTGATTATGAGAGTACTGATGGAACTAATATTTTCCAATCAGTTTTGTTCTGAAGTGTAACAAATTTTCACACTTGAATTTCCGACGTATTAGTCAGAACTAATTAGATTATAATGTTACCTATTTTGCTTATGACCACACCAATGTATACTTTTGACTGCATGATAATAATCCTAGATTGTTGCCTGAATGTTATAATTGCTAGAGCCCAAGTTCCCGCTGTTCCAGTATAACAACTCAAATCTAATAACTGAAGTTTTTAAACAAGTTCGTAAACGACAACAGCTATATAGGTAACATTAGTCTAGAGTCTACTCTATATTAAAAGCTCGAGATGGAGATCATCTCTCTCTCTCAATTTTGTCCCCAAGTGCTGTAAATCCAGCTTAGTAAATTATTTTGGCTTTGCACATAATGGTTTTGGGTCACGTCATGATCAGAGAATATCATTCGAGTCTGAACGCGCCATCGGATTTGGATCAGATCAGATTAAAATCAATTGTGAAATTATTTGAATTTGTCTACAAATAGAAGTCATATCGTCACAATATATCCATCATTAAATAAGAAATAGTTACCCGTTGAAATTGGAGACGGAACTTATGTTTCAATTAAATATGCGAGTGGTTCAACAAACTTGAAAGTGGTTGTCAGGCAGGGAGAGGGAAGGAGGCAGGGCACTCTTTATTTAACTTTTAATTAATTGATTAATTAATTGACCGACCAAAACAAAACTCTCAACATTCATCCGTCAATGAATGTGATTTCAGAAATAACTAACTGATGATACGAGCATGAAATCCCATCCCATCTCCCCATCTACCACCCACAGGTATCACTCCCAATTCTTTATGAATTGCACGAATATATCATAGATTAATTTAAGATGTGAAATAGGCCAAACTAGGGATAACTTACGCGTTGCGCGATTTTCTTGATCATCTTATTAGGCAATCAAATCAGACATAGAGAAAATATGCTCTTTGAAAAACATGTTTTACCTCTGGTGCTTTTAATGTAATTTTGTGAGAATTGATATTTTACTGTCTATAAGTGTTGTATTTAAGTTGTGTAACAGATAAGGTATAAACAGATTGTATAATATCTGACTGACTTATTGTACTCATATCCATAAAGAATGCTTTGAATAAAAAATAATCGTATTTGGCCGGATACAGTAATGCTATAGATAGTTTTATTTATATACAGATACATTAATTGATTTGCCAGATAATTTGTTATTCGGATAGTATTCGTTTTTTTAGTATTTTACAATATATCGGATACGGATACAAATTTGACTTTTTTTTGTCATCTTCAACCACGGATATGATATCCATATCCATTTTAATTTTTGTCGTTACAAATAGTTACATGTTTAGAAGAATGTGATCAATTTGTATGTCAATATGTCTATTTAAAAATCTAAAATAAATTTGTATTTTCGTATCCAATAATATCTAAACCATATTAGTATACGCATAACATCCAAACTGAATCCGTATCCAGATGCTATCTCGTATTTATATCCAAAAAAATAATATGGATGCAGGTCTGTATGACCACTATCCAGACTATATTTGTTCGTTTACACCCTTAGTAACAGGTCAAATGCCTTTTCATCTTACTCGACATGACAAACATTCCTACATAATAATGAATAAAAATATCTAAATCTTGTAGAGAAATGATTTTGATTGATGTCATGTTGTGATGGTTACAAAAGTATAATTGAGTATTTTCCTTTTTAAACGATTTACATGAAATTCTGACACTGTGGACATTGGATGATAACCTTTCATTTTCAATCTAATGGTCAAATAAAATATCACTGACCTGGGGCAAGGGTGTCAAAGTACTGTAGAAAATCTCCTTTAGAATTATAATATATAATAATATAATGGCTTGCTGCAAATATAATTATTTTTTAAATAACATAATAATAATAATAATAATAATAATAAATTATATATATATATATATATATATATATATATATATATATATATATATATATATATATATATATGAGTGTGGCTAAAAAACATACGTATGTTTTTGGGGTGAAAAACATACGGTCCAAAATACGTATTAAATCATCAAAAATTCAAATTTCAACCGTACTAATGGAATATATATGTTTTGAGTTGTAGATTAATTTTCACAAGAATCAAAATATTATATCATTGCCATCATATATCATCAAAAATCACATAATCGCATATATATATTATATATATTTTGATGATATATGATGGCAATGATATATTATTCTGATTCTTGTGAAAATTAATCTACAACATATTCAAAACATATATATTTCATATGTACGGTTTGCTGTCCTCAGTTTGATGATATTTAAAACTATTCCGAGCTACTAATATATTTGTGTGAGAATGTCTTGAGCTAGATATCGCACGATCAAGTTTTCGGAAATGTCTCGGTCACATACTGTCTTTCTCAGAAGAACAAGAAGTCGTCACGCAGGCAAAGGATTTCAAGAGAGTATCTCAAGGCGTGGGAGCAAGCTTCTTAGTCTTCGTGTGTGTTTCTTTTTCTTTTTGGTTGGCAATTTAATTTTTTATTAAAAGGGCAGTATAATCTGCAATTTGTCATTTTCTGGCCAGTTCCGTTGTCAACGGAAGCGGTCCGTTCCCAACGGACCACTGTGTTGGCAACGGAACCCTCCGTTGAGCAATCTTTTGTCCTGACTTTGTTTTGGCTGAAATTATATACAGTCCGTTGGGAACGGAACTATTCCGTTTCCAACGGAACTGTAGGAATTTAGCCATTTGGTTTGAAATCTTCCTTGATTGCCTTCCGATTTTGTCAGTCCGTTGGCAACGGACAAGTTCCGTTGTCAACGGAACTGCGCAGTTTTCCTTTTCTAGGGCTGCTCCCTTCCTCCTTTAAAAAGCGGAGCCGCCTCTCTCAGATAAGTTAACGATTTCTACATACAAAAAGCTGAAATACTCCTCTCTTAATACTGTTAATTTGCTCCAAATCTTAAAGTGAGATTAGTGGAGATTTGAGCGTGTTGCTCGTTGGTTTATTGAAATTTCAAGAGATCGAGTTTGTAAGTTATTGTTCCACCGGCCGTCAAGAGGTTGTTGTAAGGCGACGGTGGTTCGAGGTCTTGTACGATCTTGTTTGTTAGTGATAAACGGAGCCGCAAAGCAATCCCGAAGAGTAGGCAACTCGTGAATGCGGTAAGGACCGCTAGTGAGTAAACGGGTGGTTAAGACTAACGCAACCACCTCGCTGAACTCCGTCATCTGGTATCTCCTACCTTTTTATATTTACTTTAATTTCTTATTTATTTATCTTTCTTTATTAATTAGTAGTCAAACAACCATCAATAAAAGTCTAAAAACAATAAATATATAAAACCCTAAAAATACAAATAGGCCTCAACTGAATAACACGGTTGAAATTTGAATTTTTGATGATTTAATATGTATTTTGGACCGTATGTTTTTTAGCATTTCCCTATATATATATATATATATATATATATATATATATATATATATATATATATATATATATAATTTTTTTCACTTATTCTAATTTTTGGTGATTTTTTTACGTATCATGCTAACATGTATAACAATAATTGATATTTTTAGTGTTTCCTATTCTATATCCTGATTATGTGAGAACGGCTAAAGTCATTTTTTATCATTAGATGTGAATCAAATGGTTTCAACGAATCATGGAACATAATTATGGATAATTCATTTATTAAAACGTAAATACTATTTCTTTTCTTCTTTAAAAAATAATAATTCATAATG
This sequence comes from Juncus effusus, assembly GCA_027726005.1. NCBI lineage: Eukaryota > Viridiplantae > Streptophyta > Magnoliopsida > Poales > Juncaceae > Juncus > Juncus effusus. The sequence continues at coordinate 6,190,047 of CM050906.1, read as the reverse complement.
AAACAATGCATTTCTCATGTTAAAACGTTTAAATCTAAATTTTTGTGAATTTCTTCTTTTTTAATTCTATATTGTTATGGTTCCAATTTATAACCATCATATAATAAGATATGAACAAATCTTAGTTGATTAATCATTGAGTTTCTATATGGTTATTTATTTGTAAATTTTTATGTTTTGTTATTTTACATCTACTTTAATTTATTTTTATAAAATCACATCATGTTGCACTAATCACAAGTATTGTTGTCATTAGTTAGATTCATAATAAACCAATTACACCTCATTATATATCACATGAGATCAAATGTGTTTATATACTTTTATGTGCCAATATTACATCTATTTTGTTTATTTATATAAAATTACATCACTTTATATTGATGATATGTATAACTATGTATATTTTATATCTAATTTTTTTCATTGGATCCATGAACCGGTTTCACCAAATTTAATACATATCATTTGGAATTAAATATAAATATAATAATTCTCAATCAAATATCAAATTTCTCATATTAAAATGTTTTATATACATTCATATGAATATTCTTTTTATTTTGAATTTCATATTGATATGGTTACAGATTAATCTTTCTCTTACTGAAATATGTATATATTGAAAATGCGAAACAATTATGTAGGAGAATATATGTACTTATAATATCAATTATAAAAAAATAATTTGTAAAAATTTAATATAATGAATTATTTTTTATTTTCAATTAATAATAAATTTAAAAAACTGCACCATATAGCGAGCTTCTCCTAGAATGTTTTTTTTTATGAAAGAGATTTATTTATTCAATAAAAATTGTAAATTACATAAAATACTTAATGCTTGTCAGACTATTTTTATACTGAGAATTTATTAAATATTAATTAAATCATAATTTTTTTACATTCCATATTAATTTTTCTCTTTATGGAAGTATGTATATATTGAAAATGTAGAAAAATATACGAAACAAGTATGCTGGAGAATTTATGTACTTACAATATTAATGATAAATAAATAAGCTACAGAATTTAATGTAATAAAAAAAATTTATTTTTAATTAATAATAAATTAAAAAAAAATACCATATAGAGGGCCTCTCCTAGAATGTTTTTTATCAGAGAGATTTATTTATTCAATAAATATTGTAAATTACATAAAATAACTTAATACTTACCGGACTTTTTTTATACCGAGAATTTATTAAGGATTAAATAAATCACAATCATTTTACAATAATATATATTTAATAGATTTTCGATTGAAATGTAATAATCATTATTGAATAAATTTTTTCTAATTAGAACCTTTATATATAAATTTGATTGAATTTTTTATTCTTATTGAGTTCCATATTAGTTTAGCTCTCTATCTAATTTTTCTTTCAATTGAATGTATGAAGAATTATGTTGAATATGTATACAAAAACAAATTAGGTAAGAGAATGCTAGTTTACATAATTAGATTGTTGAAACATACTGTAAACGAATAATCAATTTTTTTTAATATATCGTAAATAAAAGATAATATATTGTAATTAATATTTTTTTATCAACAGATATGCAATTAAAAGTATTGCAATTATTATTTTTTAATGCTGAGAATATTTGTCACACTTTAATTGCTATACAAATAAAAATTTAATTAGAAATTTTAACTTATTATTTTTGCACTTAAATGAATACTAGCAAGTCAGTAAATAATTTTTGTTTTTAATTAACAATAGATTTCAAAACTCGCAACGTAGCGCGAGGTTGCTCCTAGTTTTATTTCCAAAAAAAAAAGTACTTTTGTGTATTAGCCGCCCTGCCATCAAAGTAACAGAAGATACAACCATTAAGGGCCTGTTTGCTAGCGCAGTTTTGAGCAGGTTTAGGAAGCCATGGTTGCAGGAAGCTAATGTGTGAGCATCAGGAAGAGCATGAGCGAGAGATGGGAGTGAGAGCAAAGGAGAGCTCACAGTGCGTGGAGTGGAGAAGAAGCTCTCTTTAATTATTTTATTCTTTTCTCTCTCCTCCTAGGCTTTCACGCTCAAACCAGCGACTAAATTTCTTTACCCGAACAGCAGTTTTTGAAGAGTGTAGGAAGCACGGGATCCTATTCAAACCGTGCGGCAAAACTGACCTACCGAACAGGCCCTAAGGCTGTGTTTGGATGCACAAGGATTTTATAGGGTAGGAAAGGATTTTCTTAGATATTAGGATTGTGAAAATGGGAATCCTAAAAGATAATTAATATATAGGGATTTTTAAAAAATGTTATTTGGATGTTATTTTAAGAAAATAAAGGAATCTAATTTTATATTATGAAATAATTTTAATTTTTAATGTAATAAAATAAAATGAAATCAAATAATATAGTATAAAATAAAATAATATAACATAAAATAAATTAAAATAAAACAATATAATATAATTTAAAATAATAATATAAAATATAATATCATAATAAAACATAAAATAAAATAAAATAAATTTATATAATATAATATAATATAAAATAATATAATATAAAATAATATAATATAAAATAATATAATATAATATAATATAATATAATATAATATAATATAATATAATATAATATAATATAATATAATATAATATAATATAATATAATATAATATAATATAACATAAATAACATAACTGATATTATATAATATAATATAACATAAATAATATAACATAAATAATATAATATAACATAAAATAAAATAAAATAAAATAAAATAAAATAAAATAAAATAATATAAATAAAAAATTAATATAACATAACATAACATAACATAACATAAAACTAAATAATACAATTTAATATAATATAAAATTAAATTAAATAATACAATATAATGTAATATAATATAATATAAAATAAATTAATACAATATAATATAAAATAAAATTACATAATACAATATAATATAAAATAATATAAAATAAAATAAAATAAAATAAAATAAAATAATATAACATAATATAATATAATATAATATAATATAAAATAAATTAATATAAAATAATATAAAATAAATTAAATTAAATTAATATAATATAATATAATATAATATAGAATAAAATAAAATAATATAAAACAATATAATAAAGTTCAATATAATATAATATAATATAACATAATATAATATAATATAATATAATATAATATAATATAATATAATATAATATAATATAATATAATATAATATAATATAATATAATGTAATATAATATAATATAATATAAAATAAAATAAAACAATGTAGTAGAAACAATATAATATAATAGAAAATAAAATAATATAATATAATGTAATAGAAACAATATAATATAATAGAAAATAATATAATATAATATAATATAATATAATATAATATAATATAATATAATATAATATAATATAATATAATATAATATAATATAATATAATATAATATAATATAATATTTAACAAGATCCTACAAATTCTTAGAAAAACTTGTCAAAAAGTCAAGTTTTGATTCTCTCCAACTTTATATAAAATTTCCCTAAAAGTTCCTAAACCAAAATTTTCTAAAAATTCCCAAATTGCATCCAAACATATTTTTCCTAAAAATCCCTGAAAAAGTTACTAAACTAGTTTTTTCTTTAAATTTCTTGTACATCCAAACACAGCCTAAGGTGTGAAGGCACGGATTCTTATGATGTTACATCAAGATACGGAAAATTTATTACAAAAATTACATTGCTAATATAATCAGTATTGATATTGTACTTGTAATAAATGACGTCAAAAAAGTTAATTTCAGGAAATGAAGAAAGAATTTTGGAAGTTTAAAGTACAATTTAAGTTTAATATATTATCCCCTCTAATTTGCAAATTAAAAACGGTAGGTGGCTATCAAAAGATGACTTGCGCATTGGCATCATTTGGGGAACTGGTTGCAGACTTGCACTTTTGGACTTCAAAAAGGTCAAGAATCTTTGAATCTATCAAATTTTAAATCAATAATTAACACTTATATGCAACTACACAATAAAAGGCTCCAAATATTGAATTCTCGATGAAATAGTCGAGAAAATATCTTCATTGGAAAAAAAAAAAAAAAAAGACATTTGCATTTAAGGGTAAATGCATCTTAAATGTTTACAAAAAAATTTATAAAACAAAAAAGTCAACACATTATATAACTCCTTAAATTCTTGATTGTTGAAATACAGTACTTTTAATTGAATAAATACTAGGATAATGCTCGTGCTACGGTGCGAGTATTTTAATTGTAGTGTTCATTTCGATATAAAAATGCACAAAATTAAAATAATGCAAATTCAAATAATATGTATTTAACTTGCTTAATAGCATGTACTTATTCATTATCATTTACTTACAAAAAAAAAATGTTTGTGATTCACAATTTGAGTATGAAAAAAAAGAATATATGTAATAACTTTATAAGAAAAAGTCAAAGAGAAAGAGAAAGATCAACGATCTACTGAATAACCCGACTGAATAAAGATGAAATATGACTCATTTTCTTAAAATAGTGTCCTGTTAACTTTATTATTGTTAATTTCTTTTTAGACTCACAAAATGATGACCAATATATATACACTATGTGAATGAACATGTCACATAAACTATTTTTATAACTTTTAGTATACAAAAAATAATACAATGAATTCTCAACAACTTGAGAAATATTTTTTCACGAAATTGAGGATATCACAAGAAATATTAATCCAATAAATTATGTGATGTGGTACTAATATTCTTGTCTAAATTGTCAAAAGTACATTAGTAACTTAAGAAACAAAACGGTATTGCGATTCTCAAAAAATGATGACGAAACATTAATATAACAAATCATAAATGAAGTTATTTTAATAATATCATCTAGATTGCAACATAACAGTAGCGAATTTGAGAAACAAAAGATTTTGATATTTCTCACGAAATCATAGATGAAAAATGAAATATCAATCGAACAATTATATGATTGTTAATAAAACATTCAAGAAAATATCATAATCTGACAACCAAGAGAAAATATATTGAATAATAATATAGGAGTTTAATCAATTCATTAGAATATAATTTAATAGTCTAATTATGTAACTTGATTATTTAAAATAGACATTTAGGGTTTTTATGTATTTTATGTATATTCTCGTACATAATCCGTCTTATATTTTAAAAATCTGATTATGTAATTTTAATCATCTAAAATACATTATTTTATATAAGTATATCTTACATAATCATTTTTTTCATATATTATCATATATAATCTATCTTCACATACTTAAGTAAAATAACAAATTAACTCAGAATCATACCGATATGGAGTTCAAAACAGAGACAAAATTGAAACAAAATTATATAGAATATTGTTAGTAGAAGAAATACAATATTTGGTCAAGAATCACTAATTTGTTTTAAAATAAAAGAAAAAAATATGTATTTTTATGAATGAACTCTTCATCTTTTTCTTTGAATTAAAACTCATAATTAATACAGGCTTGATTTTCTACTCCTCTTATCAAGAGAAAAAATTAGAATGTGTGTGCTAAGTGAACCAACAAAATCTGAAAAATAATCTAATTCATTGAATTCACATTCAACGGTCGTAATATAAAAAAGGATGATGATGTGGCATCTTATGAGGGCTTAAAAGATGGTGTATAATAACTAGAACTTGAATAGTTACAAAAATATATAAAATACATGAAATCAAGACTTGAATCAACGATTGGAATGTAAATATTTTCTATCATTTAACGGTTTAGATTATTTAGGTGATGTGGCCTTTTGAGAATGCTCAAAAATAGATGAAAAATAAGGAGTTGGGATTAATTTAAGGAAAAAATATCACTCCTCCTCCTCCTCCTCTAAACTCTCAGTTCTGTGTAAAACAATTTTGGGGTAATAGGCGAAAAGTCTAGTAGATTTTTCATTAAAAATTAGAAAATTTTTACAGATAAATAGCCTTTTGGGAATGTGATCCCGTTGTTTTGTTCAAATTACCCTTGAACTCTCAAATTTGAGCAAGTCGCCTCATTTCTGCAACTCTTAATTTTGTGTAATATCTCTTCTTTGTTGAGTTAAGTAATGACTGTCTAGTTAACCAATAAGATAATACTACTGGGATGACAAAAAATCATTTTTATGATAATTAGTAATAACTATTTTTAAGAAAAAAAATTCTTATGACTACTAGGATAATCTAGTGGTATGGTATTAACTAGCATCTCCATAGATGAAAGGTTCGAATCACATATATAATATAATTGATTTAAAAGTTTAGATGAAGCTATATAAACTTATCTTAAAGAGAATGGAGCAAGCGATTGTTTATGGTTCTCTCTAAAACAAAATGTTTTTTCTTTAAATTTTCTTTTAGAATTTTTTTATGAGAAACATTTTTTTTCAGAATTTTTTTCACAGCACAATTCTTCACAATGCTGCTATTTAAATTTTAAAGTATTATTGTTAGTTAGACAAAGTTTTGCAAATTATTGATTCATGCACATTACACTGTACAAACTAGAGGATACAAACCTTGCCCCGACGGATAGCCGGATAGGGCATGCATGGACGGTAAGAAATGAATGCATGTCCTTGCAATATGCATTGATTATTAGCATATATTTAGAAGATAGAAGCTTACAAATGTGACCTTGACTAAATCTGCACATGATCACATGGTAATAACTTAGGGTGGTCTCCCCTAAAATTAGCCGTGAACCCATGACAGACACCAGTTCCAGTCAGGCCCCTAGCTAGCATCTATATGTTTAGAATCCTCTGCTCCGAACCCCTCTCCATTTAGATTGTGGTTTGGATAAAATCAAATCAGGAAAAAATAATGAACATGATTAATGGATCTTAATAGAAACTAAAGAAATTTAAAAACGTTAGAAGGAATTTTATCAACCCATTTTTAAAAAAAAATTACGACCCCATAAAGTTATAATAACTAGTAGAAGGAATTAACCATTTATACTATGATATGACAAAAATATTTGTATTCGGCCTCTCAACCAGTTACAAATATTGAACCATATCAATGGGACCGTAATGAAGAATATATAAAAAGTATTAGAAGAATAGTGCATATAACTTATAATTCTATATCAAACTCTACAGTAATATAATTATATATGTTACTACTTCAAAATTTAGAGAAACGTTGTTCTTCTGGTCTCATTAAAATCCATCAATGTACTTAACTATTTTAATACATATTTGTAGACACGAGATATAATATGACTTTCCCTAAAAAAATCAATCATGCTCTATCATTAGAAATGAGGATAATATTGATAAGTATTATTTTGAAGTTTGAAAAAAAAATTGAGAACATATTTTTGCTCATTCTTTAAGTTGGAGAATGCAAGTATTCTTTTTTGTGTTAAGTTAGAGAACATATTCATAATTTTAGCATCGTTTATAAAAGAGTATCATAAATATTATCAATAAAGTAACAATTTAATTTTATATTTATATATTACAATTCTTTAAAAAAAAGTGTGTCACGAAATTGTGTCATTTGAGGACTTATGAGTGTAATGTCGTTATCCATCACGTGAGAAAATAAAAAAAAAATAAGAGAAGAAAAACATGTGTAAAAACTAAAGAGTGATATATATACAAAATATAGAGCTAAATTTTACTAGTTCAAGCGGTAAGCACCCATGTCAACTTTAAAAGAAACCGAAGTTAATGTTACGGCAAACACATTTAGCACATTTAGTAAGTTTATCAAGCTACTAATCGTGGTTTGAGCCTAAAAAAATAGTGAATTGATTTAATTAGAAACATATTACTTAAAGAGAATTATTATGAGTTGAACTGTATCCACATATTAATGTACATAATATTTTACATAGTTTTTTACTTTCTTTTGGGTTGATAATATATAAACCATGTAGACTCCTAAATCAATAAAGAAGTATATGGAATATATTTTTTTTTTAATTAACATAATATGTAATATTATGTGAATTCGTATATATAAATAACATTAGTGTATTATTAAGGCACTATCTAACTCTATAGTCAATTCTTTACATATGACGTATTATAACAAAATTCAATGAAAACTAAAATGTATAACACTATACAATGTTACTTTTTTATGATAAACATAACATTAGTCTAATTATGCAACTTTTCCAGCTCAATTTCTTACGGAGTGTAAAATGGAATATCCATTTCTTTCGCAACGGAGAGGATCAAAGAATAAATTCATTCATCTTTGTATCTTGTACTTAAATCTGTCACTCTTTCGTCTTTTCTGGGGAAACTGTTCGCCCGTGTAGGAGAGGTAGGCGTAGGTCCTTCTCCTTCCTTTTGTTTTGAGAAACTTTGCCTAAAAAAATATATATTGTGTCTAAAATCTAAATTGCAAAACTGTTGCTTTATTATTGAAAAATGCCCTACCATTCAATATTCCATGGTAATAACTCATCCATAATTAAATCATCTTAACTGGGTTAAATCTTAACAGGGGGTAGAAAATTCTTTGAGAATGAAGGTTCTATTTTTTTTTTTGTAATTTTCAATAATGCCGAGAATATTTGCAATAGAGACCTCATGTTGCATGATAAGTTTTTTCGTCATACAGCATAACTATAGAGACAATAAATGAAATATAAAATTAAACAAACAAAATATAAATTTTATTTTTTTTAGAGACAATACAACAATATATACGTAAAATAATAAATATACGGTCGCGTTTGAGACGTGTTCAAGCCCGTCGCGCTTTTGAATTTCGCTTTGCAATATAGACATAAAGCAGGGATTTTTGCAAATTTCAATCTTTTTAAATTTTCTTGAGAATTTTAAATTTTATTATTTCATTTTGTTTTGTTCATTTTATACATGAGGACCACCAACCCATTTGTGCAACAATTTCAACCTTCCTATCTCTATCCAAAGAGCGCACACGGTTATTAGGTCTCCTAATTCCTAAATCAGCAAAATAAATGTTGGTTAGTTAACATCTTGTTTTGTTTATAAATGTTTTCATAAGAAAATGTCATATTTTCCTATATAAACCTACCAAATATTTACCAATTTTTTTGAGTCAGTTATGTTGATTTAAGCATTTAGGTACACCATGATAAGTAATATATTTTAATAGAGACTAAGGGACATCTGCTCCCCAAAATTTTAAAGTTTTAGTATATATATATGATAATTCTACTATATTTTGTGATAAATTTATAAGTTATATGTATCCCACCAAATATTTTGGTATATATTCCACTACAGATTACAACCCCTAACGATTTGGGTTAAGATCCGTCATTGATCACGATAGTTATGAGTCATTGACACATTCCGACTATGTAATAATCAAACAATATGTTGTTGTTGATCCAAATTGTACAAAGTTTGGTGAAAAACTAAGAAAGAGATATAATTATACAAGAAATAAATATATTAGACAAACTGTTAAGTTTTTTTCTTGAAATTAAACAATTAATAAATATATTATTCTATTACGTAATACATATATAAGCTGGTACAAGAGAGTGAGCTCTTTATTTTATTTAATTTGTCTTACAAATATTATATTGTAAATCTTGTAAAGTTATGTATTTTTATTAATGAATGTTAGATCAAATGACGTAACATTTCTCAAAAAAATTATTAATATATTATTTTAACAATATTTTGAATCAGATATAATATATTAAGGACATGCTGCACTACAATTTTTTTACCATCATGCAACACAACAATAATATATATGATAAATAATATATAAAATGAAACAAATAATATACAAAATTTATTTTTTTAGAGATAGTAAAATAATATATGCATAAAATAATGAAAACAATATATAGAAAATAAAATATATATTGAAACGGAATAAATAATATATGATCGCGTTTTGAGCGTGCTGAACCCGTCAATGATTCAGATTTCCCTATTATTATATTTTCTTATTAGAGGTACAACATGGGGTCGAACAAGAGCTCCAATCATTTTCTTTCTCATTCTATTATTTTAACCCTTAAAGACAATTGTCCTCATCATGTTTAACATTTTTGTATA